>OY970789.1:33523335-34123335 GCA_963853775.1 Xanthia togata | reverse complement strand
GTAAGGAAATTATCTTAAATGCGCTTACTTAACCAAAAAGATAAACTTAAAAAATAAAAACAGCAGTATGACTGTTTACTTCTTATGAACTTAAAATAAATTACAATAATAACAATAGGGATGATGCCTGGGTCAAAAAAAAGAAATTCTATTTAGTCCGTCAGTCAGATAATAATAAAATAGTAGACACGTATTTTTTGCTTTATCATATTAATGAAAAATGACTTAGATACAACGCATTAAAGTTGGGGAGTGGGGGTTGATACGTCACAAGTATGGATAAAATCTACATACAAGTGACGTCATGGCACATTATAACTCAATGTATCGCTGTAATCTTTTGATAACGTAAAAAAAGAAAAAATACGTGTACGTTAGTTTTTCATAATCTACATTACGGACAAAAAACATTTTTTTAGTCATCATCCCTATTACTGCTTTTTTCCACTAAAAACTTTCCTTTACGTCGAAACATAAGACTACAAACTGCAGCACGGCTGTAACATAAGAATTATTACTTCTTTCTTCCACTAGAATATTTTCATTGCACCGGGACGTAAGATTTGATACAGCGGCGCGGGAGTAGACAGCGGGAACATAAGCGTGAATACGTCGATGCAGGGGGGAGGGGGCGGGGCGTATCCACGCGCTTGACAGTCAATGCCCGTTTCTAGGTCAAGGTAATAGCTGCGTTTACGCATTTGCGAAAACAAAACAACAACAATTGAGTGGTTTTTCTTCTTATTTTAAAGTAAAGTGACCTGAAAATGTATAACCGGACACAGCACAGTAGGGCGAGAAGAATTTTGAAGTTAATAGGTAAGTACATTTAGATTTAATTCTTATAAAAGCTAAAAATAAATTATTCCACAATGACGTGTTTACTGTATAATCAATAACATTGAGCGACTGTCGTCCGACCTTTGTAACCGGAACCAAAACAATATCGTGGTTACACATTCTGAATGAATGAAGGTGCAGTTTCCTCACGATGTTTTATCTTACCGCCAGCTAGTGGTTCAAGTAGTATGTAAGTGCGCTAGACAATTACAGCAATCGTCTGGTCTCAAACTAGGGGAACCTATATGAATGATTCGCTGTCTATTATTATAAAATTAATTTCTGTTACTAACGTGTAATTTTATTTCTAATTTGTAAAGACATACCATAGATGTTATAACAAAATGTGTATTTGTAAATATTTATATTAGGTACATGATACTTTCAAAATCGTTAACTAGGTATTATTGTTTAATCTATACTAATATTATAGAGAGGTAATATTTTTTTGTTTGTTTGTTTGTAATAAATAGGCTCCGAAACTACAGGACCGATTTTAAAAGTTCTTTCACCATTCGAAAGCTACGTTATCCACGAGTAACATAAGCTACTTTTTATCCCCGTAAGTAGGTACCACGCGGGCGGAGCCGCGGGCGGAAGCTAGTATATTTATATAAAAGTAATCGATCTGTGTCCGAAAAAACCGACACAAAGTTTGTTCAACCCGGGAATTGAACCCAGGACTTATACCACTAAACTAACGAGGCGTTATATTTATATACTTACATCTAAAAATCTCAGCCATATCACTTTAATTACCTGGTCTTAAACTAAGGATTCTGTAAAGGATTTGGCAAGGGGTACGTACACTCAGACCCAAGTCAGTTTAGTAAAGTTTGTTTGTTTGTCCGACCGGGAATCGAACCCGGAGCCTTTCGTCCTATAGACACTAATAATTGTGGCATCGAGGATGTCAGACAAAGAATAATGTCTTACCTTAACTTACCTTATTTTGTGAGCAAGACGTCTTTAGTAACAACTTAATATGATATTATTTATATTACATTTTATAATAAAATAATTTATTTACAGACGACGACACAGAAGCAGAACAAACATCTGGAAATTATGAAGTCAGTCGTGGTGATATTAATATGTACACCGCGCCGTCAACAAGTCGAAGTAGCAGACGACAATCTACAGTAAATTACAGAATTAGTGAGTCTTCGAATGAAGAGCCATTTTCACCACCGGTATCTGAATATTTACCAAGTTGTGAGCAAGACGTCTTTAGTAACAACTTAATATGATATTATTTATATTACATTTTATAATAAAATAATTTATTTACAGACGACGACACAGAAGCAGAACAAACATCTGGAAATTATGAAGTCAGTCGTGGTGATATTAATATGTACACCGCGCCGTCAACAAGTCGAAGTAGCAGACGACAATCTACAGTAAATTACAGAATTAGTGAGTCTTCGAATGAAGAGCCATTTTCACCACCGGTATCTGAATATTTACCAAGTTCGAGTCCTAGTCCGATAGCAGACTTAGGCAATACTTTACCATCTTCAATATTGAATGACTTCGATTTTAGTTTGAGAGATTGCTTAGGTAATTCTACACTTTTCTCTTCTCCAATTTCCACCACTCATAATAATTTAATTTTTATAGCGTCACCTACTGTCGTTTTTATATCTAATCCTCAAAAAACAATTTCTATGGGTAACAAAGACAGTTATGAAAATTTAGCGGTATCATCAGGAAATTACATAGAAGGAGTTTATCCTTTGCCGAATGATGCCGATCTTGAACCCGTATCCACGTTCTGGTATAATGCACCACTTCCTGAAAAGAGCATAACTGCCGCAGAACCTGAAACAGAACCTACATTTACTAGCCCTACAAGAACTCTGCTGACTCTTGAAAGTACTACGGTCATGCTTCGTGAAGCAGAGCCTGCATCCATAGCATGTCGCGACGAATTTCCGTTAGTTGAACATAATACTGCCGAAAAGAACTTACATCTACAAGTCTTGCAAAAACTCCACAGACTCTTGAAAATACCCCGGCTATACTACCTGAAGCAGAACCTACATCCATAACATGTTATAACGACGAAACTCTTCCAGTTGGACATAATACTCTCACAGAACCTGAAACAGAACCTATATCTACAAGCCCTGATAGAACTCCACCGGTCTCTTCAATTGCCACAGCTATAGTTCCTCACTCAGACCCTCCAATCATAGCCTGCCACGTTGAAACTCTACCAGCTGGATATAATTCCACCACAGAACCTGAAGCAACGAATTCTCGTCCAGTGTTAGTAACTGAAGCTAATACAAATCCTAGAAAAAGAAAGCGTAATCCCGAAAAATGGTCTCAAACACAAAAAAAAATCAAATTAAATACAGGTCAACAGCCTCAAAAACAGATGCAAGAGCCTTGCAAGTGTAAGCTTAAATGCTTTGAAAAAATACCCAGCGACAGGAGGTTGGTAATATTTAAGCAATTTTGGGCTTGTGGTAACCATGAAACTCAATGGCAATTCATTTTGAAAAACACTAAGATTATAGAACCTAAAGTTATGAAAATTCAGCGTAAGCGTGAACGAAATCGTACACTGGTTTATTATTTGCCGTCAAAAAACGATGTAAGCCTTGTGACTAATTTGAAAGTGTGCAAAACTATGTTTCTTAATACGCTAGGTATTAAAGAAAGAACAGTTTACACTGCCATTGATAAATATGCTAATGGGGACCAAATAACAGACCTTCGAGGAAAACATACCAATAGACCTCATAGAACAGCCAGCGAAACAGAACAGAGTGCAATTCAACATATTCAGTCCTTTCCTTGTATCGAATCTCACTATCTTAGACAAAATTCCAGCCGTCAATATTTGTCACAAGACTTAAATATCTCAAAAATGCATCGTTTGTACAAAGATTGGATATCAGAAAATGAAAACTTTCGTAATACTAAAGTGGCAAGCGAATATCAATATAATCAAATATTTAATACACATTTTAACCTTTCTTTTTTCCGGCCGAAGAAGGATTTGTGCAATTTATGTAGCAAATACGACAATTCAACTGAAGAAGGTAAATTACAACTGAAAGAGGATTATGACAGTCATATAAAAAATAAAAACATCATACGAAATATGAAGGATAGTGAAAAAGAATCAGCAGATCCTAATGTGAAAACTGTAGCTGTTTTTGACTTGGAAAAGGTTCTTAGTTTACCGCAATCTAATGTGAATATTTTCCATTATAAAAGGAAATACCCCGCATACAATTTCACTGTGTACAATTTAATATCCCGTCAAGGGTTTTGTTATCTATGGCATGCACAAATTGCAAAAAGGGGTGCGAATGAAATCGCTAGTTGCTTATTACACTTCATTAAATCTGAAGTTAACAGGGGTATAAAGTCAATTTCACTGTATTCAGATAATTGTTCGGGCCAGAACAGAAATCGGTTCATATTCGCGATGTATATTTATGTATCACGTGTATTGAACGTAGAAGTTACACACAGGTTTTTACAAACTGGCCACACTCAGAACGAAGGCGACTCAATGCATGCCTGCATCGAGAAAAATATGAAAAATAAGACATTGTACTCGCCTGACCAACTGTACGAAGTAATCATGAATTCAAAAGTACAAAATAAGTTTGTAATTAAAGAAATGAATCAAAATGACTTTTACAACCTAAAAAGTCAAGTCACGACAAGCAAGAATTGGTCACAAGACACAAACGGGCATAAAGTATTTTTCTCAAAAATTAAAGAAATCAAAACAAGTCCCGATGCACCAAATAAATTATTATTTAAATATGATTTCGAAAGTGAATATTTGGTACTAGACACTACAAATCGTACGACGACGACGCGCACACGCAAATCAAATAATGCCAATGCTGTAGATGTTAATGAACTTCCACTTGCATATGCTCAATTGTTACCTATTTCTGACGCGTTGTTCAAAGACTTAATTAGCCTGTGTAATACAAATGCTATACCTCTACATTACCAAACATTCTATAGAAATTTGTTACCAGCGACTGAATCTCCAAATTTGGAGGTATTTGATTCATCTGAAGAAGAATAACTTTACTAGTTCCCGTATTTTTGATCTCATTATTATTTTAATTTGAATTTTGTTGAATTTTTATATTCATACGTATAAACATATTGATTATTAATAATTTTAAAACAAAAGGTACTGTGAAAGTATCAAAGGTCTTATTTTGTTAACAAATTATGCATGTCATGTTACCATAGATTTGTATTGAGAAAATAATAATATTTTGTTACATTTATATCCCTTCATTACCAAACATTCTATAGCCTAGAATGTTTGGTAATGAAGGAATTCGTAGAACGAAGATAACGTAGAAGGGAACAAGAATTTTTTGATTTATTGCTTAAAGAAGGTTTTTTTTTGTATTTTTATTTGTTGATTATTTTAAAACAAAAGGTACTGGCAATGTGTAAAGTACCTTGATTTGTTAATAATTTTTGCTTGTTATCTTAGATTTTTATTGAGAGAACATAATATTTTGTTGTACGGAGCCAAGAAAGAAGTTATTTCGTTAATTGTTACAAATCTTAACAAATGATCTACTGATTAGTTAATCATTTAAAAAAAAGTCATTAGTGGTAGTAATCTTCACCGAAACTCCACATTGCTGAATTATTACTGTCAAATTTTATTGTTGATAGTACGAACTTTAATTGTAGCCAAAACTATAATTATAATTTGCCTGAAATAAAAAAATAATGAACACAAAAAATGCATTTCCTTTTTTTCCCTTTAGTCATAAATATTAACTCTAAGTAATATGTGTTAATATGCAGCTAACTTTTCTTTAACATAATAATGGAATAAGTAATTATCTTTGTTTATTTAAGTTACCTTAGCAAGCCCCTAAATTGAAAAATGGGGTAAGTATTGCTAATACATTTCAAACATAATTGTAATAAAGGAAATAATGTAGTAATCTTACTTATACTAGCATAAATGTTTGTATTTACAAGTTCATTACTGCTTTAATACAACGTACTTTTTGAAATATTTTTTTCTTTTCTGGCAAAGTCTGGCATACATTTTGATACTCAGAATCCTGTATTTCATTACATTTTGAAAAATAGCATAATATTTTTTTTTTACAATTCCTAATAAACTATAAACATTAGTACTAACTTAAATACAACACGCAGTGCAACTTTTTTTTCTCCTTTTTTTGATACAAGAATAATTCTTCTTCGTTTGAAAATAAAGTAAATATGCCCATACATTCAATTTTTTCGCCATACTGAAAAATCACCATTTTCGTCTTATGCCTTTTTTCCACTGGGGGTACGATATATTTAAGCGTTTTAAGTTCAAAATGAAACTATACTAAAAATATAGACGACAAAAATTGTTGATCGTGGGGCGTACATCTTGATATGGCACTTATTTTTGAAAGTGAGCTTTTTCAGTATCAAAATCAAGAAGTTCTTTGTATGTTCTAGTATAAAACTAGGTTTAACATCATCAATAGGTTCTGACGAGAAAGGAATTTTGTATCCTTGAATCCAAGGTATGATGATAGGGTCATCAGTGATCTCGTGCCACTGTTGTAAAAAATGTTGTAGACGACCCGCAAATCGTACCTGTACTGGCGCTTCCGTTGTTGTTGGCGATACGTGTCGGTGGCGGCGACGATCGACCTGCTTCCCGCTGTTGAAAGCTCGTCCTCATGCGGGGCTGGTACTGGTACTGAGCTGCGCGTGGTGCCCCAGCATCGGCTTTGCCCGCTGGTTTTTGTTTGCAGAGGTTTCCAGTTTGGCTGACCTTGACCTTTATTTTTCAATTAATTATTTTTATAAAATTTTTGATTTCTGAAGGTAGCAGCGGCTTTTGTTGATTTCAAGTCGGTGCCGGATTTCTTGATGGTTTTTGCCAATTTCAGTGTATCAGAAATATTTTCTCTGAATAAGTATTTATCTCGAACAGTTTCTGTCATAGTTTCTTTCATATCACTATTTATTGACGAAATTATAAAATGTCTTCGAGTTTTCGATTCGCTATAATGACTGTCGCATAGGATGCGACATGCATCACTTATAGGTTTGAGCACTTTTCACGGCGAAAAATCTTTTTCTAATATGCTATCTACGGCCTGCGATAGTGCGGCTAGTGCTGAACATATCTGGTTTTGTTTTGTCTCCAGTATATGATCTCGTTTTACAAGATTTTCAGCTATATCAGCTTTGGTTTCAGCGTTCAGATTTGGTGCTAGTATCATTTCGCAATTAGACGGTACTAGGTAATCCTTCAATAGTTTGTCTTTTGTTTCTTTCGGTAATCCTTTTATAAGAATTTCGTGCCACCTGCAACGTCTTTGTGAATTGGTTTACTAAGAACGGTTTCGCTCTTAGGAGCACCGTCTAATAAGGCGAGGATTTCATCATCTAAAGATTCAGCCTCTTTTGTGTTAGGGCCTACTAAGATTTCTTCAGGGCTAGACTTTGATGTCATACCATTGTCCGACATAATATTATCATTACTGTGACTTAAAATAAAATGTCTTCGAGTTAGAATATGTAGATATTTGCGAAGCAAAACTACGATCAATTAATTTTAAAATGAGGGTAGGCATAGTCCCCGCTGGACTATGCGCAATCAAGCGTAACGGATGCAACCCCGGTGGTTGTTCGCATTACAATAAAACATCACGTTGTATGTAAGACAATAATGTCAGTAGATAAAGGTAGTAATGGGTAAGTATAAGTAGACACAATTCCCGCTGAATTGTGCGCAAAAATAAGCGTGACAGAAAACAACCCCGCTGGTTGAATCGCATCACATTTTTTATTTTTTATATGTTAACTTGTATCAAATCAACGTGACAGAGGGAACCCCGCTGGTTTCTCGCATCAGTCAATTGAAACAAAATTAATAATAAACGTAGGTACATAAGTAGGAAGGTAGTATTATAAAACTTACGTTCGGTTAATTCGTCATCCGACGATGATGAAGAAATAATACGCCAACTAACTGTATTCACTTATTATTATGATCCGTTTCTTCCGAATTATATCTTCTTTTCCTATCCATTGTGAGCAAGTTTTTTCTTGTGCGAAGCCTTTGCACACAGAACACAGAATGAAGTACCTACCGCCGAGCGAGTTGAATGTGGAAAATTACCCCAGTATTGCCATATGGTTATTATTTTTTAACTTATTTTACCTGAAAATCTGTGTGAAGCCAATGCCTAGGACTCAGCTACAACATGTAAAAGAAGAAAATCGCGTCGAATGAAGCTGCGAAATATAATGGTCAATGAAAGCTCTAATTTCATGTATTCGCCTATCTATTTATAATGTTACCATAAGTAATTGACTATTATACCTACCCAAATGAACATACAAAAAATATTGTTATCATAAACAAACATCTGCAACTCTGTGTTTGTTTGTGTTTGGACACACCTTAGGGAAAACCATAGGTGCCGAGAAAAAAATTGCCAGTTTCAAAAAAATGGCCAAATGTCGCCGGAGTATTAAGGGCGGGGAAGATCACGTGGCGGGTCTAAATTAGTTTCCGAGCAATACTAAGGTCAAACACATCGTCAAGGTCAAGGTCAGCACCCAAAAGTCAAGGTCATACACATCAAAAGTCAAGGTCAAACCAAAATATGTTCAAATCTTGGAATATTACCTTGTAACAATCAAGGTTATTTTTAGTAAAGCGTTGTCGACGGAGCCCCGCGAAGCGGGGCTCCTATTTCTGGGTGGTTTAAAAAAAAATAACCACGAAGGGGATGGCGGGGTCTATTCGCTCGCTACGCTCGCTCACTAGACCCCGCCATCCCCTTCTAACCTAACCTGTCCGTGTCGGGGTGCCCCAAGTCCCGAGCTCGCTTCACTGACATTGGATTACGTTACGTGTTGCAAACTTTCACGAAAAAAGAATATGATTTATTAATTTAGTTGTTAAATGAAAAACTTTGATTGCTAATTTTGAGGCTGGAATTTGATTTTATTAGCAGACAGATGTTGAATCTCTAAAATATATAAAGTAGCTCACTTACAACATTAGTCGCTGAGTTATCAAATCAGAAGTAAATATATTTATCGGTAGCTCGGAGTCATATTAATTTACGCTCGTAAATTGACGCTGGTTTTTTGATATTCTGTTGGAATAGTAAAGATGATGAATTAATATAATTGAAGCTGTTCTATTAACTCGTCGCCTACATATAAAAAAAGACGCTAGGTTGCAGGTGCTAAAGAAAACTTTTGTTGCCGCACATATAATTTCCCAAATTTTAATACCACTACCTGAGCTATGTAAATTACAGTGACAGGAACTATTAGAATATCGTCCACATATACTAGGTGAGAAAAATACGTATTATTGAAGCTAACTCAAAAAACCCTCATCAGATCTTGACCAAATTTATATGGGACCACTTCTGAAGTATGCCCTACCAAACAAATAAAGAATCATCTAAATCAATTCATAATTGGCGGAGTAATCGCGTAACAAACATACAAAAAAAAAAAAAAAAAAAAAAAAAAACATACAGTCGAATTGAGAACCTCCTCCTTTTTGAAGTCGGTTGAAAATCTGCCATGAATGGCGGAATTGTTTTATGATGAATTTCGACTGTTTTTGTGTATTTTCGACGGTAAATAGGTGAATATTCATTTCTGTGTAGTTATTAGACCGTTGCACATAATATCTTCACGAATTGTCATCATAAAATCATATTTTTGGTCAAAATAAGATTACGTAAAATCAGTTGCTCAATGTCGAAAAATTTTCAAATTATGCTATGTTTTTGCATGTAATCAATGATAAATGTATGAATATTCATTTATATGTTGTTATTACATCGTTGTTGGTATAGTAGTAGATAATATTTGCACGAATTTACTTATAATACTTGTGAAATGTTTCGAAAAAAGTTTCGTCAAAAGTCATCATTTTTGTCTTGTTTTACAATGAATTGAGTGTATTTGTATGATTTGTAATGCTCTAAAACTAATAATAACTATATGTTTTGGTCATTCGAGGTGTATTTCATACTATATTGCATACATTTTAGTCATTTACATAATGAGTACCAAAACGGTCGCCAACAGTGACAGTTGAAATTTGATATTTTTTGAATCTTTATTTATTTGGTAGTCCAGTCGTATCGATACACAATATCGATAAAAAATTGACCGACTTCAAATATAAAGAAGGTTCGCAATTCATTCGAATGCATTTCGACCTGTATGTATAGTTTGTTGGCATAAATTGATCAAATTATTTTGCACATGTAGTAAGCACATAATATCACGTTGTTGTGTTCACAGGTTGTAGATGTATCAGTTTATAATATACTGTATATTTTTTTATAGATGTCTTGGAATGTTGGGGAGGATGACGCCCCAACAATTTTTTTGGAATTGCTGGAGGACAGCGACGTTGAGGGCGACGTGGACGTCGACCTCGACGTGGACGACGGCGACGTCGACGTCGACCTCGACGTCGACCTCGAGGAGGAGGACAGCGACGAAGAAGATTCGTTCGATGAAGCCGAGGGGTACACCGAGGCCCACTGGGGTGCAGTCGAGGAGGTGGAAGCTGTGGCCGATGCCACAGACTCCACCTTCGAGATGGCTCCAGGGGCCGAGGTGTACCCTGAGGCCGATTCATTTATTATGGTAACATTGGAATAACTACTTTTTATTTTTCTTTCAGCAAACTTGTTGCAGAGTCAGGCTATAACTCAAATGCTGGGACACAGGCCTCTTCTCAGTGAGATAATTGTATAATGTCATGCGTTTGTTTGTTTGCTGGCTTACTTGCTTACATGATTGGTTTGAATGTCTGTTTAGTGTTGGTTTTGGTGGGGTTAATGAATCTGAACGGCCAAGAATCTAACGGTTCAGTTTTTGTGTGGTTCATGTTTTGACTTCGGCCACAAGCATGATGGCCAAGAATCTAATGCTTCAGTTTTTGTGTGGTTTATGTTTTGACTTTAGCCACAAACATGGTGGCCATGAATCTTATGTTTTCAATTTATATTTTTCAGGATGTCGAGCCCGCCTGTAGCGGAACCCCCGTCGGGTCATTCCGGATGTTCGACCAAGACCTGAGGCCGCTGTCCATGCCGTGAGTAAAAAAATAAATACCTAGTTGTTTTTATAAATGGTTTTCTGTATAATAAATGATAACAAATGAAAACCTTTCATTTGACAGGTCATCTTCGTGCTCATCACGCTGCACTTCGCCGTCGCCGTCGTATTCGTCGGTGACGCCGCACGCCTCGCCATCTGCTGCTGGTGGCTCAGGCTCCACGCCCGCTCTTGAGCCGTAAGTGTTAAAACTTGTATTCATTCGTCTTGTACCTGTTCTTCGTGAATTACACGTAATAATGTTTATATTTTTTTGTGTCTTAGCTCCAATGTCATCTTGGTCGGCGACGCCATGGACGCTGATCACGGCTTCCACCTTGCTGACGAACATGGGCTGTTCCAGCAGGTGGAAGTCGTGGTAGAGCACATGGCGGCCGAGGAGCCCCAGCAGCCAGCGCGGCGTGGCGGTGCACCGCGGCGCGGCGTGGCGGCGGCGCGGCACGGCGTGGGAGCGGCGCGGCACGGCGTGGCAGCGGCGCGGCGTGGGGGTGCCGGTAGAGGAGGTAGGCGTGGGGGACGTGCGGGGATGGCCCGTGCGGCGGCAGCCCGTGCGGCAGTTGCTGGCCGGGTGCAGGGTGGTGGCCCCCAGTGGGCAAGAGGAGAAAGATTGATACAAGTTCATGTGGACGATGATGATGTGCCTGAGGAGTTAAGGAGGGAAATAATGAAAGTCGTGAATGCGAGAGAGGCTGCGAGAGCGCGTCTGGTGAGTAGAGAAAGGCGTACAAGAGAGGAGAATGAGGATGAGTGGTTTGATGCAGATGGCGGTGACCTCGACTCCTTTTTTGCTGCGGAAGGAACATCCAACCGCTTTGACTGGTCCCCCATGGGTACCTTTCAAGGTGAGCGGGAGCAATTTCTTCCGGAGCAAACTGGGGCGGTTGTCGCATCTGAAGATGCATACGGGGCGTTCAGGCAGTATTGGGACGACGCAATCTTGACGCACATCGTCACTGAGACGAACCGTTATGCCTCACAGCTATCGGGTGCGTCGTCCGCTCGCTTCGCCCGAGATTGGTATGAAACGAATGTGCACGAAATTTTGATCCTGTTTTCCTTCTGGATGATGCTCGGAATCATCCGGATGCCCTCTATAAAATCTTGTTTTACCCTAAATCCCTTATTGCAGACCAACATCTTTAGAAAGATGTTTTCCCGTAACCGCTACGAAAGTCTTTGCCGCGCGTTTCATTTAGTTGACAACAGTAGCAGACCAACCGACTTGACAAACCGTTTATTCAGCTTAGGTCCGATCGTTGATCATTTAAATTCACGCTTTCAGGCAGCCTACATCCCATCCCGTAACATCAGTATTGACGAATCCTTGACTTTGTGGATCAGAAATAGAAAGATCAGAAAAGACAAATCAAATTTCATAAATACTTATAACTTTTTTATATTCTACAATAAATATGATTTTTGCATGTTAGCTGTTACAATTTGAAAACAACAAGAAGAAGAATAACAAAAGATTCAATTACCTATTTATGGGCGTTAGGTTTTCACCAAAACCATTACACGTTCTGGTGTTATCCCACTTCTGACCTTTAAAAGGTCAGGAAATGAGAACACAGTTTTCACAGTACTTGCATGTTTATTCACTTTTGTTTTCACACTTTAAAACCACCTTCCTCGACTAGCCACCAAACTTCAATGCCCGTGTTCGCGTGTCCCCACTTAAGTGCCCTAGTGAACGAACGAACGTCAGAGTGAACTGTTTGAGTGAATGACAGGTTAGTCAATACACTATCTAGATCACGCGAACACGAGCATTGAATTATAATGTAAATATAATAACAAATGATGATTAATATTACACAAAAATACAAGTAGTCCTTAATTATACCAAAAATGCTAACAATGGACTTTTTTAAAATTTTCATTGATAAAATAAAATTTAAGTTTTTAATCATTTGCATTAGCGTGTTTTTTTTATTCCCTGGCAAACAAAAAACCAAATTTATTGATTTATTCTGAAATTTAAATAAATTGTCTTTCCAATGATACCTTATAGTCATGTGTACCATTGATTAATGGGGTTAAAATGACTGAAGGGAATTCTTAAAGAGGTGCGATTTTTGTGACGCCGAGTGTAGTTGACAGTTGTTTTTTTTTTTTTTTTAATCTTTATATATTTGGTTGTCCAGTCGTATCGATAGACAATATCGATAAAAAATTGACCGACTTCAAATATAAAGAAGGTTCGCAATTCATTCGAATGCATTTCGACCTGTATGTATAGTTTGTTGGCATAAATTGATCAAATTATTTTGCACATGTAGTAAGCACATAATATCACGTTGTTGTGTTCACAGGTTGTAGATGTATCAGTTTATAATATACTGTATATTTTTTTATAGATGTCTTGGAATGTTGGGGAGGAAGACGCCCCAACAAATTTTCTTCAATTGCTGGAGGACAGCGACGTTGAGGGTGACGTGGACGTCGACCTCGACGTGGACGTCGACGTCGACCTCGACGTCGACCTCGAGGAGGACGACGAAAAGGAGGATTCCTTTGATGAAGCCGAGGGGTACACCTAGGCCCACTGGGGTGCAGTCGAGGAGGTGGAAGCGGGTCGTTTCAACTCTATGACGCCAATCTCAAGCCGCTGTCCATGCCGTGAGTAAAAAAATAAAAACCTAGTTGTTTTTATAAATGGTTTTCTGTATAATACACTCGAGAGCAATGAATCCGGGTCACTTAAAGAATCCTAAAAATCTCGGAAACTAAAAATGCTAGGTTAATGCAATAAATTGTATTTAATAGACAATGTAATACTCCTTAAATGAAGGTATTAAAACTTCTTAGTTATTGTAAAGTTATATCATAAAAAAATCAAATTTGAAAAAGGGCCACTTTCGAAGATGGAACTACGAAATTACAGCATTTGGTTTTGCTTTTGTTTGTAATCTGTCATTTATGTGGGTACATAAACCATGTTGATAGTGCTCTATATTCATTATTCAAGCTGAAATTATGTCGCTTACGCCTGAAGAATGCACCAGAATACTTACAATGCTGGAAACCGGCCGGAGTCAGCGCGATACAGCCAGGACTGTCGGTGTGTCGCTGTCAACAGTACAAAGAGTTCTCCGACGTTACGAAGAAACTGGTTCTAACCTACGCAGACCAGGAACGGGCAGAACCAGGTGTACCACAGCACGAGAAGACCGATACTTGGTGAACACCATGCTTCGAAATCGCTTTCTTACAGGAACTGAACTCACAAATCAGTTTCGACGCCTCGGAGGAAGTAACCCAAGTGCATGGACAGTAAGACGTCGGCTTGCTGAATCTAACTTAAAACCCCTTAGACCTGCAAACGGCCCTAAACTGGAGCGTGGGCATCGTATTTCAAGACTAAGATATGCCCAGAGCCACGTAAATTGGAGTATTGAAGATTGGTCAGAAGTTATGTTCTCCGACGAATCAAAATTTATGCTCTACAAGCACGATGGAAGACACAGAGTGTATCGAGTGTTGTATACCAGGGGAAAGATTCAAGCAAGCATGCATCGAAGAAAAAGTAGCCTACGGTGGTGGGTCTGTACTTGTGTGGGCCGGAATTTCTTCTGAAAGTCGCACAGAGCTGGTGATCATAGAAAACGGCTCTTTAACTAGCGAAAGATATGTGGAAGTTTAGGTGAGGATGCTATATTTATGCATGACAATGCCCGACCTCATACAGGTAGGATTGTGAATGACTACCTTCAAGAGATGAACATTACTCGTATGGAGTGGCCAGCGCGCAGCCCGGATATCAACCCGATCGAGCATGCTTGGGACGAGCTAGGCAGATGCGTAAAACAACGAAACCCTCCCCCAATCACGCTTCGTGAGCTCAAAATTGCTCTCACAGAGGAATGGGAGAATATTCCCCAAAATCGTATAAGGAACTTGGTGTACAGCATGCCAAACCGCGTAAACGCAGTAATGGAAGCACGAGGAGGCAATACGAAGTATTAAAATTCAAGAAAATCGTAATAAAGTTCAAAAATTTCATGTTTCCTATTTTTGTTTTAAGGAGAGATCAGCAGTTTTTTTCTTTATGTAATTTTGTGTTAATAAAATGTATGGTGACTCATATTTTTTTTACTTTCATTTAAGGAGTATTACATTGTCTATTAAATACAATTTATTGCATTAACCGATAAGGCCAAGCGGATCAACGTTGATCCACCTGTCAACCGTCGTAAAGCCGCGCTGGAACGATATCGTTCCAGCTGGTTCGCGCGGTAAAAAAGTGCCCTGTTGCACGAAACTAAAGGATTAATATCACTTGCGGCAATTTTAGTCTATGGAAAAAATGATATTCTCGTCGGCTGAATGATTCACTACCAAAAATATTGACAGGCAACACAAAAAAAAAAGTTGAAAGTGACACCTTGACTAGCGATTCTTTCATTCTGTGACCATCGCCACGAGCGGAACGAATCAGTGAAAACAAAAATAATCTTTTGAAAAATCTAAGGTAAGTGGCTATAATTTCATTTATTATTAGTTATTACATCGTTGTAAATAATAATTTCATCAAATAGCATCATAAAATGTTATTTTTGAACAAAGAAATGTTTCGAGAAAATCTGCCATGAATGGCGGAATTGTTTTATGATGAATTTCGACTGTTTTTGTGTATTTTCGACAGTAAATAGGTGAATATTCATTTCTGTGTAGTTATTAGACCGTTGCACATAATATCTTCACGAATTGTCATCATAAAATCATATTTTTGGTCAAAATAAGATTACGTAAAATCAGTTGCTCAATGTCGTAAAATTTTCAAATTATAGACATGGGTAGTTCGCGAACGATTGAAGGAAATGAACTACTTCATTTCGTAAAATAAACTTATCATTCAATCAGTAGTCATTCAAATGTGTCTCTACTTCATTTAGTTCAGTTCCAGTTCCAACTAAACGCCGGGCACACTACCGAACTACTCACACTAGTCACTCTCGTACACTTTCGGGTCACTTCGCCGGCTAGTCGGCTGATGTTCGGCAGAGTTCGGCTGTCGGACGAGCGGCGGTCGATTTACCCAATTCTTTTTAAATACGCCTTAAAAAGATTGCACCTAGTGGCGACTTCCGTCCCGTGCGAAAGAATTTTTTCTAAAGCCGGGCATATACTAAATGATAGAAGAACACGGTTAACAACCAAAAAACTATCCCAACTGTTGTTTGTAAATAGTAATTGTAAATAATCCTAAAATACACAAAATCCTGTAAATAATTTTAAATCATTGTACATATTTCGATTTTTAAATACGCCAACTTTGACAAAAAGATCTAAGTAGCAGTAAAAAAAAAACTATACTATTTAATTAAAATAGTTTTCATGTTTTGCATAAATTCATATTTCAAGGTTGACAGTCCTAAGCCTGTATAAAGTATGAAGGAAAATCGAGATAGGTATAAAACTGAACTAGTGAAGTGCATCATTCTTCGTAACTTGTCAATCGCACTCTCGTCTCGTCAGGTCGTCAGCATAGGGATTGGAACTGGTTCTGATTTACTGAACTAAATGAAGTACTGAACTAAATGAGTGGACTACTTCATTAAGCGAAAAGATATACTTCATTCATTTCTTTTTACTGACACATTTTGCGCATCTCTATCAAATTATGCTATGTTTTTGCATGTAATCAATGATAAATGTATGAATATTCATTTATATGTTGTTATTACATCGTTGTTGGTATAGTAGTAGATAATATTTGCACGAATTTACTTATAATACTTGTGAAATGTTTCGAAAAAAGTTTCGTCAAAAGTCATCATTTTTGTCTTGTTTTACAATGAATTGAGTGTATTTGTATGATTTGTAATGCTCTAAAACTAATAATAACTATATGTTTTGGTCATTCGAGGTGTATTTCATACTATATTGCATACATTTTAGTCATTTACATAATGAGTACCAAAACGGTCGCTAACAGTGACAGTTGAAATTTGATATTTTTTGAATCTTTATTTATTTGGTAGTCCAGTCGTATCGATACACAATATCGATAAAAAATTGACCGACTTCAAATATAAAGAAGGTTCGCAATTCATTCGAATGCATTTCGACCTGTATGTATAGTTTGTTGGCATAAATTGATCAAATTATTTTGCACATGTAGTAAGCACATAATATCACGTTGTTGTGTTCACAGGTTGTAGATGTATCAGTTTATAATATACTGTATATTTTTTTATAGATGTCTTGGAATGTTGGGGAGGATGACGCCCCAACAATTTTTTTGGAATTGCTGGAGGACAGCGACGTTGAGGGCGACGTGGACGTCGACCTCGACGTGGACGACGGCGACGTCGACGTCGACCTCGACGTCGACCTCGAGGAGGAGGACAGCGACGAAGAAGATTCGTTCGATGAAGCCGAGGGGTACACCGAGGCCCACTGGGGTGCAGTCGAGGAGGTGGAAGCTGTGGCCGATGCCACAGACTCCACCTTCGAGATGGCTCCAGGGGCCGAGGTGTACCCTGAGGCCGATTCATTTATTATGGTAACATTGGAATAACTACTTTTTATTTTTCTTTCAGCAAACTTGTTGCAGAGTCAGGCTATAACTCAAATGCTGGGACACAGGCCTCTTCTCAGTGAGATAATTGTATAATGTCATGCGTTTGTTTGTTTGCTGGCTTACTTGCTTACATGATTGGTTTGAATGTCTGTTTAGTGTTGGTTTTGGTGGGGTTAACGAATCTGAACGGCCAAGAATCTAACGGTTCAGTTTTTGTGTGGTTCATGTTTTGACTTCGGCCACAAGCATGATGGCCAAGAATCTAATGCTTCAGTTTTTGTGTGGTTTATGTTTTGACTTTAGCCACAAACATGGTGGCCATGAATCTTATGTTTTCAATTTATATTTTTCAGGATGTCGAGCCCGCCTGTAGCGGAACCCCCGTCGGGTCATTCCGGATGTTCGACCAAGACCTGAGGCCGCTGTCCATGCCGTGAGTAAAAAAATAAATACCTAGTTGTTTTTATAAATGGTTTTCTGTATAATAAATGATAACAAATGAAAACCTTTCATTTGACAGGTCATCTTCGTGCTCATCACGCTGCACTTCGCCGTCGCCGTCGTATTCGTCGGTGACGCCGCACGCCTCGCCATCTGCTGCTGGTGGCTCAGGCTCCACGCCCGCTCTTGAGCCGTAAGTGTTAAAACTTGTATTCATTCGTCTTGTACCTGTTCTTCGTGAATTACACGTAATAATGTTTATATTTTTTTGCGTCTTAGCTCCAATGTCATCTTGGTCGGCGACGCCATGGACGCTGATCACGGCTTCCACCTTGCTGACGAACATGGGCTGTTCCAGCAGGTGGAAGTCGTGGTAGAGCACATGGCGGCCGAGGAGCCCCAGCAGCCAGCGCGGCGTGGCGGTGCACCGCGGCGCGGCGTGGCGGCGGCGCGGCACGGCGTGGGAGCGGCGCGGCACGGCGTGGCAGCGGCGCGGCGTGGGGGTGCCGGTAGAGGAGGTAGGCGTGGGGGACGTGCGGGGATGGCCCGTGCGGCGGCAGCCCGTGCGGCAGTTGCTGGCCGGGTGCAGGGTGGTGGCCCCCAGTGGGCAAGAGGAGAAAGATTGATACAAGTTCATGTGGACGATGATGATGTGCCTGAGGAGTTAAGGAGGGAAATAATGAAAGTCGTGAATGCGAGAGAGGCTGCGAGAGCGCGTCTGGTGAGTAGAGAAAGGCGTACAAGAGAGGAGAATGAGGATGAGTGGTTTGATGCAGATGGCGGTGACCTCGACTCCTTTTTTGCTGCGGAAGGAACATCCAACCGCTTTGACTGGTCCCCCATGGGTACCTTTCAAGGTGAGCGGGAGCAATTTCTTCCGGAGCAAACTGGGGCGGTTGTCGCATCTGAAGATGCATACGGGGCGTTCAGGCAGTATTGGGACGACGCAATCTTGACGCACATCGTCACTGAGACGAACCGTTATGCCTCACAGCTATCGGGTGCGTCGTCCGCTCGCTTCGCCCGAGATTGGTATGAAACGAATGTGCACGAAATTTTGATCCTGTTTTCCTTCTGGATGATGCTCGGAATCATCCGGATGCCCTCTATAAAATCTTGTTTTACCCTAAATCCCTTATTGCAGACCAACATCTTTAGAAAGATGTTTTCCCGTAACCGCTACGAAAGTCTTTGCCGCGCGTTTCATTTAGTTGACAACAGTAGCAGACCAACCGACTTGACAAACCGTTTATTCAGCTTAGGTCCGATCGTTGATCATTTAAATTCACGCTTTCAGGCAGCCTACATCCCATCCCGTAACATCAGTATTGACGAATCCTTGACTTTGTGGATCAGAAATAGAAAGATCAGAAAAGACAAATCAAATTTCATAAATACTTATAACTTTTTTATATTCTACAATAAATATGATTTTTGCATGTTAGCTGTTACAATTTGAAAACAACAAGAAGAAGAATAACAAAAGATTCAATTACCTATTTATGGGCGTTAGGTTTTCACCAAAACCATTACACGTTCTGGTGTTATCCCACTTCTGACCTTTAAAAGGTCAGGAAATGAGAACACAGTTTTCACAGTACTTGCATGTTTATTCACTTTTGTTTTCACACTTTAAAACCACCTTCCTCGACTAGCCACCAAACTTCAATGCCCGTGTTCGCGTGTCCCCACTTAAGTGCCCTAGTGAACGAACGAACGTCAGAGTGAACTGTTTGAGTGAATGACAGGTTAGTCAATACACTATCTAGATCACGCGAACACGAGCATTGAATTATAATGTAAATATAATAACAAATGATGATTAATATTACACAAAAATACAAGTAGTCCTTAATTATACCAAAAATGCTAACAATGGACTTTTTTAAAATTTTCATTGATAAAATAAAATTTAAGTTTTTAATCATTTGCATTAGCGTGTTTTTTTTATTCCCTGGCAAACAAAAAACCAAATTTATTGATTTATTCTGAAATTTAAATAAATTGTCTTTCCAATGATACCTTATAGTCATGTGTACCATTGATTAATGGGGTTAAAATGACTGAAGGGAATTCTTAAAGAGGTGCGATTTTTGTGACGCCGAGTGTAGTTGACAGTTGTTTTTTTTTTTTTTTTAATCTTTATATATTTGGTTGTCCAGTCGTATCGATAGACAATATCGATAAAAAATTGACCGACTTCAAATATAAAGAAGGTTCGCAATTCATTCGAATGCATTTCGACCTGTATGTATAGTTTGTTGGCATAAATTGATCAAATTATTTTGCACATGTAGTAAGCACATAATATCACGTTGTTGTGTTCACAGGTTGTAGATGTATCAGTTTATAATATACTGTATATTTTTTTATAGATGTCTTGGAATGTTGGGGAGGAAGACGCCCCAACAAATTTTCTTCAATTGCTGGAGGACAGCGACGTTGAGGGTGACGTGGACGTCGACCTCGACGTGGACGTCGACGTCGACCTCGACGTCGACCTCGAGGAGGACGACGAAAAGGAGGATTCCTTTGATGAAGCCGAGGGGTACACCTAGGCCCACTGGGGTGCAGTCGAGGAGGTGGAAGCGGGTCGTTTCAACTCTATGACGCCAATCTCAAGCCGCTGTCCATGCCGTGAGTAAAAAAATAAAAACCTAGTTGTTTTTATAAATGGTTTTCTGTATAATACACTCGAGAGCAATGAATCCGGGTCACTTAAAGAATCCTAAAAATCTCGGAAACTAAAAATGCTAGGTTAATGCAATAAATTGTATTTAATAGACAATGTAATACTCCTTAAATGAAGGTATTAAAACTTCTTAGTTATTGTAAAGTTATATCATAAAAAAATCAAATTTGAAAAAGGGCCACTTTCGAAGATGGAACTACGAAATTACAGCATTTGGTTTTGCTTTTGTTTGTAATCTGTCATTTATGTGGGTACATAAACCATGTTGATAGTGCTCTATATTCATTATTCAAGCTGAAATTATGTCGCTTACGCCTGAAGAATGCACCAGAATACTTACAATGCTGGAAACCGGCCGGAGTCAGCGCGATACAGCCAGGACTGTCGGTGTGTCGCTGTCAACAGTACAAAGAGTTCTCCGACGTTACGAAGAAACTGGTTCTAACCTACGCAGACCAGGAACGGGCAGAACCAGGTGTACCACAGCACGAGAAGACCGATACTTGGTGAACACCATGCTTCGAAATCGCTTTCTTACAGGAACTGAACTCACAAATCAGTTTCGACGCCTCGGAGGAAGTAACCCAAGTGCATGGACAGTAAGACGTCGGCTTGCTGAATCTAACTTAAAACCCCTTAGACCTGCAAACGGCCCTAAACTGGAGCGTGGGCATCGTATTTCAAGACTAAGATATGCCCAGAGCCACGTAAATTGGAGTATTGAAGATTGGTCAGAAGTTATGTTCTCCGACGAATCAAAATTTATGCTCTACAAGCACGATGGAAGACACAGAGTGTATCGAAGACCAGGGGAAAGATTCAAGCAAGCATGCATCGAAGAAAAAGTAGCCTACGGTGGTGGGTCTGTACTTGTGTGGGCCGGAATTTCTTCTGAAAGTCGCACAGAGCTGGTGATCATAGAAAACGGCTCTTTAACTAGCGAAAGATATGTGGAAGTTTAGGTGAGGATGCTATATTTATGCATGACAATGCCCGACCTCATACAGGTAGGATTGTGAATGACTACCTTCAAGAGATGAACATTACTCGTATGGAGTGGCCAGCGCGCAGCCCGGATATCAACCCGATCGAGCATGCTTGGGACGAGCTAGGCAGATGCGTAAAACAACGAAACCCTCCCCCAATCACGCTTCGTGAGCTCAAAATTGCTCTCACAGAGGAATGGGAGAATATTCCCCAAAATCGTATAAGGAACTTGGTGTACAGCATGCCAAACCGCGTAAACGCAGTAATGGAAGCACGAGGAGGCAATACGAAGTATTAAAATTCAAGAAAATCGTAATAAAGTTCAAAAATTTCATGTTTCCTATTTTTGTTTTAAGGAGAGATCAGCAGTTTTTTTCTTTATGTAATTTTGTGTTAATAAAATGTATGGTGACTCATATTTTTTTTACTTTCATTTAAGGAGTATTACATTGTCTATTAAATACAATTTATTGCATTAACCGATAAGGCCAAGCGGATCAACGTTGATCCACCTGTCAACCGTCGTAAAGCCGCGCTGGAACGATATCGTTCCAGCTGGTTCGCGCGGTAAAAAAGTGCCCTGTTGCACGAAACTAAAGGATTAATATCACTTGCGGCAATTTTAGTCTATGGAAAAAATGATATTCTCGTCGGCTGAATGATTCACTACCAAAAATATTGACAGGCAACACAAAAAAAAAAGTTGAAAGTGACACCTTGACTAGCGATTCTTTCATTCTGTGACCATCGCCACGAGCGGAACGAATCAGTGAAAACAAAAATAATCTTTTGAAAAATCTAAGGTAAGTGGCTATAATTTCATTTATTATTAGTTATTACATCGTTGTAAATAATAATTTCATCAAATAGCATCATAAAATGTTATTTTTGAACAAAGAAATGTTTCGAGAAAATCTGCCATGAATGGCGGAATTGTTTTATGATGAATTTCGACTGTTTTTGTGTATTTTCGACAGTAAATAGGTGAATATTCATTTCTGTGTAGTTATTAGACCGTTGCACATAATATCTTCACGAATTATCATCATAAAATCATATTTTTGGTCAAAATAAGATTACGTAAAATCAGTTGCTCAATGTCGTAAAATTTTCAAATTATAGACATGGGTAGTTCGCGAACGATTGAAGGAAATGAACTACTTCATTTCGTAAAATAAACTTATCATTCAATCAGTAGTCATTCAAATGTGTCTCTACTTCATTTAGTTCAGTTCCAGTTCCAACTAAACGCCGGGCACACTACCGAACTACTCACACTAGTCACTCTCGTACACTTTCGGGTCACTTCGCCGGCTAGTCGGCTGATGTTCGGCAGAGTTCGGCTGTCGGACGAGCGGCGGTCGATTTACCCAATTCTTTTTAAATACGCCTTAAAAAGATTGCACCTAGTGGCGACTTCCGTCCCGTGCGAAAGAATTTTTTCTAAAGCCGGGCATATACTAAATGATAGAAGAACACGGTTAACAACCAAAAAACTATCCCAACTGTTGTTTGTAAATAGTAATTGTAAATAATCCTAAAATACACAAAATCCTGTAAATAATTTTAAATCATTGTACATATTTCGATTTTTAAATACGCCAACTTTGACAAAAAGATCTAAGTAGCAGTAAAAAAAAAACTATACTATTTAATTAAAATAGTTTTCATGTTTTGCATAAATTCATATTTCAAGGTTGACAGTCCTAAGCCTGTATAAAGTATGAAGGAAAATCGAGATAGGTATAAAACTGAACTAGTGAAGTGCATCATTCTTCGTAACTTGTCAATCGCACTCTCGTCTCGTCAGGTCGTCAGCATAGGGATTGGAACTGGTTCTGATTTACTGAACTAAATGAAGTACTGAACTAAATGAGTGGACTACTTCATTAAGCGAAAAGATATACTTCATTCATTTCTTTTTACTGACACATTTTGCGCATCTCTATCAAATTATGCTATGTTTTTGCATGTAATCAATGATAAATGTATGAATATTCATTTATATGTTGTTATTACATCGTTGTTGGTATAGTAGTAGATAATATTTGCACGAATTTACTTATAATACTTGTGAAATGTTTCGAAAAAAGTTTCGTCAAAAGTCATCATTTTTGTCTTGTTTTACAATGAATTGAGTGTATTTGTATGATTTGTAATGCTCTAAAACTAATAATAACTATATGTTTTGGTCATTCGAGGTGTATTTCATACTATATTGCATACATTTTAGTCATTTACATAATGAGTACCAAAACGGTCGCTAACAGTGACAGTTGAAATTTGATATTTTTTGAATCTTTATTTATTTGGTAGTCCAGTCGTATCGATACACAATATCGATAAAAAATTGACCGACTTCAAATATAAAGAAGGTTCGCAATTCATTCGAATGCATTTCGACCTGTATGTATAGTTTGTTGGCATAAATTGATCAAATTATTTTGCACATGTAGTAAGCACATAATATCACGTTGTTGTGTTCACAGGTTGTAGATGTATCAGTTTATAATATACTGTATATTTTTTTATAGATGTCTTGGAATGTTGGGGAGGATGACGCCCCAACAATTTTTTTGGAATTGCTGGAGGACAGCGACGTTGAGGGCGACGTGGACGTCGACCTCGACGTGGACGACGGCGACGTCGACGTCGACCTCGACGTCGACCTCGAGGAGGAGGACAGCGACGAAGAAGATTCGTTCGATGAAGCCGAGGGGTACACCGAGGCCCACTGGGGTGCAGTCGAGGAGGTGGAAGCTGTGGCCGATGCCACAGACTCCACCTTCGAGATGGCTCCAGGGGCCGAGGTGTACCCTGAGGCCGATTCATTTATTATGGTAACATTGGAATAACTACTTTTTATTTTTCTTTCAGCAAACTTGTTGCAGAGTCAGGCTATAACTCAAATGCTGGGACACAGGCCTCTTCTCAGTGAGATAATTGTATAATGTCATGCGTTTGTTTGTTTGCTGGCTTACTTGCTTACATGATTGGTTTGAATGTCTGTTTAGTGTTGGTTTTGGTGGGGTTAATGAATCTGAACGGCCAAGAATCTAACGGTTCAGTTTTTGTGTGGTTCATGTTTTGACTTCGGCCACAAGCATGATGGCCAAGAATCTAATGCTTCAGTTTTTGTGTGGTTTATGTTTTGACTTTAGCCACAAACATGGTGGCCATGAATCTTATGTTTTCAATTTATATTTTTCAGGATGTCGAGCCCGCCTGTAGCGGAACCCCCGTCGGGTCATTCCGGATGTTCGACCAAGACCTGAGGCCGCTGTCCATGCCGTGAGTAAAAAAATAAATACCTAGTTGTTTTTATAAATGGTTTTCTGTATAATAAATGATAACAAATGAAAACCTTTCATTTGACAGGTCATCTTCGTGCTCATCACGCTGCACTTCGCCGTCGCCGTCGTATTCGTCGGTGACGCCGCACGCCTCGCCATCTGCTGCTGGTGGCTCAGGCTCCACGCCCGCTCTTGAGCCGTAAGTGTTAAAACTTGTATTCATTCGTCTTGTACCTGTTCTTCGTGAATTACACGTAATAATGTTTATATTTTTTTGTGTCTTAGCTCCAATGTCATCTTGGTCGGCGACGCCATGGACGCTGATCACGGCTTCCACCTTGCTGACGAACATGGGCTGTTCCAGCAGGTGGAAGTCGTGGTAGAGCACATGGCGGCCGAGGAGCCCCAGCAGCCAGCGCGGCGTGGCGGTGCACCGCGGCGCGGCGTGGCGGCGGCGCGGCACGGCGTGGGAGCGGCGCGGCACGGCGTGGCAGCGGCGCGGCGTGGGGGTGCCGGTAGAGGAGGTAGGCGTGGGGGACGTGCGGGGATGGCCCGTGCGGCGGCAGCCCGTGCGGCAGTTGCTGGCCGGGTGCAGGGTGGTGGCCCCCAGTGGGCAAGAGGAGAAAGATTGATACAAGTTCATGTGGACGATGATGATGTGCCTGAGGAGTTAAAGGAGGGAAATAATGAAAGTCGTGAATGCGAGAGAGGCTGCGAGAGCGCGTCTGGTGAGTAGAGAAAGGCGTACAAGAGAGGAGAATGAGGATGAGTGGTTTGATGCAGATGGCGGTGACCTCGACTCCTTTTTTGCTGCGGAAGGAACATCCAACCGCTTTGACTGGTCCCCCATGGGTACCTTTCAAGGTGAGCGGGAGCAATTTCTTCCGGAGCAAACTGGGGCGGTTGTCGCATCTGAAGATGCATACGGGGCGTTCAGGCAGTATTGGGACGACGCAATCTTGACGCACATCGTCACTGAGACGAACCGTTATGCCTCACAGCTATCGGGTGCGTCGTCCGCTCGCTTCGCCCGAGATTGGTATGAAACGAATGTGCACGAAATTTTGATCCTGTTTTCCTTCTGGATGATGCTCGGAATCATCCGGATGCCCTCTATAAAATCTTGTTTTACCCTAAATCCCTTATTGCAGACCAACATCTTTAGAAAGATGTTTTCCCGTAACCGCTACGAAAGTCTTTGCCGCGCGTTTCATTTAGTTGACAACAGTAGCAGACCAACCGACTTGACAAACCGTTTATTCAGCTTAGGTCCGATCGTTGATCATTTAAATTCACGCTTTCAGGCAGCCTACATCCCATCCCGTAACATCAGTATTGACGAATCCTTGACTTTGTGGATCAGAAATAGAAAGATCAGAAAAGACAAATCAAATTTCATAAATACTTATAACTTTTTTATATTCTACAATAAATATGATTTTTGCATGTTAGCTGTTACAATTTGAAAACAACAAGAAGAAGAATAACAAAAGATTCAATTACCTATTTATGGGCGTTAGGTTTTCACCAAAACCATTACACGTTCTGGTGTTATCCCACTTCTGACCTTTAAAAGGTCAGGAAATGAGAACACAGTTTTCACAGTACTTGCATGTTTATTCACTTTTGTTTTCACACTTTAAAACCACCTTCCTCGACTAGCCACCAAACTTCAATGCCCGTGTTCGCGTGTCCCCACTTAAGTGCCCTAGTGAACGAACGAACGTCAGAGTGAACTGTTTGAGTGAATGACAGGTTAGTCAATACACTATCTAGATCACGCGAACACGAGCATTGAATTATAATGTAAATATAATAACAAATGATGATTAATATTACACAAAAATACAAGTAGTCCTTAATTATACCAAAAATGCTAACAATGGACTTTTTTAAAATTTTCATTGATAAAATAAAATTTAAGTTTTTAATCATTTGCATTAGCGTGTTTTTTTTATTCCCTGGCAAACAAAAAACCAAATTTATTGATTTATTCTGAAATTTAAATAAATTGTCTTTCCAATGATACCTTATAGTCATGTGTACCATTGATTAATGGGGTTAAAATGACTGAAGGGAATTCTTAAAGAGGTGCGATTTTTGTGACGCCGAGTGTAGTTGACAGTTGTTTTTTTTTTTTTTTTAATCTTTATATATTTGGTTGTCCAGTCGTATCGATAGACAATATCGATAAAAAATTGACCGACTTCAAATATAAAGAAGGTTCGCAATTCATTCGAATGCATTTCGACCTGTATGTATAGTTTGTTGGCATAAATTGATCAAATTATTTTGCACATGTAGTAAGCACATAATATCACGTTGTTGTGTTCACAGGTTGTAGATGTATCAGTTTATAATATACTGTATATTTTTTTATAGATGTCTTGGAATGTTGGGGAGGAAGACGCCCCAACAAATTTTCTTCAATTGCTGGAGGACAGCGACGTTGAGGGTGACGTGGACGTCGACCTCGACGTGGACGTCGACGTCGACCTCGACGTCGACCTCGAGGAGGACGACGAAAAGGAGGATTCCTTTGATGAAGCCGAGGGGTACACCTAGGCCCACTGGGGTGCAGTCGAGGAGGTGGAAGCGGGTCGTTTCAACTCTATGACGCCAATCTCAAGCCGCTGTCCATGCCGTGAGTAAAAAAATAAAAACCTAGTTGTTTTTATAAATGGTTTTCTGTATAATACACTCGAGAGCAATGAATCCGGGTCACTTAAAGAATCCTAAAAATCTCGGAAACTAAAAATGCTAGGTTAATGCAATAAATTGTATTTAATAGACAATGTAATACTCCTTAAATGAAGGTATTAAAACTTCTTAGTTATTGTAAAGTTATATCATAAAAAAATCAAATTTGAAAAAGGGCCACTTTCGAAGATGGAACTACGAAATTACAGCATTTGGTTTTGCTTTTGTTTGTAATCTGTCATTTATGTGGGTACATAAACCATGTTGATAGTGCTCTATATTCATTATTCAAGCTGAAATTATGTCGCTTACGCCTGAAGAATGCACCAGAATACTTACAATGCTGGAAACCGGCCGGAGTCAGCGCGATACAGCCAGGACTGTCGGTGTGTCGCTGTCAACAGTACAAAGAGTTCTCCGACGTTACGAAGAAACTGGTTCTAACCTACGCAGACCAGGAACGGGCAGAACCAGGTGTACCACAGCACGAGAAGACCGATACTTGGTGAACACCATGCTTCGAAATCGCTTTCTTACAGGAACTGAACTCACAAATCAGTTTCGACGCCTCGGAGGAAGTAACCCAAGTGCATGGACAGTAAGACGTCGGCTTGCTGAATCTAACTTAAAACCCCTTAGACCTGCAAACGGCCCTAAACTGGAGCGTGGGCATCGTATTTCAAGACTAAGATATGCCCAGAGCCACGTAAATTGGAGTATTGAAGATTGGTCAGAAGTTATGTTCTCCGACGAATCAAAATTTATGCTCTACAAGCACGATGGAAGACACAGAGTGTATCGAAGACCAGGGGAAAGATTCAAGCAAGCATGCATCGAAGAAAAAGTAGCCTACGGTGGTGGGTCTGTACTTGTGTGGGCCGGAATTTCTTCTGAAAGTCGCACAGAGCTGGTGATCATAGAAAACGGCTCTTTAACTAGCGAAAGATATGTGGAAGTTTAGGTGAGGATGCTATATTTATGCATGACAATGCCCGACCTCATACAGGTAGGATTGTGAATGACTACCTTCAAGAGATGAACATTACTCGTATGGAGTGGCCAGCGCGCAGCCCGGATATCAACCCGATCGAGCATGCTTGGGACGAGCTAGGCAGATGCGTAAAACAACGAAACCCTCCCCCAATCACGCTTCGTGAGCTCAAAATTGCTCTCACAGAGGAATGGGAGAATATTCCCCAAAATCGTATAAGGAACTTGGTGTACAGCATGCCAAACCGCGTAAACGCAGTAATGGAAGCACGAGGAGGCAATACGAAGTATTAAAATTCAAGAAAATCGTAATAAAGTTCAAAAATTTCATGTTTCCTATTTTTGTTTTAAGGAGAGATCAGCAGTTTTTTTCTTTATGTAATTTTGTGTTAATAAAATGTATGGTGACTCATATTTTTTTTACTTTCATTTAAGGAGTATTACATTGTCTATTAAATACAATTTATTGCATTAACCGATAAGGCCAAGCGGATCAACGTTGATCCACCTGTCAACCGTCGTAAAGCCGCGCTGGAACGATATCGTTCCAGCTGGTTCGCGCGGTAAAAAAGTGCCCTGTTGCACGAAACTAAAGGATTAATATCACTTGCGGCAATTTTAGTCTATGGAAAAAATGATATTCTCGTCGGCTGAATGATTCACTACCAAAAATATTGACAGGCAACACAAAAAAAAAAGTTGAAAGTGACACCTTGACTAGCGATTCTTTCATTCTGTGACCATCGCCACGAGCGGAACGAATCAGTGAAAACAAAAATAATCTTTTGAAAAATCTAAGGTAAGTGGCTATAATTTCATTTATTATTAGTTATTACATCGTTGTAAATAATAATTTCATCAAATAGCATCATAAAATGTTATTTTTGAACAAAGAAATGTTTCGAGAAAATCTGCCATGAATGGCGGAATTGTTTTATGATGAATTTCGACTGTTTTTGTGTATTTTCGACAGTAAATAGGTGAATATTCATTTCTGTGTAGTTATTAGACCGTTGCACATAATATCTTCACGAATTGTCATCATAAAATCATATTTTTGGTCAAAATAAGATTACGTAAAATCAGTTGCTCAATGTCGTAAAATTTTCAAATTATAGACATGGGTAGTTCGCGAACGATTGAAGGAAATGAACTACTTCATTTCGTAAAATAAACTTATCATTCAATCAGTAGTCATTCAAATGTGTCTCTACTTCATTTAGTTCAGTTCCAGTTCCAACTAAACGCCGGGCACACTACCGAACTACTCACACTAGTCACTCTCGTACACTTTCGGGTCACTTCGCCGGCTAGTCGGCTGATGTTCGGCAGAGTTCGGCTGTCGGACGAGCGGCGGTCGATTTACCCAATTCTTTTTAAATACGCCTTAAAAAGATTGCACCTAGTGGCGACTTCCGTCCCGTGCGAAAGAATTTTTTCTAAAGCCGGGCATATACTAAATGATAGAAGAACACGGTTAACAACCAAAAAACTATCCCAACTGTTGTTTGTAAATAGTAATTGTAAATAATCCTAAAATACACAAAATCCTGTAAATAATTTTAAATCATTGTACATATTTCGATTTTTAAATACGCCAACTTTGACAAAAAGATCTAAGTAGCAGTAAAAAAAAAACTATACTATTTAATTAAAATAGTTTTCATGTTTTGCATAAATTCATATTTCAAGGTTGACAGTCCTAAGCCTGTATAAAGTATGAAGGAAAATCGAGATAGGTATACAACTGAACTAGTGAAGTGCATCAATCTTCGTAACTTGTCAATCGCACTCTCGTCTCGTCAGGTCGTCAGCATAGGGATTGGAACTGGTTCTGATTTACTGAACTAAATGAAGTACTGAACTAAATGAGTGGACTACTTCATTAAGCGAAAAGATATACTTCATTCATTTCTTTTTACTGACACATTTTGCGCATCTCTATCAAATTATGCTATGTTTTTGCATGTAATCAATGATAAATGTATGAATATTCATTTATATGTTGTTATTACATCGTTGTTGGTATAGTAGTAGATAATATTTGCACGAATTTACTTATAATACTTGTGAAATGTTTCGAAAAAAGTTTCGTCAAAAGTCATCATTTTTGTCTTGTTTTACAATGAATTGAGTGTATTTGTATGATTTGTAATGCTCTAAAACTAATAATAACTATATGTTTTGGTCATTCGAGGTGTATTTCATACTATATTGCATACATTTTAGTCATTTACATAATGAGTACCAAAACGGTCGCTAACAGTGACAGTTGAAATTTGATATTTTTTGAATCTTTATTTATTTGGTAGTCCAGTCGTATCGATACACAATATCGATAAAAAATTGACCGACTTCAAATATAAAGAAGGTTCGCAATTCATTCGAATGCATTTCGACCTGTATGTATAGTTTGTTGGCATAAATTGATCAAATTATTTTGCACATGTAGTAAGCACATAATATCACGTTGTTGTGTTCACAGGTTGTAGATGTATCAGTTTATAATATACTGTATATTTTTTTATAGATGTCTTGGAATGTTGGGGAGGATGACGCCCCAACAATTTTTTTGGAATTGCTGGAGGACAGCGACGTTGAGGGCGACGTGGACGTCGACCTCGACGTGGACGACGGCGACGTCGACGTCGACCTCGACGTCGACCTCGAGGAGGAGGACAGCGACGAAGAAGATTCGTTCGATGAAGCCGAGGGGTACACCGAGGCCCACTGGGGTGCAGTCGAGGAGGTGGAAGCTGTGGCCGATGCCACAGACTCCACCTTCGAGATGGCTCCAGGGGCCGAGGTGTACCCTGAGGCCGATTCATTTATTATGGTAACATTGGAATAACTACTTTTTATTTTTCTTTCAGCAAACTTGTTGCAGAGTCAGGCTATAACTCAAATGCTGGGACACAGGCCTCTTCTCAGTGAGATAATTGTATAATGTCATGCGTTTGTTTGTTTGCTGGCTTACTTGCTTACATGATTGGTTTGAATGTCTGTTTAGTGTTGGTTTTGGTGGGGTTAATGAATCTGAACGGCCAAGAATCTAACGGTTCAGTTTTTGTGTGGTTCATGTTTTGACTTCGGCCACAAGCATGATGGCCAAGAATCTAATGCTTCAGTTTTTGTGTGGTTTATGTTTTGACTTTAGCCACAAACATGGTGGCCATGAATCTTATGTTTTCAATTTATATTTTTCAGGATGTCGAGCCCGCCTGTAGCGGAACCCCCGTCGGGTCATTCCGGATGTTCGACCAAGACCTGAGGCCGCTGTCCATGCCGTGAGTAAAAAAATAAATACCTAGTTGTTTTTATAAATGGTTTTCTGTATAATAAATGATAACAAATGAAAACCTTTCATTTGACAGGTCATCTTCGTGCTCATCACGCTGCACTTCGCCGTCGCCGTCGTATTCGTCGGTGACGCCGCACGCCTCGCCATCTGCTGCTGGTGGCTCAGGCTCCACGCCCGCTCTTGAGCCGTAAGTGTTAAAACTTGTATTCATTCGTCTTGTACCTGTTCTTCGTGAATTACACGTAATAATGTTTATATTTTTTTGTGTCTTAGCTCCAATGTCATCTTGGTCGGCGACGCCATGGACGCTGATCACGGCTTCCACCTTGCTGACGAACATGGGCTGTTCCAGCAGGTGGAAGTCGTGGTAGAGCACATGGCGGCCGAGGAGCCCCAGCAGCCAGCGCGGCGTGGCGGTGCACCGCGGCGCGGCGTGGCGGCGGCGCGGCACGGCGTGGGAGCGGCGCGGCACGGCGTGGCAGCGGCGCGGCGTGGGGGTGCCGGTAGAGGAGGTAGGCGTGGGGGACGTGCGGGGATGGCCCGTGCGGCGGCAGCCCGTGCGGCAGTTGCTGGCCGGGTGCAGGGTGGTGGCCCCCAGTGGGCAAGAGGAGAAAGATTGATACAAGTTCATGTGGACGATGATGATGTGCCTGAGGAGAGGAGGGAAATAATGAAAGTCGTGAATGCGAGAGAGGCTGCGAGAGCGCGTCTGGTGAGTAGAGAAAGGCGTACAAGAGAGGAGAATGAGGATGAGTGGTTTGATGCAGATGGCGGTGACCTCGACTCCTTTTTTGCTGCGGAAGGAACATCCAACCGCTTTGACTGGTCCCCCATGGGTACCTTTCAAGGTGAGCGGGAGCAATTTCTTCCGGAGCAAACTGGGGCGGTTGTCGCATCTGAAGATGCATACGGGGCGTTCAGGCAGTATTGGGACGACGCAATCTTGACGCACATCGTCACTGAGACGAACCGTTATGCCTCACAGCTATCGGGTGCGTCATCCGCTCGCTTCGCCCGAGATTGGTATGAAACGAATGTGCACGAAATTTTGATCCTGTTTTCCTTCTGGATGATGCTCGGAATCATCCGGATGCCCTCTATAAAATCTTGTTTTACCCTAAATCCCTTATTGCAGACCAACATCTTTAGAAAGATGTTTTCCCGTAACCGCTACGAAAGTCTTTGCCGCGCGTTTCATTTAGTTGACAACAGTAGCAGACCAACCGACTTGACAAACCGTTTATTCAGCTTAGGTCCGATCGTTGATCATTTAAATTCACGCTTTCAGGCAGCCTACATCCCATCCCGTAACATCAGTATTGACGAATCCTTGACTTTGTGGATCAGAAATAGAAAGATCAGAAAAGACAAATCAAATTTCATAAATACTTATAACTTTTTTATATTCTACAATAAATATGATTTTTGCATGTTAGCTGTTACAATTTGAAAACAACAAGAAGAAGAATAACAAAAGATTCAATTACCTATTTATGGGCGTTAGGTTTTCACCAAAACCATTACACGTTCTGGTGTTATCCCACTTCTGACCTTTAAAAGGTCAGGAAATGAGAACACAGTTTTCACAGTACTTGCATGTTTATTCACTTTTGTTTTCACACTTTAAAACCACCTTCCTCGACTAGCCACCAAACTTCAATGCCCGTGTTCGCGTGTCCCCACTTAAGTGCCCTAGTGAACGAACGAACGTCAGAGTGAACTGTTTGAGTGAATGACAGGTTAGTCAATACACTATCTAGATCACGCGAACACGAGCATTGAATTATAATGTAAATATAATAACAAATGATGATTAATATTACACAAAAATACAAGTAGTCCTTAATTATACCAAAAATGCTAACAATGGACTTTTTTAAAATTTTCATTGATAAAATAAAATTTAAGTTTTTAATCATTTGCATTAGCGTGTTTTTTTTATTCCCTGGCAAACAAAAAACCAAATTTATTGATTTATTCTGAAATTTAAATAAATTGTCTTTCCAATGATACCTTATAGTCATGTGTACCATTGATTAATGGGGTTAAAATGACTGAAGGGAATTCTTAAAGAGGTGCGATTTTTGTGACGCCGAGTGTAGTTGACAGTTGTTTTTTTTTTTTTTTTAATCTTTATATATTTGGTTGTCCAGTCGTATCGATAGACAATATCGATAAAAAATTGACCGACTTCAAATATAAAGAAGGTTCGCAATTCATTCGAATGCATTTCGACCTGTATGTATAGTTTGTTGGCATAAATTGATCAAATTATTTTGCACATGTAGTAAGCACATAATATCACGTTGTTGTGTTCACAGGTTGTAGATGTATCAGTTTATAATATACTGTATATTTTTTTATAGATGTCTTGGAATGTTGGGGAGGAAGACGCCCCAACAAATTTTCTTCAATTGCTGGAGGACAGCGACGTTGAGGGTGACGTGGACGTCGACCTCGACGTGGACGTCGACGTCGACCTCGACGTCGACCTCGAGGAGGACGACGAAAAGGAGGATTCCTTTGATGAAGCCGAGGGGTACACCTAGGCCCACTGGGGTGCAGTCGAGGAGGTGGAAGCGGGTCGTTTCAACTCTATGACGCCAATCTCAAGCCGCTGTCCATGCCGTGAGTAAAAAAATAAAAACCTAGTTGTTTTTATAAATGGTTTTCTGTATAATACACTCGAGAGCAATGAATCCGGGTCACTTAAAGAATCCTAAAAATCTCGGAAACTAAAAATGCTAGGTTAATGCAATAAATTGTATTTAATAGACAATGTAATACTCCTTAAATGAAGGTATTAAAACTTCTTAGTTATTGTAAAGTTATATCATAAAAAAATCAAATTTGAAAAAGGGCCACTTTCGAAGATGGAACTACGAAATTACAGCATTTGGTTTTGCTTTTGTTTGTAATCTGTCATTTATGTGGGTACATAAACCATGTTGATAGTGCTCTATATTCATTATTCAAGCTGAAATTATGTCGCTTACGCCTGAAGAATGCACCAGAATACTTACAATGCTGGAAACCGGCCGGAGTCAGCGCGATACAGCCAGGACTGTCGGTGTGTCGCTGTCAACAGTACAAAGAGTTCTCCGACGTTACGAAGAAACTGGTTCTAACCTACGCAGACCAGGAACGGGCAGAACCAGGTGTACCACAGCACGAGAAGACCGATACTTGGTGAACACCATGCTTCGAAATCGCTTTCTTACAGGAACTGAACTCACAAATCAGTTTCGACGCCTCGGAGGAAGTAACCCAAGTGCATGGACAGTAAGACGTCGGCTTGCTGAATCTAACTTAAAACCCCTTAGACCTGCAAACGGCCCTAAACTGGAGCGTGGGCATCGTATTTCAAGACTAAGATATGCCCAGAGCCACGTAAATTGGAGTATTGAAGATTGGTCAGAAGTTATGTTCTCCGACGAATCAAAATTTATGCTCTACAAGCACGATGGAAGACACAGAGTGTATCGAAGACCAGGGGAAAGATTCAAGCAAGCATGCATCGAAGAAAAAGTAGCCTACGGTGGTGGGTCTGTACTTGTGTGGGCCGGAATTTCTTCTGAAAGTCGCACAGAGCTGGTGATCATAGAAAACGGCTCTTTAACTAGCGAAAGATATGTGGAAGTTTAGGTGAGGATGCTATATTTATGCATGACAATGCCCGACCTCATACAGGTAGGATTGTGAATGACTACCTTCAAGAGATGAACATTACTCGTATGGAGTGGCCAGCGCGCAGCCCGGATATCAACCCGATCGAGCATGCTTGGGACGAGCTAGGCAGATGCGTAAAACAACGAAACCCTCCCCCAATCACGCTTCGTGAGCTCAAAATTGCTCTCACAGAGGAATGGGAGAATATTCCCCAAAATCGTATAAGGAACTTGGTGTACAGCATGCCAAACCGCGTAAACGCAGTAATGGAAGCACGAGGAGGCAATACGAAGTATTAAAATTCAAGAAAATCGTAATAAAGTTCAAAAATTTCATGTTTCCTATTTTTGTTTTAAGGAGAGATCAGCAGTTTTTTTCTTTATGTAATTTTGTGTTAATAAAATGTATGGTGACTCATATTTTTTTTACTTTCATTTAAGGAGTATTACATTGTCTATTAAATACAATTTATTGCATTAACCGATAAGGCCAAGCGGATCAACGTTGATCCACCTGTCAACCGTCGTAAAGCCGCGCTGGAACGATATCGTTCCAGCTGGTTCGCGCGGTAAAAAAGTGCCCTGTTGCACGAAACTAAAGGATTAATATCACTTGCGGCAATTTTAGTCTATGGAAAAAATGATATTCTCGTCGGCTGAATGATTCACTACCAAAAATATTGACAGGCAACACAAAAAAAAAAGTTGAAAGTGACACCTTGACTAGCGATTCTTTCATTCTGTGACCATCGCCACGAGCGGAACGAATCAGTGAAAACAAAAATAATCTTTTGAAAAATCTAAGGTAAGTGGCTATAATTTCATTTATTATTAGTTATTACATCGTTGTAAATAATAATTTCATCAAATAGCATCATAAAATGTTATTTTTGAACAAAGAAATGTTTCGAGAAAATCTGCCATGAATGGCGGAATTGTTTTATGATGAATTTCGACTGTTTTTGTGTATTTTCGACAGTAAATAGGTGAATATTCATTTCTGTGTAGTTATTAGACCGTTGCACATAATATCTTCACGAATTGTCATCATAAAATCATATTTTTGGTCAAAATAAGATTACGTAAAATCAGTTGCTCAATGTCGTAAAATTTTCAAATTATAGACATGGGTAGTTCGCGAACGATTGAAGGAAATGAACTACTTCATTTCGTAAAATAAACTTATCATTCAATCAGTAGTCATTCAAATGTGTCTCTACTTCATTTAGTTCAGTTCCAGTTCCAACTAAACGCCGGGCACACTACCGAACTACTCACACTAGTCACTCTCGTACACTTTCGGGTCACTTCGCCGGCTAGTCGGCTGATGTTCGGCAGAGTTCGGCTGTCGGACGAGCGGCGGTCGATTTACCCAATTCTTTTTAAATACGCCTTAAAAAGATTGCACCTAGTGGCGACTTCCGTCCCGTGCGAAAGAATTTTTTCTAAAGCCGGGCATATACTAAATGATAGAAGAACACGGTTAACAACCAAAAAACTATCCCAACTGTTGTTTGTAAATAGTAATTGTAAATAATCCTAAAATACACAAAATCCTGTAAATAATTTTAAATCATTGTACATATTTCGATTTTTAAATACGCCAACTTTGACAAAAAGATCTAAGTAGCAGTAAAAAAAAAACTATACTATTTAATTAAAATAGTTTTCATGTTTTGCATAAATTCATATTTCAAGGTTGACAGTCCTAAGCCTGTATAAAGTATGAAGGAAAATCGAGATAGGTATAAAACTGAACTAGTGAAGTGCATCATTCTTCGTAACTTGTCAATCGCACTCTCGTCTCGTCAGGTCGTCAGCATAGGGATTGGAACTGGTTCTGATTTACTGAACTAAATGAAGTACTGAACTAAATGAGTGGACTACTTCATTAAGCGAAAAGATATACTTCATTCATTTCTTTTTACTGACACATTTTGCGCATCTCTATCAAATTATGCTATGTTTTTGCATGTAATCAATGATAAATGTATGAATATTCATTTATATGTTGTTATTACATCGTTGTTGGTATAGTAGTAGATAATATTTGCACGAATTTACTTATAATACTTGTGAAATGTTTCGAAAAAAGTTTCGTCAAAAGTCATCATTTTTGTCTTGTTTTACAATGAATTGAGTGTATTTGTATGATTTGTAATGCTCTAAAACTAATAATAACTATATGTTTTGGTCATTCGAGGTGTATTTCATACTATATTGCATACATTTTAGTCATTTACATAATGAGTACCAAAACGGTCGCTAACAGTGACAGTTGAAATTTGATATTTTTTGAATCTTTATTTATTTGGTAGTCCAGTCGTATCGATACACAATATCGATAAAAAATTGACCGACTTCAAATATAAAGAAGGTTCGCAATTCATTCGAATGCATTTCGACCTGTATGTATAGTTTGTTGGCATAAATTGATCAAATTATTTTGCACATGTAGTAAGCACATAATATCACGTTGTTGTGTTCACAGGTTGTAGATGTATCAGTTTATAATATACTGTATATTTTTTTATAGATGTCTTGGAATGTTGGGGAGGATGACGCCCCAACAATTTTTTTGGAATTGCTGGAGGACAGCGACGTTGAGGGCGACGTGGACGACGGCGACGTCGACGTCGACCTCGACGTCGACCTCGAGGAGGAGGACAGCGACGAAGAAGATTCGTTCGATGAAGCCGAGGGGTACACCGAGGCCCACTGGGGTGCAGTCGAGGAGGTGGAAGCTGTGGCCGATGCCACAGACTCCACCTTCGAGATGGCTCCAGGGGCCGAGGTGTACCCTGAGGCCGATTCATTTATTATGGTAACATTGGAATAACTACTTTTTATTTTTCTTTCAGCAAACTTGTTGCAGAGTCAGGCTATAACTCAAATGCTGGGACACAGGCCTCTTCTCAGTGAGATAATTGTATAATGTCATGCGTTTGTTTGTTTGCTGGCTTACTTGCTTACATGATTGGTTTGAATGTCTGTTTAGTGTTGGTTTTGGTGGGGTTAACGAATCTGAACGGCCAAGAATCTAACGGTTCAGTTTTTGTGTGGTTCATGTTTTGACTTCGGCCACAAGCATGATGGCCAAGAATCTAATGCTTCAGTTTTTGTGTGGTTTATGTTTTGACTTTAGCCACAAACATGGTGGCCATGAATCTTATGTTTTCAATTTATATTTTTCAGGATGTCGAGCCCGCCTGTAGCGGAACCCCCGTCGGGTCATTCCGGATGTTCGACCAAGACCTGAGGCCGCTGTCCATGCCGTGAGTAAAAAAATAAATACCTAGTTGTTTTTATAAATGGTTTTCTGTATAATAAATGATAACAAATGAAAACCTTTCATTTGACAGGTCATCTTCGTGCTCATCACGCTGCACTTCGCCGTCGCCGTCGTATTCGTCGGTGACGCCGCACGCCTCGCCATCTGCTGCTGGTGGCTCAGGCTCCACGCCCGCTCTTGAGCCGTAAGTGTTAAAACTTGTATTCATTCGTCTTGTACCTGTTCTTCGTGAATTACACGTAATAATGTTTATATTTTTTTGCGTCTTAGCTCCAATGTCATCTTGGTCGGCGACGCCATGGACGCTGATCACGGCTTCCACCTTGCTGACGAACATGGGCTGTTCCAGCAGGTGGAAGTCGTGGTAGAGCACATGGCGGCCGAGGAGCCCCAGCAGCCAGCGCGGCGTGGCGGTGCACCGCGGCGCGGCGTGGCGGCGGCGCGGCACGGCGTGGGAGCGGCGCGGCACGGCGTGGCAGCGGCGCGGCGTGGGGGTGCCGGTAGAGGAGGTAGGCGTGGGGGACGTGCGGGGATGGCCCGTGCGGCGGCAGCCCGTGCGGCAGTTGCTGGCCGGGTGCAGGGTGGTGGCCCCCAGTGGGCAAGAGGAGAAAGATTGATACAAGTTCATGTGGACGATGATGATGTGCCTGAGGAGTTAAGGAGGGAAATAATGAAAGTCGTGAATGCGAGAGAGGCTGCGAGAGCGCGTCTGGTGAGTAGAGAAAGGCGTACAAGAGAGGAGAATGAGGATGAGTGGTTTGATGCAGATGGCGGTGACCTCGACTCCTTTTTTGCTGCGGAAGGAACATCCAACCGCTTTGACTGGTCCCCCATGGGTACCTTTCAAGGTGAGCGGGAGCAATTTCTTCCGGAGCAAACTGGGGCGGTTGTCGCATCTGAAGATGCATACGGGGCGTTCAGGCAGTATTGGGACGACGCAATCTTGACGCACATCGTCACTGAGACGAACCGTTATGCCTCACAGCTATCGGGTGCGTCGTCCGCTCGCTTCGCCCGAGATTGGTATGAAACGAATGTGCACGAAATTTTGATCCTGTTTTCCTTCTGGATGATGCTCGGAATCATCCGGATGCCCTCTATAAAATCTTGTTTTACCCTAAATCCCTTATTGCAGACCAACATCTTTAGAAAGATGTTTTCCCGTAACCGCTACGAAAGTCTTTGCCGCGCGTTTCATTTAGTTGACAACAGTAGCAGACCAACCGACTTGACAAACCGTTTATTCAGCTTAGGTCCGATCGTTGATCATTTAAATTCACGCTTTCAGGCAGCCTACATCCCATCCCGTAACATCAGTATTGACGAATCCTTGACTTTGTGGATCAGAAATAGAAAGATCAGAAAAGACAAATCAAATTTCATAAATACTTATAACTTTTTTATATTCTACAATAAATATGATTTTTGCATGTTAGCTGTTACAATTTGAAAACAACAAGAAGAAGAATAACAAAAGATTCAATTACCTATTTATGGGCGTTAGGTTTTCACCAAAACCATTACACGTTCTGGTGTTATCCCACTTCTGACCTTTAAAAGGTCAGGAAATGAGAACACAGTTTTCACAGTACTTGCATGTTTATTCACTTTTGTTTTCACACTTTAAAACCACCTTCCTCGACTAGCCACCAAACTTCAATGCCCGTGTTCGCGTGTCCCCACTTAAGTGCCCTAGTGAACGAACGAACGTCAGAGTGAACTGTTTGAGTGAATGACAGGTTAGTCAATACACTATCTAGATCACGCGAACACGAGCATTGAATTATAATGTAAATATAATAACAAATGATGATTAATATTACACAAAAATACAAGTAGTCCTTAATTATACCAAAAATGCTAACAATGGACTTTTTTAAAATTTTCATTGATAAAATAAAATTTAAGTTTTTAATCATTTGCATTAGCGTGTTTTTTTTATTCCCTGGCAAACAAAAAACCAAATTTATTGATTTATTCTGAAATTTAAATAAATTGTCTTTCCAATGATACCTTATAGTCATGTGTACCATTGATTAATGGGGTTAAAATGACTGAAGGGAATTCTTAAAGAGGTGCGATTTTTGTGACGCCGAGTGTAGTTGACAGTTGTTTTTTTTTTTTTTTTAATCTTTATATATTTGGTTGTCCAGTCGTATCGATAGACAATATCGATAAAAAATTGACCGACTTCAAATATAAAGAAGGTTCGCAATTCATTCGAATGCATTTCGACCTGTATGTATAGTTTGTTGGCATAAATTGATCAAATTATTTTGCACATGTAGTAAGCACATAATATCACGTTGTTGTGTTCACAGGTTGTAGATGTATCAGTTTATAATATACTGTATATTTTTTTATAGATGTCTTGGAATGTTGGGGAGGAAGACGCCCCAACAAATTTTCTTCAATTGCTGGAGGACAGCGACGTTGAGGGTGACGTGGACGTCGACCTCGACGTGGACGTCGACGTCGACCTCGACGTCGACCTCGAGGAGGACGACGAAAAGGAGGATTCCTTTGATGAAGCCGAGGGGTACACCTAGGCCCACTGGGGTGCAGTCGAGGAGGTGGAAGCGGGTCGTTTCAACTCTATGACGCCAATCTCAAGCCGCTGTCCATGCCGTGAGTAAAAAAATAAAAACCTAGTTGTTTTTATAAATGGTTTTCTGTATAATACACTCGAGAGCAATGAATCCGGGTCACTTAAAGAATCCTAAAAATCTCGGAAACTAAAAATGCTAGGTTAATGCAATAAATTGTATTTAATAGACAATGTAATACTCCTTAAATGAAGGTATTAAAACTTCTTAGTTATTGTAAAGTTATATCATAAAAAAATCAAATTTGAAAAAGGGCCACTTTCGAAGATGGAACTACGAAATTACAGCATTTGGTTTTGCTTTTGTTTGTAATCTGTCATTTATGTGGGTACATAAACCATGTTGATAGTGCTCTATATTCATTATTCAAGCTGAAATTATGTCGCTTACGCCTGAAGAATGCACCAGAATACTTACAATGCTGGAAACCGGCCGGAGTCAGCGCGATACAGCCAGGACTGTCGGTGTGTCGCTGTCAACAGTACAAAGAGTTCTCCGACGTTACGAAGAAACTGGTTCTAACCTACGCAGACCAGGAACGGGCAGAACCAGGTGTACCACAGCACGAGAAGACCGATACTTGGTGAACACCATGCTTCGAAATCGCTTTCTTACAGGAACTGAACTCACAAATCAGTTTCGACGCCTCGGAGGAAGTAACCCAAGTGCATGGACAGTAAGACGTCGGCTTGCTGAATCTAACTTAAAACCCCTTAGACCTGCAAACGGCCCTAAACTGGAGCGTGGGCATCGTATTTCAAGACTAAGATATGCCCAGAGCCACGTAAATTGGAGTATTGAAGATTGGTCAGAAGTTATGTTCTCCGACGAATCAAAATTTATGCTCTACAAGCACGATGGAAGACACAGAGTGTATCGAAGACCAGGGGAAAGATTCAAGCAAGCATGCATCGAAGAAAAAGTAGCCTACGGTGGTGGGTCTGTACTTGTGTGGGCCGGAATTTCTTCTGAAAGTCGCACAGAGCTGGTGATCATAGAAAACGGCTCTTTAACTAGCGAAAGATATGTGGAAGTTTAGGTGAGGATGCTATATTTATGCATGACAATGCCCGACCTCATACAGGTAGGATTGTGAATGACTACCTTCAAGAGATGAACATTACTCGTATGGAGTGGCCAGCGCGCAGCCCGGATATCAACCCGATCGAGCATGCTTGGGACGAGCTAGGCAGATGCGTAAAACAACGAAACCCTCCCCCAATCACGCTTCGTGAGCTCAAAATTGCTCTCACAGAGGAATGGGAGAATATTCCTCAAAATCGTATAAGGAACTTGGTGTACAGCATGCCAAACCGCGTAAACGCAGTAATGGAAGCACGAGGAGGCAATACGAAGTATTAAAATTCAAGAAAATCGTAATAAAGTTCAAAAATTTCATGTTTCCTATTTTTGTTTTAAGGAGAGATCAGCAGTTTTTTTCTTTATGTAATTTTGTGTTAATAAAATGTATGGTGACTCATATTTTTTTTACTTTCATTTAAGGAGTATTACATTGTCTATTAAATACAATTTATTGCATTAACCGATAAGGCCAAGCGGATCAACGTTGATCCACCTGTCAACCGTCGTAAAGCCGCGCTGGAACGATATCGTTCCAGCTGGTTCGCGCGGTAAAAAAGTGCCCTGTTGCACGAAACTAAAGGATTAATATCACTTGCGGCAATTTTAGTCTATGGAAAAAATGATATTCTCGTCGGCTGAATGATTCACTACCAAAAATATTGACAGGCAACACAAAAAAAAAAGTTGAAAGTGACACCTTGACTAGCGATTCTTTCATTCTGTGACCATCGCCACGAGCGGAACGAATCAGTGAAAACAAAAATAATCTTTTGAAAAATCTAAGGTAAGTGGCTATAATTTCATTTATTATTAGTTATTACATCGTTGTAAATAATAATTTCATCAAATAGCATCATAAAATGTTATTTTTGAACAAAGAAATGTTTCGAGAAAATCTGCCATGAATGGCGGAATTGTTTTATGATGAATTTCGACTGTTTTTGTGTATTTTCGACAGTAAATAGGTGAATATTCATTTCTGTGTAGTTATTAGACCGTTGCACATAATATCTTCACGAATTGTCATCATAAAATCATATTTTTGGTCAAAATAAGATTACGTAAAATCAGTTGCTCAATGTCGTAAAATTTTCAAATTATAGACATGGGTAGTTCGCGAACGATTGAAGGAAATGAACTACTTCATTTCGTAAAATAAACTTATCATTCAATCAGTAGTCATTCAAATGTGTCTCTACTTCATTTAGTTCAGTTCCAGTTCCAACTAAACGCCGGGCACACTACCGAACTACTCACACTAGTCACTCTCGTACACTTTCGGGTCACTTCGCCGGCTAGTCGGCTGATGTTCGGCAGAGTTCGGCTGTCGGACGAGCGGCGGTCGATTTACCCAATTCTTTTTAAATACGCCTTAAAAAGATTGCACCTAGTGGCGACTTCCGTCCCGTGCGAAAGAATTTTTTCTAAAGCCGGGCATATACTAAATGATAGAAGAACACGGTTAACAACCAAAAAACTATCCCAACTGTTGTTTGTAAATAGTAATTGTAAATAATCCTAAAATACACAAAATCCTGTAAATAATTTTAAATCATTGTACATATTTCGATTTTTAAATACGCCAACTTTGACAAAAAGATCTAAGTAGCAGTAAAAAAAAAACTATACTATTTAATTAAAATAGTTTTCATGTTTTGCATAAATTCATATTTCAAGGTTGACAGTCCTAAGCCTGTATAAAGTATGAAGGAAAATCGAGATAGGTATAAAACTGAACTAGTGAAGTGCATCATTCTTCGTAACTTGTCAATCGCACTCTCGTCTCGTCAGGTCGTCAGCATAGGGATTGGAACTGGTTCTGATTTACTGAACTAAATGAAGTACTGAACTAAATGAGTGGACTACTTCATTAAGCGAAAAGATATACTTCATTCATTTCTTTTTACTGACACATTTTGCGCATCTCTATCAAATTATGCTATGTTTTTGCATGTAATCAATGATAAATGTATGAATATTCATTTATATGTTGTTATTACATCGTTGTTGGTATAGTAGTAGATAATATTTGCACGAATTTACTTATAATACTTGTGAAATGTTTCGAAAAAAGTTTCGTCAAAAGTCATCATTTTTGTCTTGTTTTACAATGAATTGAGTGTATTTGTATGATTTGTAATGCTCTAAAACTAATAATAACTATATGTTTTGGTCATTCGAGGTGTATTTCATACTATATTGCATACATTTTAGTCATTTACATAATGAGTACCAAAACGGTCGCTAACAGTGACAGTTGAAATTTGATATTTTTTGAATCTTTATTTATTTGGTAGTCCAGTCGTATCGATACACAATATCGATAAAAAATTGACCGACTTCAAATATAAAGAAGGTTCGCAATTCATTCGAATGCATTTCGACCTGTATGTATAGTTTGTTGGCATAAATTGATCAAATTATTTTGCACATGTAGTAAGCACATAATATCACGTTGTTGTGTTCACAGGTTGTAGATGTATCAGTTTATAATATACTGTATATTTTTTTATAGATGTCTTGGAATGTTGGGGAGGATGACGCCCCAACAATTTTTTTGGAATTGCTGGAGGACAGCGACGTTGAGGGCGACGTGGACGTCGACCTCGACGTGGACGACGGCGACGTCGACGTCGACCTCGACGTCGACCTCGAGGAGGAGGACAGCGACGAAGAAGATTCGTTCGATGAAGCCGAGGGGTACACCGAGGCCCACTGGGGTGCAGTCGAGGAGGTGGAAGCTGTGGCCGATGCCACAGACTCCACCTTCGAGATGGCTCCAGGGGCCGAGGTGTACCCTGAGGCCGATTCATTTATTATGGTAACATTGGAATAACTACTTTTTATTTTTCTTTCAGCAAACTTGTTGCAGAGTCAGGCTATAACTCAAATGCTGGGACACAGGCCTCTTCTCAGTGAGATAATTGTATAATGTCATGCGTTTGTTTGTTTGCTGGCTTACTTGCTTACATGATTGGTTTGAATGTCTGTTTAGTGTTGGTTTTGGTGGGGTTAATGAATCTGAACGGCCAAGAATCTAACGGTTCAGTTTTTGTGTGGTTCATGTTTTGACTTCGGCCACAAGCATGATGGCCAAGAATCTAATGCTTCAGTTTTTGTGTGGTTTATGTTTTGACTTTAGCCACAAACATGGTGGCCATGAATCTTATGTTTTCAATTTATATTTTTCAGGATGTCGAGCCCGCCTGTAGCGGAACCCCCGTCGGGTCATTCCGGATGTTCGACCAAGACCTGAGGCCGCTGTCCATGCCGTGAGTAAAAAAATAAATACCTAGTTGTTTTTATAAATGGTTTTCTGTATAATAAATGATAACAAATGAAAACCTTTCATTTGACAGGTCATCTTCGTGCTCATCACGCTGCACTTCGCCGTCGCCGTCGTATTCGTCGGTGACGCCGCACGCCTCGCCATCTGCTGCTGGTGGCTCAGGCTCCACGCCCGCTCTTGAGCCGTAAGTGTTAAAACTTGTATTCATTCGTCTTGTACCTGTTCTTCGTGAATTACACGTAATAATGTTTATATTTTTTTGTGTCTTAGCTCCAATGTCATCTTGGTCGGCGACGCCATGGACGCTGATCACGGCTTCCACCTTGCTGACGAACATGGGCTGTTCCAGCAGGTGGAAGTCGTGGTAGAGCACATGGCGGCCGAGGAGCCCCAGCAGCCAGCGCGGCGTGGCGGTGCACCGCGGCGCGGCGTGGCGGCGGCGCGGCACGGCGTGGGAGCGGCGCGGCACGGCGTGGCAGCGGCGCGGCGTGGGGGTGCCGGTAGAGGAGGTAGGCGTGGGGGACGTGCGGGGATGGCCCGTGCGGCGGCAGCCCGTGCGGCAGTTGCTGGCCGGGTGCAGGGTGGTGGCCCCCAGTGGGCAAGAGGAGAAAGATTGATACAAGTTCATGTGGACGATGATGATGTGCCTGAGGAGAGGAGGGAAATAATGAAAGTCGTGAATGCGAGAGAGGCTGCGAGAGCGCGTCTGGTGAGTAGAGAAAGGCGTACAAGAGAGGAGAATGAGGATGAGTGGTTTGATGCAGATGGCGGTGACCTCGACTCCTTTTTTGCTGCGGAAGGAACATCCAACCGCTTTGACTGGTCCCCCATGGGTACCTTTCAAGGTGAGCGGGAGCAATTTCTTCCGGAGCAAACTGGGGCGGTTGTCGCATCTGAAGATGCATACGGGGCGTTCAGGCAGTATTGGGACGACGCAATCTTGACGCACATCGTCACTGAGACGAACCGTTATGCCTCACAGCTATCGGGTGCGTCATCCGCTCGCTTCGCCCGAGATTGGTATGAAACGAATGTGCACGAAATTTTGATCCTGTTTTCCTTCTGGATGATGCTCGGAATCATCCGGATGCCCTCTATAAAATCTTGTTTTACCCTAAATCCCTTATTGCAGACCAACATCTTTAGAAAGATGTTTTCCCGTAACCGCTACGAAAGTCTTTGCCGCGCGTTTCATTTAGTTGACAACAGTAGCAGACCAACCGACTTGACAAACCGTTTATTCAGCTTAGGTCCGATCGTTGATCATTTAAATTCACGCTTTCAGGCAGCCTACATCCCATCCCGTAACATCAGTATTGACGAATCCTTGACTTTGTGGATCAGAAATAGAAAGATCAGAAAAGACAAATCAAATTTCATAAATACTTATAACTTTTTTATATTCTACAATAAATATGATTTTTGCATGTTAGCTGTTACAATTTGAAAACAACAAGAAGAAGAATAACAAAAGATTCAATTACCTATTTATGGGCGTTAGGTTTTCACCAAAACCATTACACGTTCTGGTGTTATCCCACTTCTGACCTTTAAAAGGTCAGGAAATGAGAACACAGTTTTCACAGTACTTGCATGTTTATTCACTTTTGTTTTCACACTTTAAAACCACCTTCCTCGACTAGCCACCAAACTTCAATGCCCGTGTTCGCGTGTCCCCACTTAAGTGCCCTAGTGAACGAACGAACGTCAGAGTGAACTGTTTGAGTGAATGACAGGTTAGTCAATACACTATCTAGATCACGCGAACACGAGCATTGAATTATAATGTAAATATAATAACAAATGATGATTAATATTACACAAAAATACAAGTAGTCCTTAATTATACCAAAAATGCTAACAATGGACTTTTTTAAAATTTTCATTGATAAAATAAAATTTAAGTTTTTAATCATTTGCATTAGCGTGTTTTTTTTATTCCCTGGCAAACAAAAAACCAAATTTATTGATTTATTCTGAAATTTAAATAAATTGTCTTTCCAATGATACCTTATAGTCATGTGTACCATTGATTAATGGGGTTAAAATGACTGAAGGGAATTCTTAAAGAGGTGCGATTTTTGTGACGCCGAGTGTAGTTGACAGTTGTTTTTTTTTTTTTTTTAATCTTTATATATTTGGTTGTCCAGTCGTATCGATAGACAATATCGATAAAAAATTGACCGACTTCAAATATAAAGAAGGTTCGCAATTCATTCGAATGCATTTCGACCTGTATGTATAGTTTGTTGGCATAAATTGATCAAATTATTTTGCACATGTAGTAAGCACATAATATCACGTTGTTGTGTTCACAGGTTGTAGATGTATCAGTTTATAATATACTGTATATTTTTTTATAGATGTCTTGGAATGTTGGGGAGGAAGACGCCCCAACAAATTTTCTTCAATTGCTGGAGGACAGCGACGTTGAGGGTGACGTGGACGTCGACCTCGACGTGGACGTCGACGTCGACCTCGACGTCGACCTCGAGGAGGACGACGAAAAGGAGGATTCCTTTGATGAAGCCGAGGGGTACACCTAGGCCCACTGGGGTGCAGTCGAGGAGGTGGAAGCGGGTCGTTTCAACTCTATGACGCCAATCTCAAGCCGCTGTCCATGCCGTGAGTAAAAAAATAAAAACCTAGTTGTTTTTATAAATGGTTTTCTGTATAATACACTCGAGAGCAATGAATCCGGGTCACTTAAAGAATCCTAAAAATCTCGGAAACTAAAAATGCTAGGTTAATGCAATAAATTGTATTTAATAGACAATGTAATACTCCTTAAATGAAGGTATTAAAACTTCTTAGTTATTGTAAAGTTATATCATAAAAAAATCAAATTTGAAAAAGGGCCACTTTCGAAGATGGAACTACGAAATTACAGCATTTGGTTTTGCTTTTGTTTGTAATCTGTCATTTATGTGGGTACATAAACCATGTTGATAGTGCTCTATATTCATTATTCAAGCTGAAATTATGTCGCTTACGCCTGAAGAATGCACCAGAATACTTACAATGCTGGAAACCGGCCGGAGTCAGCGCGATACAGCCAGGACTGTCGGTGTGTCGCTGTCAACAGTACAAAGAGTTCTCCGACGTTACGAAGAAACTGGTTCTAACCTACGCAGACCAGGAACGGGCAGAACCAGGTGTACCACAGCACGAGAAGACCGATACTTGGTGAACACCATGCTTCGAAATCGCTTTCTTACAGGAACTGAACTCACAAATCAGTTTCGACGCCTCGGAGGAAGTAACCCAAGTGCATGGACAGTAAGACGTCGGCTTGCTGAATCTAACTTAAAACCCCTTAGACCTGCAAACGGCCCTAAACTGGAGCGTGGGCATCGTATTTCAAGACTAAGATATGCCCAGAGCCACGTAAATTGGAGTATTGAAGATTGGTCAGAAGTTATGTTCTCCGACGAATCAAAATTTATGCTCTACAAGCACGATGGAAGACACAGAGTGTATCGAAGACCAGGGGAAAGATTCAAGCAAGCATGCATCGAAGAAAAAGTAGCCTACGGTGGTGGGTCTGTACTTGTGTGGGCCGGAATTTCTTCTGAAAGTCGCACAGAGCTGGTGATCATAGAAAACGGCTCTTTAACTAGCGAAAGATATGTGGAAGTTTAGGTGAGGATGCTATATTTATGCATGACAATGCCCGACCTCATACAGGTAGGATTGTGAATGACTACCTTCAAGAGATGAACATTACTCGTATGGAGTGGCCAGCGCGCAGCCCGGATATCAACCCGATCGAGCATGCTTGGGACGAGCTAGGCAGATGCGTAAAACAACGAAACCCTCCCCCAATCACGCTTCGTGAGCTCAAAATTGCTCTCACAGAGGAATGGGAGAATATTCCCCAAAATCGTATAAGGAACTTGGTGTACAGCATGCCAAACCGCGTAAACGCAGTAATGGAAGCACGAGGAGGCAATACGAAGTATTAAAATTCAAGAAAATCGTAATAAAGTTCAAAAATTTCATGTTTCCTATTTTTGTTTTAAGGAGAGATCAGCAGTTTTTTTCTTTATGTAATTTTGTGTTAATAAAATGTATGGTGACTCATATTTTTTTTACTTTCATTTAAGGAGTATTACATTGTCTATTAAATACAATTTATTGCATTAACCGATAAGGCCAAGCGGATCAACGTTGATCCACCTGTCAACCGTCGTAAAGCCGCGCTGGAACGATATCGTTCCAGCTGGTTCGCGCGGTAAAAAAGTGCCCTGTTGCACGAAACTAAAGGATTAATATCACTTGCGGCAATTTTAGTCTATGGAAAAAATGATATTCTCGTCGGCTGAATGATTCACTACCAAAAATATTGACAGGCAACACAAAAAAAAAAGTTGAAAGTGACACCTTGACTAGCGATTCTTTCATTCTGTGACCATCGCCACGAGCGGAACGAATCAGTGAAAACAAAAATAATCTTTTGAAAAATCTAAGGTAAGTGGCTATAATTTCATTTATTATTAGTTATTACATCGTTGTAAATAATAATTTCATCAAATAGCATCATAAAATGTTATTTTTGAACAAAGAAATGTTTCGAGAAAATCTGCCATGAATGGCGGAATTGTTTTATGATGAATTTCGACTGTTTTTGTGTATTTTCGACAGTAAATAGGTGAATATTCATTTCTGTGTAGTTATTAGACCGTTGCACATAATATCTCTTTACGAATTGTCATCATAAAATCATATTTTTGGTCAAAATAAGATTACGTAAAATCAGTTGCTCAATGTCGTAAAATTTTCAAATTATAGACATGGGTAGTTCGCGAACGATTGAAGGAAATGAACTACTTCATTTCGTAAAATAAACTTATCATTCAATCAGTAGTCATTCAAATGTGTCTCTACTTCATTTAGTTCAGTTCCAGTTCCAACTAAACGCCGGGCACACTACCGAACTACTCACACTAGTCACTCTCGTACACTTTCGGGTCACTTCGCCGGCTAGTCGGCTGATGTTCGGCAGAGTTCGGCTGTCGGACGAGCGGCGGTCGATTTACCCAATTCTTTTTAAATACGCCTTAAAAAGATTGCACCTAGTGGCGACTTCCGTCCCGTGCGAAAGAATTTTTTCTAAAGCCGGGCATATACTAAATGATAGAAGAACACGGTTAACAACCAAAAAACTATCCCAACTGTTGTTTGTAAATAGTAATTGTAAATAATCCTAAAATACACAAAATCCTGTAAATAATTTTAAATCATTGTACATATTTCGATTTTTAAATACGCCAACTTTGACAAAAAGATCTAAGTAGCAGTAAAAAAAAAACTATACTATTTAATTAAAATAGTTTTCATGTTTTGCATAAATTCATATTTCAAGGTTGACAGTCCTAAGCCTGTATAAAGTATGAAGGAAAATCGAGATAGGTATACAACTGAACTAGTGAAGTGCATCATTCTTCGTAACTTGTCAATCGCACTCTCGTCTCGTCAGGTCGTCAGCATAGGGATTGGAACTGGTTCTGATTTACTGAACTAAATGAAGTACTGAACTAAATGAGTGGACTACTTCATTAAGCGAAAAGATATACTTCATTCATTTCTTTTTACTGACACATTTTGCGCATCTCTATCAAATTATGCTATGTTTTTGCATGTAATCAATGATAAATGTATGAATATTCATTTATATGTTGTTATTACATCGTTGTTGGTATAGTAGTAGATAATATTTGCACGAATTTACTTATAATACTTGTGAAATGTTTCGAAAAAAGTTTCGTCAAAAGTCATCATTTTTGTCTTGTTTTACAATGAATTGAGTGTATTTGTATGATTTGTAATGCTCTAAAACTAATAATAACTATATGTTTTGGTCATTCGAGGTGTATTTCATACTATATTGCATACATTTTAGTCATTTACATAATGAGTACCAAAACGGTCGCTAACAGTGACAGTTGAAATTTGATATTTTTTGAATCTTTATTTATTTGGTAGTCCAGTCGTATCGATACACAATATCGATAAAAAATTGACCGACTTCAAATATAAAGAAGGTTCGCAATTCATTCGAATGCATTTCGACCTGTATGTATAGTTTGTTGGCATAAATTGATCAAATTATTTTGCACATGTAGTAAGCACATAATATCACGTTGTTGTGTTCACAGGTTGTAGATGTATCAGTTTATAATATACTGTATATTTTTTTATAGATGTCTTGGAATGTTGGGGAGGATGACGCCCCAACAATTTTTTTGGAATTGCTGGAGGACAGCGACGTTGAGGGCGACGTGGACGTCGACCTCGACGTGGACGACGGCGACGTCGACGTCGACCTCGACGTCGACCTCGAGGAGGAGGACAGCGACGAAGAAGATTCGTTCGATGAAGCCGAGGGGTACACCGAGGCCCACTGGGGTGCAGTCGAGGAGGTGGAAGCTGTGGCCGATGCCACAGACTCCACCTTCGAGATGGCTCCAGGGGCCGAGGTGTACCCTGAGGCCGATTCATTTATTATGGTAACATTAGAATAACTACTTTTTATTTTTCTTTCAGCAAACTTGTTGCAGAGTCAGGCTATAACTCAAATGCTGGGACACAGGCCTCTTCTCAGTGAGATAATTGTATAATGTCATGCGTTTGTTTGTTTGCTGGCTTACTTGCTTACATGATTGGTTTGAATGTCTGTTTAGTGTTGGTTTTGGTGGGGTTAATGAATCTGAACGGCCAAGAATCTAACGGTTCAGTTTTTGTGTGGTTCATGTTTTGACTTCGGCCACAAGCATGATGGCCAAGAATCTAATGCTTCAGTTTTTGTGTGGTTTATGTTTTGACTTTAGCCACAAACATGGTGGCCATGAATCTTATGTTTTCAATTTATATTTTTCAGGATGTCGAGCCCGCCTGTAGCGGAACCCCCGTCGGGTCATTCCGGATGTTCGACCAAGACCTGAGGCCGCTGTCCATGCCGTGAGTAAAAAAATAAATACCTAGTTGTTTTTATAAATGGTTTTCTGTATAATAAATGATAACAAATGAAAACCTTTCATTTGACAGGTCATCTTCGTGCTCATCACGCTGCACTTCGCCGTCGCCGTCGTATTCGTCGGTGACGCCGCACGCCTCGCCATCTGCTGCTGGTGGCTCAGGCTCCACGCCCGCTCTTGAGCCGTAAGTGTTAAAACTTGTATTCATTCGTCTTGTACCTGTTCTTCGTGAATTACACGTAATAATGTTTATATTTTTTTGTGTCTTAGCTCCAATGTCATCTTGGTCGGCGACGCCATGGACGCTGATCACGGCTTCCACCTTGCTGACGAACATGGGCTGTTCCAGCAGGTGGAAGTCGTGGTAGAGCACATGGCGGCCGAGGAGCCCCAGCAGCCAGCGCGGCGTGGCGGTGCACCGCGGCGCGGCGTGGCGGCGGCGCGGCACGGCGTGGGAGCGGCGCGGCACGGCGTGGCAGCGGCGCGGCGTGGGGGTGCCGGTAGAGGAGGTAGGCGTGGGGGACGTGCGGGGATGGCCCGTGCGGCGGCAGCCCGTGCGGCAGTTGCTGGCCGGGTGCAGGGTGGTGGCCCCCAGTGGGCAAGAGGAGAAAGATTGATACAAGTTCATGTGGACGATGATGATGTGCCTGAGGAGTTAAGGAGGGAAATAATGAAAGTCGTGAATGCGAGAGAGGCTGCGAGAGCGCGTCTGGTGAGTAGAGAAAGGCGTACAAGAGAGGAGAATGAGGATGAGTGGTTTGATGCAGATGGCGGTGACCTCGACTCCTTTTTTGCTGCGGAAGGAACATCCAACCGCTTTGACTGGTCCCCCATGGGTACCTTTCAAGGTGAGCGGGAGCAATTTCTTCCGGAGCAAACTGGGGCGGTTGTCGCATCTGAAGATGCATACGGGGCGTTCAGGCAGTATTGGGACGACGCAATCTTGACGCACATCGTCACTGAGACGAACCGTTATGCCTCACAGCTATCGGGTGCGTCGTCCGCTCGCTTCGCCCGAGATTGGTATGAAACGAATGTGCACAAAATTTTGATCCTGTTTTCCTTCTGGATGATGCTCGGAATCATCCGGATGCCCTCTATAAAATCTTGTTTTACCCTAAATCCCTTATTGCAGACCAACATCTTTAGAAAGATGTTTTCCCGTAACCGCTACGAAAGTCTTTGCCGCGCGTTTCATTTAGTTGACAACAGTAGCAGACCAACCGACTTGACAAACCGTTTAGGTCCGATCGTTGATCATTTAAATTCACGCTTTCAGGCAGCCTACATCCCATCCCGTAACATCAGTATTGACGAATCCTTGACTTTGTGGAAAGGAAACCTATCCTTCCGCCAGTATATCAAGACCAAGGCAGCGCAGTATGGAATCAAAACCTACGAGCTTTGCGAGTCCTCAACTGACTACCTTTGGTCTTTTTTCGTTTACCTCGGTGCTAGCACTACTCTTGACCCCAGCCTTCCACCCACTGTGCAGAAGAGTACTTCTAGCGTTCTCCAGCTCGTACGTCCACTCCATGATAAAGGTTATACGCTTTTTATGGATAACTGGTTTAACAGCCCCCTATTGGCCAGATTTCAGAAGACACGTAAAACCGACTGTGTAGGTACCTTGCGTGCTAACCGCAGCAATGTGCCTCCACTCCTGTCGCTGTGTAAGCTGAAAGACGGTCAATTTGTAGCTCGTCATTCCGGCGATGTGGTGGTCTTGGCCTTCCAGGACAAGAAACGTAAGATAGCCACCATTAGTACCTACCACGGCGATACACAAGGCCAAATGGTGGCGAAACCATATCGCCCAACTTTGTATAAACTACAGGTAGTATTAGATTATAATAAGGGTATGGGAGGCATTGATCGTAAAGATCAAATGCTGGAACCATACCTCCTGGAAAGGAAAAGAGGAGCTAAATGGTACAAAAAATTCTTCAAACGCTTGCTCAACTGCTCCATCCTGAATGCCCGCCCGCATCCTGTTGCAGAGTTCGTCCACTGACCCGAAAGAGCACATGGTGTTTCGATTGGAGTTGGTGGATCAAATTCTGCAGCACCACCACCAACTAGTCCCTAAAGCCAACCCCCCCCCCCCCCCCCTTCCTGGTCCTAGCAGTTTGAGCCGTCAATTGCCTCGAGTGCAACATTTGCCCCAAAAGACAGACCGACTCACAAGCAACCCTAACCACCATTCGCGCCGGCGTTGTACTTGGTGTGCCCGGCAACAGGTACATCGACGTACAATGTACGTGTGCAGTGCTTGTGAGGTCCCCCTTTGCCTAACACCCTGTTTCGAGTTGTACCATAAGTAACTCTTTGAATTTCCAGCGTGACAGACAGACAGTGACGACATTAGCAGCTTATTTAGTTTTAATTTATTTATATAGTTATAAGTAGTATAGCATGGTGGACATAGTATAGACTGACTGACTTAGGAGCCAGTTTCCATAGAAGAGTATACCTTTACCACAAAGTCTAACCGACAGACAATGACAGACAATTAGTAGAGTCATCCTTTTCTCGGACTCATACAATACAATCTTTTCTGTCTGAGCGCCATGTTTGTGTGTGATGTATGCTAGGCTAGGGGTCACCGGGTCACAACTGCAGCTAACTGCGGGCTTGCAAGAGGCTCTTTTTTTTGTATTTTTTTTTTGTTACACACTGTTATCCTGTTACCACATTATACTGTGGCAATTTTGCTGGCATTTTTATCAAGATTTCAATGTGTAATAAATGAATACCTTTGTACTTTATATTCCTTATAGCCTTTTTCCATGTATTTCTCTGTGTGTAATAGCCTCTTGCAGTTGCAATAAATGAGCATTATATTGCATCCTTTGTACTTTACATTTCTATTTTGTATAGCCTCTTGCAGACAGTTGTAATAAATAAGCATTATATTGTACCCTTCGTACTTTACCTTTCTATTTTGTATAGCTTTTGTAAGTACACCTCTGCCTACCTCTACCGGGCCCGTTGTACTTTACCTTTCTATTTTGTATAGCTTTTGTAAGTACACCTCTGCCTACCCCTCCCGGGAATACAGGCGTGATGTTATGTGATAGTCTCGAACCTTCACTGTATTTTATTTGTATTATTTTTGGAAATTTTATTTTGTATAGCCTCTTGCAGACAGTTGTAATAAATAAGCATTATATTGTACCCTTTGTACTTTACCTTTCTATTTTGTATAGCTTTTGTAAGTACACCTCTGCCTACCCCTCCCGGGAATACAGGCGTGATGTTATGTGATAGTCTCGAAACTTCACTGTATTTTATTTGTATTATTTTTGGAAATTTTAGGGAAAAGAAAATAAAAAACTTTTTCAAGAATATCGTTTATTATTTTTCTAAAACACAGTAAAATACATTTTTAAATTATATAAAATAATGTCAAAGAATTGTTTTATTATTTTCCTTACTGAAATACTTTCGCTACACCACACTTATCGATGTTTTTTGTAGTAGTAGTGTGTCCCATCACTACCGCATTCCATACATTTTTTTAGGTATTTTTATAGGTTGATATCTTTGTTTTTTTCTATGAAAATGAGTAAGTATTTATAGTAATAGGAAAATATAGTTAGTTCTTAGGTAGGTTTGACTAATATTTTAGCTCCAATATCTAAAATACCATGTCAAATTACATTAGTTCCCTCTTCAAGGAAATCTTATCACTATACAATTATAATGATATATTATTACGAGTTAGGGGTAGATATCCGTCAATAAAGGTTTATATAGTATCCTAGTAACATTTTTTATATGAAACTAGTCACTGTAACTCGGATGTGAATTTTCAAAGTTACGCGTAATAGTACGTAAACTCACAAAAATGACTCCACGCGCTATGAAGTTTGAGTTTCAATAATATGAAAATGTTAAGTAGGACTCAAACAAACGCTTTTGTTAGATTACTTATCTATTCATTATGTAACTTGCAAAGTTTCCTGTAAATTGAAACAGTAGTTTTATCAGAAATAGCCATGAAACAGGAACAAACACGTTATTCCCCCCTTATCTGATAATAACATTTTGTTTACAAATACGATTCTCGTCCTACGAGCATTGTTTATACAAATTATGATGCTCTATTTATTCAACAACAACACAGTTTACATTGTGTGCCTACAGCCAATAGAAAGAGCAGGAGAGCATTTTTTGTGCGCGCCCGGCATATTCTTATCGCGGCATCTGTCGGCGCCCGGTACTTGAGCGAATGACGTTTTCAGCAGCTTCAGAGGTTAAAACCGGCGAAATACACCCCGTCCCGCATGCGGGTCACCGCACCGCCATAGCGTCAAGCGCGGCCGACCCGTATTCGTGACGGGCGACTCACGCGGCTTAAAACTCTATATGTACTACTAAATAAAGGTTAATATCATTTGAACGCAGTTTTAGTCTATGGCCTGACGGAATTTCTCGTCAACTAAATCAGTCAAAACCAAAAATATTCACAGGCAACATTACAAAAAAAATGTTTGAAAGTGACGCTTCACACAGCTCAAAAGTTCTCGGTCGCGTGAGAGTGCTCCGTCGATTTTAATTGGTTTTTGCTGTTTTTGTTGGAATATAGTAAGGAAAGTGGTTATATTTACATATATAAGTAGTTATTACATCATTGTAGATAATATTTTCACGGAATAGCATCATAAAATGTAATTTTTGAACAAAGATAATGTTTTGAGAAAAACCGTTAGGATGCGTAATTCTTTTGATGAACTTCGACTGTTTTTATGTTTATTGGGCAGCAAATAGATGAATATTCATTTATAAGTAGTTATTACATCGTTTTAGATAATATTGTCACGAAATAGTATCATAAAAACTTATTTTTGAACAAATTCATGTTCGACAAGAATCGGTATTCAAGGTCGTAAAATTTTCGTCAAATCATGTTTTTTTCGTGTGTAATCGACGATGAGTGTATGTATATTCATTTATAAGTTGTTATTACATCGTTTTAGATTATATGTTCACGAAATAGCATCACAAAATGTTATTTTTGTACAAAGATAATGTTTTTTGTATTGTTCATTATATTAATTTTGATTGTTTAATGTGTAATATTCATAGGATAGCTTATTGTGCAGTGAACTAACGATTGAGTGGATGGCTAATGAAGAATTCAACTTGATACGGATATAGCCTCTCTTGTCAAGGCCCGATAGTCTACGTTTTTTTTGTAAATCGTTATCACTACCAAAAGCAAGAAAGTGATCTAGTACTGTACTGTGACTAAATTATTTCTACATTTATTTGTTCCGGTTATGCCGCCAATGGGTCAGATTATAGGAAAGGGGGCCTTATTATATAGGATGCCTAGATATTGAGCTAAAAATAGTGGTTAGGTACCTACAATTAGCTACCTATTTTATTTTGATAGATTTACAAAACGAACTTTAGTAAATTTTACTGATTGGTTTGGTTGGCATACACAACCCAACCTCATTTTGTACCTTATCACCATCAATTTCTCATGATCCTGGTGCCATTTGGGCTCACTTGAAACCGATTATTAATCACGCAAAATAAAAATGCCTAATGGCAAGAGAAAGAGACATTCTGCGAAAGAGACGTTTTACGACCAGGGGACATTTTGCGAAAGAGACGTTTTGCGCCTGAGCCCAAGAGTCATTCAGATTTTCTCCGACGGGCCCTCGACGCAGTACCGTCAAAAAAAAAAAACTTCTTATTTAACAAAATTATTGGTGAAAGCGTCTTCGATTACGGAACTTGGTCGTTCTTCGAGGCTGCGCATGGTTAAGGCCCTGCACATGGCGTAGGTGGTGCCGTCAAAAGAAAGCTGGACAAATTGGTTGCTTATGGGCATGATATTCCATCTGCAGAAACAGCATACGATTTACTAAAATCACAAGAGACTGACGTGAAAATACTTTACGTTTCAGAAGAAGATAATATCAGCGTTCAAAATACAATACCTGATAACCTGAGACCACTGCCAGGGACAATACAAGTTCATCAGATCATAACAAAAAATGATGATGGGTCTATATTTTATAGAGATATAAGTTGCTATTGTGGCTTCAACAATAGAGGACTTTGCAAATGCTTCGATCTCAAAAAACACAATCTGATTCATGAAAAGAAAATCGTTGTTAAGAAACGATCAGCAAAGAAGTTTCAAAATAAATCAAGTAAAGGAAAAAGGAAAACGGACTCTACAGATACTGAAGCAGACTCGGATGTGACTTATGCTGAAACTAGTGAAAGTTAAGGATATGAAAATAGTGAAGACAACAGTGAAGATGATGGAAATATTACATGTGAAATTATAGAAAAGGTGGAGGCAAAAATCATAAATGAAAATAAACTACTTTATTACAATAAGCAAAGCAGAGATACATCCAAACATGAGAACATTAAAAACGAACAAAATTCTTACAGAAATGAGATAATGGAGGAACCGGATCTTGTCGATAATAATATAGAAAAAGAAACTTATACAACACTTAAGCACAAAGCCACAAAAATAAAGCCAAGAGATGTTGTTATTGAACAAAACATTAAAAAGGAGATGATGACAGACAGAGATCAGTAAAACGGAAACCAAAAAATCAAGAATTTTGAGAAATAAGGAAGAAAAAGAAAACGGAACAGAAAGAACAAATAAAGTACACGAACCAAAGCGTAACTTACCGTGATGTTCAGGTTGAAAATATCTTAGATGAAATAACTGGTGAATTCATATTGAAGGTAAAAAAGAATGAGGCTGAAGCCATAGACGCTCAAGTTCCTAAGGTTGGAAACTTCATTGTAGCCAAATTTATACCAAGCATTCAAAGAAAATATATAGATATGTATGCTTGATTGATGATATGTATGGAGACTCTCTAGTACTGAAATGCTTGAAATCAAAAAAAGGTAAAAATATGTTCCGAATAGTTGATGACGATATATCTATAATTGATCTCAAAGATATTATTGCGTATTTGCCTCCCCCTATTAAAGAAGATGAAAATTATATTTTTAGAGAACCTATTGATGTTAATGAAGCTTAATTTCTATGTACCTATTTGAAACCAAAACTAGTGTTATTATTAATTAGTTTTGTATTTTATGTTTAAGCACTGATTGCGCCACTTCTTCCCAGCGAAAGCACTAGGAAGTGGTAAAGGGTGGGCGTTTTGTGGGACTGTCTTATGTAACTTTGACGTTCGAAAAGTGCTGATTCTCAGCCTAGTTTGAATAAATGACTTTTGAATTTTTGAATTGCCCAAAAATCCTGCCAAATATAGTTTATTGCGTTTACGTTGAGTATGTGTTTATGTTTTAGTCTGTAATTTGTTTGCATTTTATGTTTAAGGACTGATTACCTGAAAATCCTGCCAAAAGATAGTTTATTACGCTTACGTTGATTGTTCTAAATAAGTAAAAAATTGGTAAGTCATTTCGTATTTTTATTCATTAATCAGTACAGTAGTACCCAACTAATATGGCTTACCGATGTACCTGCGCAGAAGATGATTTTTTAAGCCGGGAAATGCTATTGACCAATCGGCACGCTCCACGCGCCGCGCTTCTTTTTCCTGTACCGCTATTGGTCGGCAGCTGCCGCCATGTTAGCGCGCGCCGCGTGGCATGTTAGTCAGCCGCCATACTTCTGATCGAGTGCACGCGCAGCAGGCGAAAGTACACGTAGTGGCAACAAAAGTGTTTTCTTTTTTATTATTTAAAATGAGTTCTTTTAAAAGGGGGAAACCGCTTAAAAGTCAAGCTCGGGAAATTATTTTCAATGTCCACGAGTTTATGAAGCAAGAAGCTCAGGAGTCTAAAAACACAACATTTATAAAAGATCGATTTTTGAAAATTATTGACCGAACGGCCGAAGCTACACAAATTTCAAAACGAACAATAACGAGAATTCTTAAAGAGAAGGATCAACATACAGGTGAAAACACTGCGGGGCCTTCTTTTAGAACGCCGAAAAAGGGTAAAGTGAAAAAAACTTATCGTAAGGAATTGGACGATTTTTCATACCAAGCCATACGCAGGAAAATTTATGACTTTCACCGCGAAGAAAAACAGGTAGTCACAATGAGAGCGCTATTGGAGAAATTAAAAAGAGATATCGACTTCGAAGGGGGCAGAGAAACTCTGCGCCGAATTGTAAAAGAGATAGGATTTAAGTTTAGGAAAACGCAAACGAACCGTAAGTTGCTGGCGGAAAAACACGAAGTAAGGCTATTAAGAATACGATTTTTAAGAAAAATAAAAAAGTATGGCGACGAGACCTATGTTCATTCGACCCACACCAAGGAACAAGCCTGGTCTGACGGTCAAGGTAAAGGCATAAAAAAACCAATTTCGCAGGGACCGAGGTTAATTATAGTGCATGCTGGGGGTGCTAATGGATTCATACCAAATGCTTTGCTCATGTACAAATCGGCTCAGACCACAGGAGACTATCACAGTGAGATGAACAAAGAAAATTACGAGAAATGGTTGCAAGAGAAATTAATTCCCAACCTCCAACCGAATTCTGTGTTTGTCATTGACAATGCGTCATACCATAGCACATTAGAGGACAGGGCACCGAACAGTAACTCTGTAAAAAAGATTATGCAGGATTGGTTAAAGGATAAAAACATACCTTTCAATATCAAAGCGTATAAACCGGAGTTGTACGATATAATTAAACGCCATAAGCATCTCTATGTAAAGTACTCGCTTGACACCATAATGGAAGCTCACGGCCACACAGTGTTAAGGCTCCCTCCATATCATCCGGACTTCAATCCAATAGAAAACATTTGGTCGCAGGTGAAAGGTCACGTAAGCAAATTCAATATTGCCATGAATTTGACCGAAGTGCAGCGTCTTTTGTCTGAAAAATTCGCATCCATCGGGCCAGACGAGTGGCAAAAAGTTGTAGATCATGCTATCAAATGTGAAGATGAATTTATGACATTGGAAGAGGCCATCGACGATAGATTGGACCACTTTGTAATAAACACCAACGAAGATACATCATCCTCATCGGATAGTTCGAATCGTGATAGTGATGGTAATAGTAGCGACGCTCAGAGTGATATTGGGATAGCAGGAGTGCGGCCTTTAGATTAAGTTTTTTTCTATTGTTTACTAAATAAATACCTATTTGTTTATTAAATAAATCGTAAATTTTTAATAGCCTGTATTTTTAATTGAATATACTTATATTTGGTGAAAACTGATGGCCCGATAAAATTGGCACGAAGTGTAATTGTGCGGAGGGGCGTGACTTGCGAGTGAGACGGAACTAACGGCTGCAGTGTATTATGAACCTTATATTAGTGATCTAAGGTTGATTGTAACTTTTAAGCATTCTTTCGTTAATCTTCGGGGCCATACTTTCTTTTCTGTGCGAACGAAGATTCACGACGCGCCTTATAAGTTGGGTACTACTGTACACACCTTTATATTTACCATTTCCTGACATTTCTTGACAAAACCATTTCCTGACGTACACTTTTTTTGGATATGACTCACATATAAATAACGCTCTATTTCCAAAATGGTACCTCGGTTGAAAAACTTTTCGGAAAAGAAATTGTTGTTACAGTTGTAAACCATGAGATGATGTAAAAAAAAAACCGCGAAAAATCTGTTTTTTTTTTTTTTTTTTCTTGTAATATGTTATGTAAGAAGCGGCTAGTCATAATTAAAACATAGTATTATGACTGACAACGGAGTTATCCCATGATCTGTGACGGCCATTTTCGCAAAATGGCGGCATCTGTTACTGGGGTCCAAGGGGTCCCGGGGTCCCGGGGCACCCGGGTGATTAAAACGACGATATCTCTAAAATTACGATAGGTAGATCTCTTCAAGTTATGTTTTTGGTATCGTTATTAAATTAGCTAACAGATTATGTATGGATTAGTCCAGTTTTGTTTTATAATAAGATATCAATTCTAGCCCCGATCCCGAGCGATAACAAAGGGCCTATTCATTGTTCAATTCCTTTGTAACTGAACGCCAAGTGGCTTGGGTTACTGTTTTATCTATTGTTTGGTTTAACATGCTTATCACAGACGGAGCTTCGGCTGCTTAAAATATTTATTTAAAATATTTATTTAGAATGTATCGGATACCCAACCCAACCACTTGAAAAATGCCTGAATTTGGCCGTAAAAAAACTACCTCTTAAACTGGTTTATTCCCGGTCGTCCCCACCTTGTCGTCCCCACAACGAATGGGAAAAAAGTTTCGTTCGTCACCAGTGGGGACGATTGGAACTTTTTATTTCCCACTCCTTCCGTTATAGACCGAGAGTCAAAATGCAGTACCTAATGTGGATTTCAATAACAGATTTCACGGATTGTTAAAATGTTTAAATTACGACTTGCTGACCAAGAGTGAACAACGTTTTTGATTAAAAATAATTTAAAAAGACTGAATCACAGGTAATCAACTAATTGTTTTTTTTTAAACGTTTAAAAAATTAAAATATTTGAATCACTATTTAGGTAGTCAGTAATGCTCTCTAAGACCAAATTACTATCATCTACTCGGTAATTGTAAGTGGTTATGTTGATGTTAGTAACAAACAATAGATACGCAATGACGCACGCTGGCTTGTCGTAGTGCATTGTATGCATGACCTTGAAATAGCCAATCGGAGCACCGCAATAAGTGTCGTTGATGCGCTTCTTGTTACTCGCAAATGAGTTTGTTGGGTTTTAGTTGGCAAAATTCGATCATGGCGGAACCAAGTGCAGGGAGTAGTTCAAGTGGTCAGACAGTGTTAGTGTATATCAAAAGAAAACATGGGCTTGTATAACTTCATGGGGGTCACCAATATTACAAAAAAAGGCAACATAAAAGTGGCTTAATTGTGTGGGATTGCTGTCAACGCAAATTGAAGTGCAGAGGTTTTCTAAAAATAAAAGTAAGTGATTTCTTACTACATAGTTATATTATACCAGTTATTAAATATATTATATTAATAGTTACCAGATACCTTATAATATATTATTTTATACGATACTAGTTTCTTCAATGGAGGAAGGTGGCTTTAAAATCGGTTTTTGGAAAAACTGTTTAATAAGTAGTTAATTTCACATATACACATCGTTTCAGAATGATCGAATCATCGAAGAAAAGCCACATAACTATTCCCCAGACTTCATTAAAAATGAAAAGGATGCTATAATATACAACCAAACAAAAATTGACTACGACAAGTTTTCCCAGCGTACCTAAAACATATAACGATTCAGTCGGAAGTTTAAAAAATGCAAGCACAGAGCTGCTACGACAGATTCCAAAATTTAATAGCTTGAAAAGTTCACTGTATAGATACCGAAACTCTGCAGCAAAATTACCAAAAATACAAAGTAAAACCGTTGTAAAAGTGCCACCTGATTACCAACACTTTCTTTTGGCGGATTATACTCAAGGTAACACAAGAATTATTGTGTTTTCTTCAGAGGGCAAGACAAATCTTATGCGAACTTACAGATTTCTATGCAGACGGTACATTTAAAAGTTGTTCTCCCTTCGATCAGCTTTATACGATTCACGGGGATGTCGGGAGCACGCAAAATGATACGAATATGATGCCACTTGTGTAGAAATCAGGGTGGCAAATTAAACAAAAATGTAGGTAAGAAGATAGTTGCTTATATTTCTAACACAGTAGATACACTTATTAAGCTACGTCCGTCCGATTCGACGGTCTGTCCGCGAATGCCCGCCTTCTGTTAACTTAATCATAAACAAGATAAATAATTAAAAAAATAATTATCCAAATATGATTCTTACAATTTTAGGCTATTCCTACATTTATTAAACATATTTTTACTTCGCTTTTAATTGTAGTCAAATTACATACTTTTTAATGTATTCTAATAAAAGTTTCTAAATTAAGCATAAATAAATGAATAAGCCTAAGTGAATATAGTTCCAAATAGTAACGGTGTAAAATGTATGATTACCCTTTATTCTAACACTTGTGTATGCTCTCATGAGTAATCGGAAGACAGAATCGTATGAAATATTATTTACTATAATAATAAAGGCACAAATTCCTGATTGGAATCCGATCAAGTTTAAGATGGATTTTGAACGAGCAGCCATGAAAGCCGTCACAAAAGTCTTTCCGTCCGTTGTATTGAAGGGGTGTTATTATCATTATAACATGGCTATCTGGGCTAAAGGTCGAGAACTCAAACTCACTAATGCAAAAAATGTAAAGAACCAACGCATAGTGGCACTTAGTGCAGTTCTGCCTTTATTGCCACAGACAGAGATAATGAACGGTTGGGCCTATACTAATCGCCATAAAAGCGAAGATCCAAATATCATAAAATTTATTACTTATATGGAGAGGCAATGGTTAAAGGAGACATTTACTCGTATACCGGTATGGTGTGTATTTGGAGAAAAACGAAGAACAACAAACTTTGCAGAAGCATGGCATCACAAGTTAAACAGTGCTGTTGGGAAAAAGGCGCCCAATTTGATGCATTTACTATAAGAAGACGCTTCTTTTTACACAGTTCAGATTCGTCAAACACAAAATATTGAGAAATCAGCGAAAAAGAGAAACGAGAAATCAATACATAGAGACGAATTTATACAAGATTCGCAAATTGAATTAATACAAGGCGATATAGGTGTCGGGCATTTTCTTGAAATGGTACGGAGTTAACATTGTTTAGTTATGTAGCTGAGACCTTTTAAATGTCTGTTTTTTTAATCATTCAAATGTGATAACTTTGTGATTAGCCGAGATTTTTTTACAGAACTGATTAGAAATTTCAAAATCTTTTATAGAAACTTTACTTGTACTAATTTACATGATTAGTATTTATAATTATAAGTAGGGTAACTGCTATAGTAATTGGCCACGCTATAGTAACTGGCCACTCATAACAAAAGAGGTAGAAACAAGGTAATGTAAGCAAGCCCATGAATGCAAAGGACAAACAATATTTCTTTATCTATTGTATTTTCGTTTTAGTTCATAAAATGTGACCTAGTTAGCAAGCCCATGAATGCAAAGGACAAAAAATATTTCATCTATTGTATTTTCGTTTTAGTTCATAAAATGTGACCTAGATGACGTTTTACATCATTCAAACGGTCAGTTTGAAAAAGTTTTGACAGATGTGGGCGGTTTGTTAAGAAAAAAATAAGGTGAGAGTTATGGAACTATTTGATTTAGTGTGCAACTTACTTTTCCATTGCCTTAATATTATGTGTTTCTTTTAGTATATTCAGTGAAGTTTAATTCTGTGTAATTTCAAAGTTCGCAAGTTCGTTATAACCTCAAATGTTTACCGGCTAATAACTAAATTCAAATTTGGTTGAATTTTAGTTATTGGCCATCCCCGGCCAATTACTAATTTTCCATTTTACGTTTATTCAATGCAGTTTCGACCTTATAAGGGTATGATATACGGTATATAAAAATTCTACAGTTCTAAATTCAATGAATCAGTTATTAGCCAGGGGTGGCCAATAGCTGGCAAGTAACATGGCCAATTACTAAATACTTTTTTTAAATATCTTTCAGACTGCTTGAACATGCCAAAGATACCGCAATATACCAAAGAACAATTAGACAAAGCTTTAGAAGACGTTAGTCAAGGTATATCAGTTCGTACAGCAGCCAAAAAATATGGTATACCTAGAGCAACACTACAATTTAAATTGAAACACCCGAATAGCAAGAGTGAATTTGGCCCAGAACCCTACTTGACTAGAGAAGAAGAAAAACAGTAAGAAGAATGGCTGTGCGATATGGGCAAAAGAGGGTTTCCTAGAAATGCCGAAGATATTCTAGATTCTGTTCAAAACTTTCTGAATAAAAACCCCAGAGAGACTCCATTAAGCGAAAATAGACCTGGAAAAGGATGGTTAAAAGGTTTTCTGAAACGCCATCCTAGAATAACTAAAAGAACATGTGAAGCTGTTACGCAGGCGAGCGCATGTGTATCCGAATCTGACATCAGAAACTGGTTTGGTCAAATCATGGATCAGATAAACAAGTCTAATCTAACCCACATTTTAGATGACCCTTCCAGAATTTTTAATGCTGATGAAAGCGGTTTTCAGACCTGTCCATCTACCGGAAAAGTCTTTGCTGAAAAAGGAGAGAAGAATGTCTACATTATCGATAAAGGAAAAGCCAAAGAAAATATGACAGTACTTTTTACAATATCTGCTGATGGACAGATGGTGTTGCCTACGATTGTGTACCCCTATCAACGTTTACCTGAGAGAATCAAACAAACTGTACCTGATGATTGGGGTGTAGCAACTAGCAGTTCAGGATGGATGACGGCGGATACATTTAAATATATTATCGAGCATGTTTTTCACCCTTCTTTAGTGAGAAATAACATTCAGCTACCAGTTTTGTTGTTTGTTGACGGACACAAATCTCATTTAACCTACGAGCTAAGTGTACTAGCTCGCTCTCTTCAAATATAAATATTTGCTCTGTATCCAAACGCCACTAGGATTCTTCAGCCAGCTGATGTGTCACTATTTAGACCCGTAAAACAGTTCTGGAAATCGGCAGTTAGAGAATGGTTGCTAGAGAACATTGGTGAAGTTGTTTCAAAGCAAAATTTTGCTTTCGTTCTAAGAAAAGTTACAGACAAAATTAGTTCTGCCTGCATTGTAAATGGCTTTCGAGCTTGCGGTCTCTACCCTTTTGATCCAAATGCTGTCGATTATTCTAAATGCTTAGCAAAGTCAGCATCCAGATCTGAAGACACTGTTGACATTTTAAATGATGAACCCGAAAAATTACTATCATTGACAAAATTTTCGGAAATCGTAGGTGTAGAGATGATTAACAAATTTAAAGATATTAAAAATATAATGCAAGATGTCCAAAACAACGAATCATTTTTCACTCTTTATCAAATATGGAATTTTTATCATTCGAATACGGAAAATACGATAGAGAATACTAATGAAAATATAACAGAGACTACTAATGAAAATACGACAGAGACTACTTATGAAAATACGACAGAGAATACTAATGAAAGGGAGGAAGGAGAATACAATGACATGGAACCAGAACCGACAATTGAACAAGAAGAAAACTTTAACACAACAATTATAAATAACAATATTTCTGAAAACGAACGTCAAAATATAATCATAGCAACACACCAAAGCCTTGAAAGAATCCAGGATGAACAAAATAGCACGAGAAATAACGACCAGACCTGTGAATATGAAAACTTTCCTCACTCTGACAAAGAACCCTTTACCATTCAACCTAATAAATAATGAACAAATCAACATTACTAGTTATCTACAGAATAACAACCAAGAACTTGTAACTTTAGAAGACCTAGGAATAGCAAATGCAGAAAACCATGAAAGAAACCTACCATCCTGTTCAACAACAAGACTCAAAGATTTTTTATCAATACCTCCAGGACCAACCAGAAAAGGGAAACGTAACACTGAGAGGCTACCTTACCACATATCAGGACTAGAATACCAAAAGATTTTAGAAGAAAAATCCAAAGAAAAGAATAGAATAGAGGAAGAAAAGAAGGCAAAGAAAGTTGCGAGAGAGCAAAAAAAAGAAGAAAGAAAGAGGAAACTAGAGGAAATAAAGACAAAAAAGTTGGAAAAGACTAGAAAAATTGAGTCTATTTCTTGCTGTGGTGTGTGTAAAAGAGTTGTAAAGAGCATAAAATTGAGATGTTGTGAATGTCAGAAAGCATATCATAAATTATGTATTCCTAAATCTCACCTTATGCATACAGGGTGTTTGGCGCATGGACCAACACAATTTTTTCAGGAATTTGGGAGGTCATTAGCTAGGTTCTACCCATACACCCTTTGTCCCAAATGTCACGGTTGGTTACATATGATTATTTTTTTTAAATGAAAAAAATTCCCAAAATGTGTCCTTTAATTTGAAATAACTTTTTTGTGTGTGGGTGTAGAGTGTGGCACAAAACAAATTTTTTGCATTCTCCAAAGTCCTTTAAATCTAAAAACATCTTTGTTTTATACAACTGGTTTCAAGAAAATTCCTTACAAGCTTCCAAAGTTAATTTTTGTATTTAATGAATGAAATTTTACAACTTCTAAATTAATTATAAAAAAAACTAAAAGCTATTTTGAACTTAGCTTTATTTTAAAAAGTTCTTTAGTTGATACTCTTTCTAACGGTATGCTTACATGTCATAGAAATTATTCATTTATGTTGTGAAAATAAGGGATACTACTATGCCACGGCCGAACCGCACAAAACAATGGAACCAGTTTGAACGATACCGTCGCGTCAATGTAAGCGCAGGTAAAAAGTTCGTCTCTTTCTTGCACATGTAAAATGATTTTTGTCTTTGTCTAACATTGAGTTGGACGTTCGGGATGTGACAGGTACGGTGCAGTCAGTTGAGGTCTGACTATCTCTGCTGTTGGAAGCAGTGCTTCCAGATTCACTGTAATTACAGTAGATTTACTGTATTTTAGACTTTTCTACTGTATACTTTATTGATAAAATACAGTGTATGAATATTAGGGTGAAGTGAAAAAACTTTTTTTGTGTTATAGTTATGTAATAGCGCGAAAAGGGTGCCTTTAGGGTTTAACATAACACACACAAAATATAATTTGAATGAGATTAGATTATCTGCCTCCGCAAGGTCACTGAACTTTTGAATAAATTGATTTTTAGACCCATGTTTGACGCTACTTAAATTTGTCATTTATAAATATTCATTACTTTTTATTTTGTTTACTTCACATGAACGAACTTCCTTTGAGACACTTGTTTTTTCATATTGATGGAGCCACGTCGGGACCCAAGACTTACACAGGCCAGTTGGGAAAGTCACTGGAAACTTGTGAACATGCGCAAAACGTTTTGAGGATGATATTCTCGTAGCATGTATGTTTCCTTTTTCTTTTATTTTAATCACATTTAAATTGAATTATATTATTTTTCTGTAAGTACGCTGTACTGTGTACAGTACTGCTGTACAGTGCCGGTACAGCGTCCTAGTTATTGTTTTTTGCTGCACCGAACGACGTCAATACGTCGGCGCCGGTTGTCACTGAAAACCAGCGCTGGGGCTCTGTCTTGCATAGGGTCGCAGCATAATGCTGAGCGATAGCCGTTTTGCGTGGATGTGACGCATGTTTCCCGCAACCTTTTCTATTTTTTTTTTTTGTGTAACCTCTTTTTTGCGTCATGTTTACCGCAAATAAACGTATTTTTTTTCTTTCTTTCTTTCTAACAATTGCCAGTTGAAAAATTCCATCCGATCGAAGGAGAACCGCTTCCAACAACAGCTGTAGATTTGAGTACAGATCAAAAGTACTTGCACGATATTGTCTCAGCGGTACAATTAGGCGACTTTACAGAAGATCTGGCGAATAGGTCCCCAGGTAGACTATCTCATGCTTGTTGGCTCACACGTGCTAATCGTATACTACGTTTTTATGTAGCAACAGAAAAACCATCAGATAATTTGATAACCCTGGCTACATTTGTTATAAAAGTTTACGCCCCGTGTTGGTTCTCCATTAAGAATAAACCGTCCTGTAAAGATGGGGCTCGGCATCTTTTTAAAATCATATTATCGACCTCTAGGTACCTGCCAGAAAATCTAAAAAAGGTCATCGATTCGCAACGCAATAGCTATTTTGCACATCCTGAAAACATCTTACTTGCAATGATTAAAGATGACAAGAGACACATTCGTGAACTAGCAGGCGTGTATTAAAAGCACGTAGTATGTCGCAACTTCCATCTCCAAGGCTGTTTGAAGTGACAGATATTAACTTTTGTGCGTCGAATTATATCGATATGATAAATTGGCAACAAACTATTACCGAACCTCCGATCTTGAAACAGCTAACTGATCAAGAAATTCAACAAATAGTCCAATCTGGTGGCGAGGGAGAACTATTGTTTCTACGTCTTCCCTGCCATACCCAAGCAGTTGAAATAGCTGTAAAGTTGACGACAGAAGCTTGCACTTCCCAGTGTAAGGACTCATCACGATTGGGAGCCATAAAAGCAGCGTTGCCAACTCAGCACTTAAAGTGCCAGATTTGGCACTATTTTCATGTGTCTAGCACTGAAATTTAAGAAACAGCACCTATCGCAAAATCTAGCACTAATTTTGATATGTTTGCTTACTCACAAAATGCAATAACAAAACGCAAATTAGTGTAGTCCTCTGCACTTCGGTAGGGGATTCCCGTAAACATAAAAATAAAAGCGATTATGGCGGACGGCGCGGACTCTGCTATATTGATTTGTGTTTTATACGGTGACAGTGAGACGAAAATGGATGTTCCTTTAAGTAAAAAAGGTAGTTATGTTCAAAGTTATAGGAAAGAATGGGAGGACGATCCAAAACTCAAAAAAATGGCTTAGGCCTGTTCTTGGGAAAAGCTCAAAAGCAATGTGTTCCTTGTGTAAAATAGAATTTAATGCAAGAATATTTGAAATTAAACGGCATTCGGAATCAAAAAAACATATTGATAAAATGAAACCATTTTCTTCGGGGCAGACTACACTAATTGTTGAAAAAGTTGATACCGACGCAAACCCAGACATACATCACGCAGAGGGTCAATGTTCGTTGCAGAACACACAGCTGTCATGCCGATCGACCACCTTAGCCAAGTGTGTGCAAAAGCTTTCGCAGACTCAAAAGCCGCCTGTAATATGAAGCTCCATCGTACAAAATGTGGTGAGATTTTAAAAATGTTTTGGGGCCGCATTTTAAATCTGTCTTAAAACAGGACATTGGTGATAGTAAATATAGTCTCATAATTGACGAATCAACAGACATAACCGTACACAAGTACTTAGGCATCGTTATACGGTATTTCAGTTCTTCTATGAAGAAAATAACGTCGACGTTTTTAGCTTTGAGTCCACTAGAGACGTCCGATGCAAGAGGTATTGTAAATACTATTATTAAGACAGTGCAAGGTGAAATGGAGTTAAACCTTCAAAATTTAGTAGGATTGGGCACCGATAATGCCAGTGTCATGATTGGTATTAATAACGGCGTATATAAAATTATGAAAGAAGAATACGGTTTGCCACGTTTAATTCTAGTTAAATGTGTTTGCCATTCACTCCAATTGGCCGTTTCTCACGCTTCAGAAGAAACTATCCCTCGTAACATCGAATTCCTCCTAAGGGAAACATTTAATTGGTTTTCCATGTCACCAAATCGACGTCAAGAATATGCAGACATATACGCAACTATAAATTGTGGACGACAACCACTGAAAATATTACAAAAATGTGCTACTAGATGGCTCTCAATCGAGCCAGCAGTGCAAAGAATTTTGGACCAGTGGTTGGAGCTGAAACTGATTTTTGAGATTGCCAGAAGAAAAAATAACTGTTACACGGCTGAACTCTTATACGAAGCGTATTCTGATTTGCAAAATAAAGTTTATTTAATTTACATAAAATCAATACTTGGTCAGGTACAATCGTCGCTAAAAGCATTCGAAGGCGAAAATTCAGATCCAACAAGATTATTAGAAACTTTGATAAAATTGCTCGAGTCGTTTTGTGATAAAGTAGTGATCCCGGGAAGACGTCACTCTTTTAACATTTTTGAAGATAATGTTGCAGATTACCTGGATCCGTCTCCTTATCTTGGCTACAGTTTTGAGAACGCTATGCAATCCTTAGAAGATACCAAAAAGCAAGCATTAAGAAAACGTTGCGTAAATTTTACGGTAAAACTAATAAAACAATTGCAACAGCGGCTTCCTGAAAATGTAACCCTCCTGAAAGATATGAATGTCATGAGCGTCACTAACGCTTTAAAACCAAATAAAGGGCTCGTCGAAGTTGTGAAGTTAGCGGAACACTTTGTACAGAATCCAGAAACTATTGATAAAATTGTTGCCCAATGGAAAAGCCTAACTAGCAACACTTGGGAAAATGTGACTGATACAGTAAAATTTTGGGTTGAAGTGTTAGATTTTAAGGACGCAAGCAATGAAAATTCGTATAGCGAACTGGTTTCGTTGGCTTTTACAGTGCTCACATTGCCACATTCAAATGCGGACGTTGAGAGGGATTTTCGCGTAATGAACATCGTAAAAAATAAATTGAGGAACAAAATTAACTTGGACTCCCTAAATTCAATTATTCGTATACGAACTGGACTCAAACATTTGAACAAAACTTGTTATACATATGATATACCTCAAGATATCCTTAAAAAAATAGGCAAGAAAGATATGTACACATTTAAATTTAAAAAGTCTGCTATAAGTGTAAATGAGCCACAGCCCTCCACTTCAACAGCTGTACAAGGAACCGCAGCAGAGACAGACGGTACAAGTAGTGAGGATGATGATTGGATTTAACGATAATAAGATTTTTAATATTTCGATTTTTTTAAATTTTGATGGTCACATCCTCCAATTTAACTATATATTTTTTTTATTTTTGTTTAAATGTAACATAACATAACTTTGATATTAATGTCATGACAATTTGAAAATTAAAACTTTTTATTCTACACGTTATTTTTCTTATTTCATATATTTGGCACTATTGTTAAAATTTTATACCAATTTAGCACTTTTTGAGATGTTACTTAGCACCCAACCGTGGCATTGAGTTGGCAACCCTGCATAAAAACTAAATTGGAATCCCGTAAGAAAATGCCGAAATTTGAGACAAAAAGAGATTTTAAGGCCGACTGAAAACTTTTTTATTAGTTAGAAGTAAAAATTCTTAAATATATAATTTTGTATCATTTATCCTCCCTATATACCTCTTATATACTTAACAGAGAACCCTAAAAATACTACGATTTTTCAGAAAATCCTAAAATTTCAAGGTCCAAGCGGAGGTAGAAGATATTATTTTATCGAACTGAAAACGAACAATTATTTTTATTTTAACATATGGCACTAATCCCCCCCTATTAGAATTCAAAACTAGGAAAAAAAAAAATCCATACAACCGCGCTCCACCCTAATGAATATACTGTATTTAATTTACAATCGTATATTTTTTTAAATCTAATACGTAAAACGAAACGCACCTAACCTCGATCGTTTACGTGCAGGGAATTCCCCGATGAATCAGAATTAATGCTGTGCGCACTGGGCCCCAACTAGCAAAAACTAGCCGTCTTTGTCTAACAAAGGAACATTGCATTTTCCGTCTAGTTCATAACGTCAATTTACGTCATTTTGGTTTGTTTCGTTGCTACTGTAGTCAGAACATTCATTTTATTTATTTGAGATTAACACTTTTTAATTGGTTTGAGTGACTAAACTTAACTTAAAGCAGGTTTGCTGTATAAAATGAGCTCAAGTAGTGAGGAAAGTGATGTGCGTAGTGCTGCTGGTCCGTCAAGAGCAAAAAAGAAATATCGGCAACAATTTCGTGATGAATGGCTCCAAATACAAGACTACCGTAAGTGGCTAAAGCGTGACCAAAAGTCTGCTTACAAATGCATTTGCACTGTCTGCGATTCTTCTTTAACTGCCGATCTGGGTGCTATTAAAAGACACAGTGAAGGTGCTAAACATAAACTTCGTCTTCCCCTATCGCATGTGCGTACCATTGATAACATTTTTAAGACTCAGCAACGTGTAAGTGATGATGAGCAACGGAAAGTTGCGGAAATAAAATTATCGGCCTTCATGGCAGAACATAAAATATCGCACGTAGTGATGGACCATCTCGTTGATTTACTTCCAAAAGTATTCCCAGATTCTAAAATCGCAAGTAACATCAATCTTAAACATACTAAATTACAAGCCGTTATAAACAACGTTGTCGGAGCTTCTGAAAGAGAATATTTAGTCGAAGATTTGAAACGCGAAAAGTTTTCTGTAATGGTAGACGAAAGTACAGATGTTGCCAGTGTGAAAACAATGTGCGTCGTAGTTAAATATTATGATCTTACTTCAGGACATATAGTCAGTCGATTCTGGGACCTTATACAAATTTTTGATGATAAAAATGCTGGACTGACTGGTGATTACTCAGCTACGGCTGAAAAGTTATTTGATTCAATAACAAAATCATTTCGAGACAAAAATGTACCTTTGGAAAATATTATTGGGTTTGGATCAGATGGCTGTAATACCATGATGGGGTGTCGTAATTCAGTGTCCTCACGATTTAGACAACTGTGCCCAGGTATTACCGTGATAAAATGTCTTTGCCATTCCTTACATTTATGTGCCTCTGACGCTTGTAAAGAATTGCCTGATGATGCAGAAAAACTAACTCGATTGATATACAATTACTTCAAAAACAGCAGCAAACGTCAAGCAGAATTAAAAGAATTTCAAGCATTTACGGACACCAACATACACAAAATTCTACGTCCAGCCCAAACGCGTTGGTTGTCGCTGTCCAGTGTTGTAAACAGAATTATGGAGCAATGGAATGCCCTGCGATTGTACTTTGACGATAAATGGCTGACAGACCAGGATTGCCAAGATATTCACAATCTTTTGAATAATCACATCATCAAGGCATATTTTTATTTTTTATGTTGGATGCTGCCAAAATTTACACGCGTCAATTTATATTTTCAAAGTGAAGATCCGGTAATTATCGAAGCCCATAACAAAATGACTGAGCTATACAGAGAACTGTTATCCCTATACATAACTCCGAGCTATTTTAAACAGACCCCACTCGACGCAATTGACCCTACTGATAGTCAACATTACATAAATCTGAAAGATATATATCTGGGATTGGGAGTTGCTAATCAAGTTGCTGTCCCAGAGCTACATTCGCACACCGAAGAAATTACAGTGATGAAACAGAGATGCCTCAATTTCATCGTTAAAGCATGCGTGGGTATTCGGAAAAGATACAGTTTAAATGACCCAGTTTTGACATCAATCGCAAAGTTACACCCCGATTCTTGCTTATCAGATAATAGAGCACAGACTTTGTCTTCACTGTTCCCAGTGTTACCAAGGCTAAAACCCCAAACTTTAAATGATCAACAGACGTTAGATGACGAATGGAGAAACTTAATTTTTACTGCGAATGAAATACATTTGAATACCAGTCAACCAGCAGACGTGTTTTGGCATCAGGTAAAATTTTATCATACTAAGAACTTTACTTAACCCTTATGTTCATTTTGTATAGTATACCATACATACAACTTCAAAAAAATACACGATCACTACAAATATTTTTTAACTTAGTTTTATTAAACACATTACATTTCCGAACGTTTCTTTACACTTCAAAAACAAAAATTGTCGTTTATCTGTCATCATTTTAAATCAGTTGTGAAAAATAACCGTCAAGATGCGCCGGTCAGTTTTATCTAAGGTTAGTTTTATTTTATTTTTATGTGTGGACACCTAAATATGTATGTTTATTAGAAAATACACATACCTAGTAAGTAAGTAAGTAAGTAAGTAAGTAAGTCTTTATTTGCCTTAAACATGGTATAAAAGGTGTTACAGTTTGGTAATATAATATAGTCCACATGTTTAGCTATACAACATCGTGTATCAATTGCATGCAAAATACTTAGAATTAATTAGTAAGTAGAAATAAAATGTCAAAGCTATAAAACATTCTCCACAATACAATCATCATAACATAATATTATTTAATGTCAGAAATTAATCTCGACGAACAAAATCAAAAAGTCACAATAAAAGAAAACATTATAAAAGTAAACATTATTCGCAACAGTTCCATAACATTACATAACATAACTTAAAGTAAAAAAAGGAAATCAATAAAATCAATAAATATAAAATTAAAAATGTCAAAATTATAAACATTATCGACGATCCAGTATGTCATTATTTGTGAATTATAATTTAATGTCAAAAAAATCCCTAATGTCATAAAAATTATGTTCATTCAGCCATTTAAAGAGTCTGTTTTTAAAATAATTAATATTAAGTAACAATTTCATTTCTTTTGGAATTTTATTATAAATGCGTACACACATAACCAGAAAACTTTTAGAGTACTTGGCTGATTTAGGAGTATCCTGCCATACAAGTCTACATGGATCCCTATTACGAGAGTATATTTGATCGACTTTCTTGAATAATTCCTTATTATTATATACAAAATTACATATCTCGTAGATGTACAGTGAAGGAAGTGGTAATAAACCAAGCCTTTTAAAATGCGGTTTACAGGACTCGTCAGTACGGATCCTACAAATGGCTCTGATGCATTTCTTTTGCGCGATAAACACTCTGTTTTTATCTGTACTGTTACCCCAAAAAATAAGTCCATATCGCAAAATCGATTCTATGTAAGCATGGTAGGTTATAATGGCGGTTTTTTTATTCGTCACATTCTTGACTTGCCTGAGAGCATAAACGAACTTATTAGACTTGTTGCACAAATTATCTACATGTATTTTCCAATTTAAATCTTGGTCTATGAGTATACCCAGAAATTTTGTATGTGAAACTTCTTTTAATCGATCAATATTAAGTTTGAAATTGTATTTGGCATGTTTAGATTTATTAAATTGAATGTACATAGATTTATCTAGATTGATTTTTAATTTATTTACCTGTAGCCATTCTAAAATGTTGTCAATAGTATTATTTATGTCAATTTCGTGATCAAATTTTAATTTAGACTTTTTATCAGATGTCACTATGATTGAAATGTCATCTGCAAATAATATACATTTATGATTGACCTGCTGTGGTAAATCATTTACGTATAATAGAAATAATAAAGGGCCTAATACACTCCCTTGTGGTACACCGCAATTTTTTACTTTGAGCTCAGAGGAGTATGAGGTTAGTAAATCTTCATTTACTTTACTAATAGCAACGTATTGACTGCGGTTACTTAAATAAGATGCAATCCACTGCAGTGCTACACCTCTTATTCCATTTCTTTCTAGTTTTCCCAATAATATATTATGTGCCACAAAGTCAAATGCTTGAGATAGGTCAAAAAAAAGTGCTGTCGTGAAGTGATTGTTATTTAAAGACTTCAGGGTACGGCTCAAAAGATTATATATGGCTAATGTTGTTGACTTGTGCCTTTGAAATCCAAACTGTTCCTTTGCTATAATATTGTATTTGCTACAAAAGTCGATAATCCTTTTGTGCATACATTTCTCAAACAGTTTGGACAAGATAGGTATAAGGGTAATTGGACGATAATTTTTAACGTCTTTTTTGTCGCTTTTCTTGTACAAGGGTTTTACAACTGATAACTTTAAAGCATCAGGAAAAGTTCCAGTCGAAAATGAAAGATTAATTAGATATGTCAATATAGGAGTTAATTCTTCTCTGCACGCTTTAATTATTCTTGTACTAAGTCCATCATATCCTTCCGAGTTAGTATTATTTAAAGCCATTATCTCTTTTTTTATTTCATCTTCAGTCATAGCACTAAGAAACATAGAATTAGGAACTAAAGCGTTATTAAACTTATTATAAACTTGTAAGTTTTTAAATGTCACAATGTTAGTCGAGTCAATAAAATAATCATTAAACGTATTTGCTATGTCAGTGGGATCAGTCAGTATTTTCTTATCTACTTGTATTTCTGAAATATTAGTGTCGCATTTTATGTTCCCAATTTCATGGTTAATGACTGACCACGTTGCTCTGCATTTGTTTTGACTATTTTGTATATAATTAATGTTTGAATTCACTTTTGATTTCATAATGCATTTTTTGAGAATCGATGAATATTTTTTATATCTTATTAAGTACGACCGACTTTTATTTTTGTAATAGAGATACCGTAACGATCGTTTAGTTTTGCAACTATTTCTAAGACCCTTACTGATCCATTTTTATTTATTTGCAATAGAGTTATTAATTTTAATTTTAATTTTAATTTTAGGGAAGCATAAATTATATAATAGGCATAAAAACTCGTGAAATTTATTGAATGCATTGTTTAAGTCCGTTTCGAGGTGCGTTTCTGACCACGATATGCTTGCAAGGCAGTCTTTGAATTTTTTCAAGTTTTCGTTGCAGTAATCCTTTTTATAAATAAAATATGATATGGTTCTTAGACTTTGTTCTTTTATTGGAAACTCTAAGAACTGTGCTGTGTCGTGGTCTGATAAGTACAAAGGTAGAACATCAGCAGATGTAGTTTTTATGTTACTAAGTATGTGGTCTATACAAGAATCTTTTCGAGTGGGAACATTAATATGCATCTTTAAGTTATAGTTACTACATAAATCTTTTAAATAGTTAGTGACCTTACTTGGTTTAAAGGTATTTATGTTAAAATCCCCAGTAACCGCTATTTTTGTACGTGATCCATATCTTTTAGAGGTTTCGCACATTAATTGGTCGAACTTTTCTAAAAATATATTGGGGTCAGACTTTGGCGTTCTATATAGACACACTATCAGCAATTTGTACAAAGGGACTTCAATACCACATGCTTCGAATGATTTTTGTGTTGAATATTTTTTTATATAAGGAGGCTCATTATATATTATACCCTGTTTGGCGAGAATACAAGTTCCCCCTCTTTGTTTGTCTCTACTAAATGCTGCTGCTAAGGCGTAATTATTAAGTTTTAAATATTTCTCATTCCCCGCACGCATCAAGGTTTCAGACAAACATAATATGTCTGGTTCTTTATTCTCGCCTCGTAATTCTAGCAAAGTTAGTTCCAGTATTTCCTTTTTTGATTGAATACTAGCGATATTTTGATGCATTATTTTGAAAGTTTTTTGTTTGCCTGTAGCACCGTTGTTATTCACGAAAAAGCTGTTTCTTGTTTAAAACTTTAAAATAATGTGGAATAGTACCTTTTTTTGCTTTAGTAGAAACAATATCAGGACCATTTGCAGCATCGCATTCTGCCTGGCGTCGTGCAAAGTAATAAGGGATTGTACCCCTTAGAGTACTTTTTCCCTTGACGTCAGATTTCTTACAATTTAATTGATTCCGCAATATTAATTTCTTTAGTTCCTTAACATTCAAATACTTCTTTTCGTAGTCATAACAGTCAATAACATGGTTTATTAATTTACATGTATCGTACAATTTATGTTCAGAGTCAATAAAGTTACAATGTTTGTATTCATTGCAAATATTACGTATAGTTTGGTTCAAGGTATAAATATCTAGATACATATTCTTTAATGGGCTCAAAACTATTACATGATTATCACTGAAAATATTAAGAATTTGACGTAGTTGTGAAGATAAGATCTTGATGTCATAGTCATTTTCACCCACACAAAGGATGAGTTTATCACTACTTGATATTGAACTATTTTTGCAATTCACTAGCGAGCGCGTGTGGCTTCGTTTCTGACGTCACAACGTATTTAACATACGACGTAGCCGCTCTTGACCGCATCAACACAGATGAAAGTCCGACACTTTGTTGTGTGCCAAAGATGAAAACCTTGTTCGTGTGCTCATCATTCAGTACGTCAGATGTAGTCATATTTTTCTGAAGTTGTATATCTCTTTCGCTTGACTCTAATTGCATTTGAAGCTTTCGAATTTGATAATTGAGGTTTACAATTTCGTTTCTAGCTAGTTCTAGCTGATTCTCCAAATATTCGACATTTTTGTGGAGATTTACAATACTCTCACTTAGCTGTAACTTTGTATCTGAAGCGTTACATGTACGTGTCAATACGTTTCTAGGAGGCGTAAAGAACGCCTGCATATTTGAGTGCAGCAAAGAATATGCATTTGCTTTTTTTGCCCCTTCGTCGACGTAATATTCTTTTTGTGGAGATTGGCGTAAGAATCCTTTTAATGTCATGTTATCTTTTAATAATTTATCATTCTGTTTACGGAGCTCATTGTTATCAAGTATCACATTTTCAAGTTCGTTCTGCGAACTTTTTAGTTCCATCTGAAGGTGTTCAATCGATTCCCTGAGATCATTGCTTTGCATTGAGTCGATTATTGTATGGTCCATACTTCTTGACAATGTTTTATCAGTCATGGCAGTTGACTCATCGTATATATGATCCATTTCCATTGTCAGTATGTGTGAGTCATGTGTTTCCGAGGTTGTACTCTTTGGAGTGGACCAGGGTGTTGACTCCTCTGACACGCTAGGTGTGACATATCCGGTTGGTTTAGGTGACGAGTGCCTTTTCCTTAAAGTCACATTGGATACTCCGGGACTGATCGTATTCTGCTCTTTTGCTTTCTGAATGCATGATCTGCATACCCATTTAAATTTCTTCCTTTCTTCTATATTTTTTAAGCGATACACTTTCTCCGGATAGCCAGCACAATCAAATTCAAAATGATTGTTACATGTAGTGCATAATAATGTGCTTTTGTGATCAACTTGTTTTTTGCATCTAAAACAAGTAACAAATAGCGGCTCCTTGCGGCCACTGTTGGTGCATTTAATTTTCGACCCCATAATGTCTGCAACTATTTTTATTTAATTTTTGTTTTCCCCAAATCGGGGTAATTTTTTTGCGTGTACAACACTAAGATAACTTTGTCAGACCTGTTTTTTGGTGGCAGCACCAGTACTCTTTACCCGTACTAAATTATGAAGAAGTACTCGCAATTTAAATTATGTTATTTAAACACAAAAAGAATCTCAGCTCGTGAGTTCCGAACCGGCACTCAGTCGTTCATCAGACAGGCCATAGGAACGATGTGTAATATGACGAAAAATGTGACTGCAAGCTGGTACTTATTTCAAATGGTCAAATAGTCGTTAAACATGATTCATCAGAGTGGAATTTTTTCTTCACATCACAAGTTCGTTTTTACTTATCACAAAAGTTTTTGTTTGTTTGTAAACACTTTGTCACTTAGTTAAGGCTGCAGTCTCGCAAAATGCACTCGCGGCGAATTATTTGCGTAACTTTGTATTTTTATTTTTAACAAAATAATGAAATAACATGAAATATTTTTATTGCACATAAATAACCATAATATAAGTAATAGCTAGTTATTTTTTGTAAGTTCATCTAGGTGGATTATGTTAGGTAAATCAAGCATTAAATACAGCTCTTTCGCGCCCAACATCACTTCGAGTTCTGTTTGCGCGCTTAGTTTATAGCAATGAAGAATTAATTTACAAATCTGTTCAGCGCTTAATTAACTCAATATTCTCGTCTTCAAAATGCGTTGATTAGTTTTTTCTAATTATGTTTCATTTTCTTAATTCAGAGGTCACAATTTCATCAAAATTCTCTGTTTTTAGCTCCTAATAAACGGTTTGTTACATAATAACTATGCATCTTATGTATGTAATAATTAGATTATTTTAAAGCCAAGAGTTTATTTAGCAACTACTAAAAAAATTGCACCTAAATCACACATTACACTAACAATAATAATAATCTCAAAATACCTCTAAAAAAAAACAGAATTTCTCTCTCAATTCTTGTTTTTAAACTCGTTTTTTGGAGGTCTTTTAAGATGATTATTATTGTTAGTGTAATGTGTGATTTAGGTGCAATTTTTTTAGTAGTTGCTAAATAAACTCTTGGCTTTAAAATAATCTAATTATTACATACATAAGATGCATAGTTATTATGTAACAAACCGTTTATTAGGAGCTAAAAACAGAGAATTTTGATGAAATTGTGACCTCTGAATTAAGAAAATGAAACATAATTAGAAAAAACTAATCAACGCATTTTGAAGACGAGAATATTGAGTTAATTAAGCGCTGAACAGATTTGTAAATTAATTCTTCATTGCTATAAACTAAGCGCGCAAACAGAACTCGAAGTGATGTTGGGCGCGAAAGAGCTGTATTTAATGCTTGATTTACCTAACATAATCCACCTAGATGAACTTACAAAAAATAACTAGCTATTACTTATATTATGGTTATTTATGTGCAATAAAAATATTTCATGTTATTTCATTATTTTGTTAAAAATAAAAATACAAAGTTACGCAAATAATTCGCCGCGAGTGCATTTTGCGAGACTGCAGCCTTAATAGCGTTTTTATGTCAACAAAATTGGTTTGTTACTCTAAACAATGATTTTTAGTATTTTATTCAGTTTTAGCACTTCACATAACTTGTCTTCACTTATTTAGTAAATACCACATAGTTTACGTAGATAACGTTTGTGCACGTACTTCACCACGTAACCGATATATTAAACACCATTTAATTGTTGTTTTAAGTAATTTAACAATTTTAAAGTAATTTAATAAATAGAGAGCTAAACTTTAGATGTTTACACTATCAGCGCCATCTAGCGATTATATCCTAAATTTATTTAATTTATTATAACCTAAATGTTTATTCTTACATATTTTTACATAAATGCGGTTGGCGCTATGGGAATTAGCATGTTTTTATCGTGTTTTTTACTAACGTATATTATACTATACAATGCCACAGTACCAGTAATCTACCTTTCGCTTGTTGTGTATAGAATAATATACATTGCTAACTTCAGGGTACAATATTTTTGTGGTCTTCACTATAAAATTAAATTGCAAGTCTGTCTGAACCAATTTTATTACAATTTAAAAGATAGTTGCACTGATTTTTGACTGCCTCGTTGGTCTAGTTAGTGGTAGTTGTAGAAAGCGACTGCTAACCCACGAGGGTATGGGTTCGATCCTCATAAAAATACTGCTATTATTATTTTGCGTTATGATTACTACCTACTCTGCATGACACCTACCTACCTCTATGAAGGGGAAAAAAAATAAATTATTAACATTCTGTAATACACTATTGTTTGGTGTTAGTGGTGTTGGCTTGGTGATGGTTTTATTGCATGTTTCTTTTGCCTTTGGTTTTAGACTGCTATGAGTGAAAGAGCTAGGCGCATTTTATCCCTGGTGCCTGAAAAGAATGCAGACTCTGACAGTGACGAAACAAGCAGCGGTGATGAAGCTGGAATGATTGGATCAGCAGAACGTTCTGCAGCGCCATCGATAAATTCCAGTTTGGAAAGGTTAAACCTCCTACAAAGTTCTGGTGATGAGTTAGGAACGCATGCAGATGATGATTATGCCGATACAACTGAAGTTCCACTTACACCTATTCTTACTCAGGTATTTCCTAATCTATCAGAAAGTAATTATGACGCTCTACCTTCCATTTCATCTCTGCCCTCTTTGCCTTCAAATGAGCCACTTGCATCTACGTCTGTTGGTACACCTTTGACACGCGCTCAAAAAATGAAACGCAAAGCACCTGCCATCGTTGCGAGCAAAATAAAAAGGCAGTGTAGCAGAAAAATGAATTTATCTTTTCGTTGGCAAAAAGCACAGTTTCAACACAAGGCTGAAATAGCAGAACCTACATTTTTGGAATATGTACCGTCTGATTTGTCGCCTTTAGATTATTTTTATAATTTTTTTACTGAAGACTTAGTAGATATTATTACAACTCACACAAATTTATATAGCGTGCAACGAACAGGAAGATCCATAAAAGTTGCAAGGGAAGAAATACTAGATTTTTTGGCAATAAACGTCATCATGGGTATTGTAGTTTTGCCATCGTACAAAGATTACTGGAAAAAGTCCTTTCGTTATGCAAAGGTAGCAGATGTAATGTCCCTAAAAAGATTTGAACAAATCAGGCGTTTTCTACATTTTACCAACAATTCTGAAGCTGACACATCAGATAGATATTATAAACTACGTCCTGTAATTGATCGCATTCGAACACAGTGTTTATCCGTAGAAGAGGAGAACGCTTTTAGCATCGACGAAATGGTTATACCGTACAAAGGGAAGAAAGCAGGAAGTCGACGCCAATATAACCCAAACAAGCCTTGTAAATGGGGTTTCAAGAACTTAGTCAGGGCCGGTGTATCTGGCATCATTTATGACTTCATGCTCTACGCGGGGGATGACACTTTTAGAGGCATTACATTTTCTAAAGATGAAGAGACTATGGGTGTTGGAAGTAAAATAGTTTTAGCTTTATTAAAAATAAAGCAAGTGTGGTATATTTCGACAATTATTTTACTTCTTTGGAGCTGGTGCATGTTTTGAGGGAAAATTATGGTATATTTAGTTTAGGAACAATCAGACAAAATAGACTCACAGATGCTGCTACTAAACTGCTTACTGAAAAGGCTTTGAAAAAGAAAGGAAGAGGTGCATTTTGTCAGGTTGTTTGTAATACAAATAAACTAAGTATTGTCAAGTGGTTTGATAACAAACAGGTCACACTGGTGAGTTCTTATGATGATGCATATCCTGTAGAAAATATAAAACGATTCAGCAAAGAAGCAAAATCTCGTGTTGATGTAGAGTGTCCAAAAATTGTAAAAGACTATAATCGTCACATGGGAGGTGTTGATTTGGCAGACATGCTGATTGCATTATATCGCACTGGAATAAGATCGCACAGGTGGTATATGAATATTTTCTCGCAGCTTTTAGATATATGCATCAACAACGCTTGGTTGTTACGTCGGAGACATGACAAGATGACCAACACCACCAGGAAGCAGGATCGCCTAAAAGATTTTAGATATGAAATCTACAGTGGTCTACTGAGACGGGGTCGAAGTGTTACAGCAAAAAATTTAAACGCGATTCCTGACAAAGCAAAAATAAAAAACCGGTAACTGAACGACCTTGTGATGATGTGCGTTATGACAAATATGACCATTGGCCGCAAATAACCGGATATCAGAGGTGCAAGTACTGCAGAGCTGGCCAGGCAAGTACGATGTGCACGAAATGTAAGGTTCATCTTTGCTACGTGAAGAACCGAAATTGTTTTTTGGAGTACCACAGCAAGCAATAGGGTCTCTGAGTTTTTATATTACTAGTATTTTATAAAAGATATTGTTCAAGATTTTTTTTTTATTAAACATTTTATTACTTTCACCAAAAGAGGTATTTTTATTCAAAAGTAAGGAAGTACCTGTGTTATTTACAATATTTATTTTGGTCTATGTTAAAAATTAGCAGTTAAATTCAAACTCACTAAACATAGCAATGTATAGTATAATATACAGCTCCAAAAATTCGATAATTACTGTAAGGGTAGCAATGTATATGTGGGATCGTGTGGTGAAATAAAATAGTTGTTTGGATAAAATTCCGTATATTTTTGAAGTTATCAGAAAAAACTTATTTAAAGAACTTGAAAAAACACGTCCATCCTTCGTTCCTCGTTCCTTGCACACCCCGCCATCTTCCTTTTCCCTCTCTCTCCTTTTCGCTCTTATACACCTTTCACTCGCACCTCTGCATACGTTTCCTTCTACTCAAAAACTCATTCCACACTCGGTCATCCTACACAATGTCTGCCCTCAGACACAATGTTTCAAACACAGCTACTCTTATACAATCATCGCAACTTACGTAAACTTCTTTAATATTAATACATACCTAACAGTTTAGGTTAACTCTTAAACAATATTTTTTTTTTTAACTTTAGAAGGTGAACAGTTTCACAAACAATGAACTTCTTACTAAACTTTTACTTCTTAACATAATCAGTTAACTTCTTATTATTTCTTTTCATAGGAAAAGAGATACAAACAAAACATGACTCTTGTTACAAACACTAGTAGTTTAGGCTTGATATCTTATTAAATTTTTTTGCATAACAAAGAAATACAGACACCTTAAAATACAACACATTCAACAGTTCTTTACAATTCACTTAAAATGCTTACCCTTAACAACTCTGTGTAACTAATTAAATAGTAGTGTGTACCTTACTAAATGTAGTAAATGCACAAGTAACAATATTTCTTAATACCTATCACTTTCATGCAATCAACACGCAACACACATACCTCATAAACCTCACATACTTACTTGATCTTATTCCTTATCATCTGGCCATTTTTTCATATGGTCAGCAGATGTTGTGGTTTTGCCTGGACCTTCTGCCATCCTATCTACTTTTTCCACATCGTACCTGTCGTGTCGTTTGGTCTTGGTGACCCGATAAGGTCCCAAATATTTTGGTTTGAGTTTGAGCCCTGGCCCAAACTGGGTTCTCTTTATAGCAACTAACTCCCCTTCTTGATATTTCCTACTATCCTTCCTATTCTTATTGTAGTTCTTCCTGTTCTCCTGTTGTACTTCCAGTATTTGCTGTTTTGCTCTCTTCCTCAAATCTTCTCTATTTTCTATGTAGTTGTCACGTCCTTCTTGTTGTAGTAGTTCATAAATCTCTATATCTTCTTGTCTCTTCATTTTCTTTCCTATTAGCATCTCAAATGGAGTGGTGTTTACGCTTCTTTGGTAAGTACTGTTTAGTGCCATCTGCACTCTTCCTACATGCCGGTACCACAATCCTGGTTTCTCAATACATAGCTTGGTAAGTACTGGTATGATAGTTCTGTGAACCCTTTCCACCTGACCATTACCTCTAGGTACTCCTATAGTAATATGACATAACTCTATTCCCTCCTTCGTGCAGAACTGTTGAAACTCGGTGCTAGTAAAAGCAGTACCTCTATCCGTGATGAATCTTTCTGGACTTCCAAAAGTGTGCTGTAGTATCTCCAATTTATTCAATACTTCCTTCGTTGTGGTGCTCTTACACGGGAATAACCATACAAACTTCGTGAACGCGTCAATAACTGTCAGTATGTGATTATACTGCTTATGAGTCTCTGTCAGGGGTCCAACGTGATCTAAGTGCAGCGTATGCAGCGGAGTGTCCCCCTTCTCAATTGGATTAAGGTAACCTTCCTGTTTTCCTTGTTTTCTATTTGCCAGTAGACATGGTATACATGATGCTATATAATCTTCAACTTTCTTTCCTATTTTTTCGATGTAGTAATCCTTGCTAATTAAATCTAAAGTTTTCTTCTTCGCAAAATGACCATTACAGTGTGCCCTCTTTATAATTTCATTCTCCATCGTACTAGGTACGACAAGCTGTTGTTCTGATCCTTTATAAAGTAATCCTTGATTCAGAATATAATCCTTAAATGATTTTTCTTCTTCCAAAATTTTTATTATTGCACTAAGGCCCTCGTCACACTCCTGTGCGCGTTTTATGTCCTGATGTAAGCTAGATGTTATGGCTGCTAAATACGGATTTCGGCTCAATGCGTCGACATGCCTCATTCCCGTACCGTCACGGTGTTCTACTGTGAAATCGTAATCCTGTAGGAATAAAATCCATCGAGCAACTCTTGTTGATGATGCTAAATCCTTTTTGTTCAGTGTCATTTGGAAGGCTTTACAATCGGTGACAATCTTGAAGAATTTTCCATATAAGTAGTGTCTGTACTTCTTCACACCTTCAATTATAGCTAGTCCTTCAAGCTCATAGCTTGTGTACTTGGCCTGTGCGTCTGTAGTCCTTCGGCTCATATAGTGAACTGGGTGTAAATTCCCATCATCACCTCTTTGCATTAAAATAGCTGAATAAGCAATTCCTGATGCGTCAGTATGAAGCTCTGTCCCTGCTCTTTGGTCATAAATCTTCAACACTGGTTTGGTAGCCAACTTCATCTTCAATTCGTTAAAAACTGCTCTATGTTCATCGTTGAATTCAAACTTGCATTCTTTCCTCAGCATATCTGTGAGTGGTTGTGCTATCTGAGCATATTTAGGTATAAATTTCCTGAAGTAGGAACAAAGTCCCAGAAAACTGTGCAGTTGCTTCAAGTTCTGAGGCTCAGGGAATTTTGTTACAGCATCTGTTTTCCCTGGCGACGGCATTACTGCACCACCTTCAATAACGTGGCCTAGGTATTCTACCTTTCTGGTTAGCAGCTGACATTTCTTCCAGTTTATATGCAACCCATATTCTGATGCAGTATTCAGAACTTCTTTCAGGTGCTCAACAGCCTGATACTCGTCTTGAGCTGCAATTAAAATATCGTCTATAAAAATAATAACAATACCTCTAGCTATCAATTCCCTGAATATGATAGTGATAAATCTTGTAAAAACCTTAGGGCAAGTCGATAGACCAAAAGGTGCACGTAAAAACTCATATTGTCCCGTTGTCGTTACAAAAGAAGTATACTTAATTGAATCTTCGTGTATACGTAAATGAAAGTAGCCATTTTTCAAATCTAATGCACTAAATATTCTTGCTGAGGACAACTTATCGATAAGATCATCTATTATAGGAAGTGGGTATTCATCCTTAACCATTTTGCTGTTAATCCTTCTGTAATCGATGCATATTCTTAAACCACCATCTTTTTTTCTCACTAATACTAATGGACTAGAGTATTCGGAGTAACTCACCCTTATTATTCCATCGTCAAGCCATTCTTGAATTTGGCGATCCACATCCTCCTGCTCCATGAAAGAGATTCGTCGTGGCCGCTGAGATACAGGTATGTCATCTTTGAGAACAATCTTCAATTCTATTGGAGCTTCTTTATTTTGCTGTGGCACATAATTTGTTACTAACCTTGCTACTTCTTCTTTTATAGCAGGATCACCGACGTAAGCTAAACAATCGACAAAATTAGAATTAAAACATGCAACATCTTTCAACCATTCATAGTTTGGGTTCATCCAATCATCTTTCGGCAACAACCAAACCATACAATCCTTCATAAACATCATAACATTTCGTAAAAAATCATTACCAATTATCATTTGAAATGGCACAGAGTCGTTAGGCATTACATAGAACGTAGTATCTCGGTATAAACAATTATCAATTGTTATGTCCAATGTGACAACACCACATGACTTCACTTGTGAATAACCTAAACCGGTTAGCGTAATGTTATTTTCGTTACACAGTATTAAATCTAACCTGTTAAGTTCGTTGTAAAAATCCTTTGACATCAAATTCACGTCACAACCCGAATCAATTAACGCACTACCCGTTTTACCGCGCACAATCACTGTTTTTATTGGTTTTATTCGACGTGCAATGCGTACAACCGGTATATCATCATCAGGTTCCCTGTTTTGTTTATTTTCTTTACGAGTGTCAGACGCAACATCATGGCCGCCGTCATTACAGCCAATCGCTGCCCTGATCCGTTGTTCCATATTGCCAACATCGTAACACGAATCATTCGCGCTTGTGTTCGCACCGGTCGTCGTACTCATCTCTGCTATGTAAACATCGCCCTGAACATCGTCTTGAACTCCGTCATTCGCGCTGCTGGTGGCGCCCTCTTGCATCAAGTTGAAGAATGCTTTCTTCGACATCTGATTGGTCGGTCTTCGCTGTTCTCGTTCAGAAGTGCCAACCTTGGGAAATCGTTCTTGTTCTCCGATCTTGCCCGAAGTCTGGCGAATTCCCGATGTTGACGTTTGCTTCGAATCCGAATCCGGACTCGCCATTTTTTTTGCTGGGCAGTTTGGAGAAATGTGAATGGAAGCACTTTTTTCCCTGTGACCGATTCGGACAATTTTCCGACGTATGACTTTTTTCTCCACAGTTGAAGCATCGCATCATTGCAACCGCGTTTCTTCTATTGTTACTGCAGTTCTGTGTATCAATAGGCGGCTTACTACGTCGAATGTCCTTTATGGAATTTTTCTTGAACATCGCGTACAATTTCAGTTTTTCTTTCAGGTCTGTGTAAGTCGTGACACCATACAACATTATCTTGTTTATCTCGTCATCTATGATGCCGTCCACTATATATTTAATAGCTACGTAGTCCGGTATTTTTCCACGTTTGCCCAATTCTTTCATTACTAGCATGTAGTCAATACATGATTCGTCTTTCTTCTTACGTCTTGCGCTCATCAATTCATGTATTTTCTTCACATCTATGGTATCCGCGAATTCTTTACCGATAGCCCCTTTCAACTCGTCCCATGATTTATGTACCTTCTCGCTGCGTAACCATAGTGCCGCTGTGCCGGTAAGCGAACGTCGCGCTACCAACAACAGTTGAGTCGGACTCCATTTAAATATTTCGCCATTTTCTTCGATGTCCCGCATCCACATGGATGCTGTATGAGTTTCATCTTGAGCACTGAATTTTCGTATTAGCTGTTCCGTAAGATGCAACATGTCGCCAGGTGCAGTCTGTGCTGACATCGACGCTGCGGCACCTTGAAAGTCCTGGTCAGATTTCTCCGTAGGCATCGTAATTCCTCGTCGTCGTCGTAAATAGAAATATCGTCGTAAGCGTCGTCGTTATCCGTAGGATCTTTCTTCGAAAATCAATCGGCGTGCGTCGTGCGTCGTTTTAGTCGTTATGCGTTCCAAACTAACTCCACTTATTTCACCGCAATCTCGGACGAGCCCCCAAGTTTGTGGGATCGTGTGGTGAAATAAAATAGTTGTTTGGATAAAATTCCGTATATTTTTGAAGTTATCAGAAAAAACTTATTTAAAGAACTTGAAAAAACACGTCCATCCTTCGTTCCTCGTTCCTTGCACACCCCGCCATCTTCCTTTTCCCTCTCTCTCCTTTTCGCTCTTATACACCTTTCACTCGCACCTCTGCATACGTTTCCTTCTACTCAAAAACTCATTCCACATATATTATACTATACATATTGTTTTTCCAAAATTTCCATAACATGATTTTTTTATTTATTTTTTTGATGTGTTTTATAACCCAAAGAAACTACCTACATATTTTTTTTTTGCTTTTGTTAAAAAAAAATATCTTGCCACGATAAGGGTTAATATTGCTCATATTATGTTCTCATTTCATAGTTTTTTTTTTCTTTTTCAGTTGGCTCAAATGAAAGATAGCAATGGAGATGTTAAATTCCATCTTCTGCCTCGTTTTATGTTGCAAGTATTATCTTTGCCTCACTCGAACGCTGAGTGCGAACGCAGGTTCAGTGAAATAAATAATATAAAAACCAAGCAGAGGAACTGTCTGATCACAAATACCATTAAAGGAAATATGTTAGCTCAGCAAGCCATTCGTCGAACTTCCGAAAACTGCGTCAAATTCAATCCATCAAAAGAAATGATTTCTAGGATGACTGCAAAAATTTATGAAAATCATGAGGATATTATTCTAGAATAACTTTAAATCATTTGTATTTACAAATAAACGAATAGAGCAGTTTATTTTTCGTTTAATATTTTAAAAAGTTTACTGTAATTTTACTGTAATCGATTTTGAATTCTACTGTATGTTTTTTAGAACCTCCTGTATTTTTTAGCTGACAACACTGTAATTTTACTTTTGGGATCTGGAAGCACTGGTTGGAAGTGCCCGTGTGTTTCACATTCTTCTCTTTTTTTTCATTGAGTTTTGTTTGTTAAATCTTGTTATTGTTATTGTTTTTTCCGCATTTAAACTGTTTTATTGTTGTGTTTATCTTCGGTGTTGATAGTAAAATGCCTACCTTCAGTAACGAAGAGTATGCCGACATGCTACTCGCGTATGGCAGGGCTAACTGCAATGCGCGCGAAGCGCGAAGAATTTATCAGGAGCGATATCCTGATCGACGTATACCACACCACGAAACCTTCTCTACAACCTATCGACGTTTGAGAGAGACAGGAAACCTAAATCATCAAGAACCTCGAGTGAGTGCCGTGCAACATAATGTAGCCGTAGATGAAATGATTCTTCAAGCTTTTGATGAGGAACCTACAACAAGCATACGAACTGTTGCTGCAAGACTTAACTTAACAGTTTGGAAAGTCTGGGCGGTTCTTCGGGCAGATGGGAGGCATGCATTTCATTACACCCCTGTTCAAGGTAAATAACACACCAGCCCTTTTTTATTGTAACAAAAAACCCGTTTTAACCTATTTCAATTTTCAATGACTAGTTATTTCGTCAAGTAAAGATACTTTTTTTTTTTCGTGGTAAAATCATCAAATGAGTCCTCCCACCCCGGGCAGGGCGGGAGGGACTGTCAGACTTGTACTGACTAAAATCCACAGTGTTCCTTCAATAGCCCTTTACGTTCCGGCGTCACGGTAATAAGTCCCGCGACCAAGTAATGATACTTAATACATTTTTAGACGTTTGATTTTCTTTGTTTCACAAGTTATCAAATTGACATCGACAACATTCACACCTGGAGCACTGTAAACAAACTCAACCTTAATATCAGTAAATGCGCGATCATGACGTTTTCAAAAGCCAAACAGCCCATTCACAACATCTACACTCTGAACAATGAGCCCCTGAAACGTGTTACGACCGTGCGCGATCTGGGTACAAACTTTGATCCACACCTAACCTTTAACCAGCACGTAATACAAATCTGTAATAAATCCCGCAAGAACTTGGGTTTTGTTCTACGTCAGGCTAAAATATTCGATAATAGACAGGCCATCACCCTATTATACAATTCTTACATACGCAGCTTACTTGAAACAAATAGTGCCATCTGGAACCCACACGAAAAAGTATACACATTAGTCATTGAAAGAGTCCAAAATTCTTTTGTGCGCTACCTCTACTTAAAATTATATGGTTATTACCCGTACATGTATCCAACAAAATTTGTACTGGGGATGGTGGCGTACCAAAGCTTAGAAGTCAGGAGAAACCTTGCTACCGTTAAATATTTCATTCGCCTAATTCGTGGTTCCCATTTTAATTCCTCGCTTTTGGAGTATATTTCATTTAACATCCCTCTACCCATCCGACATTCACTTCGCCCGCGGCATCGTCCCCTGTTTTCGGTGCCTCAAACCAGTACCAAATCCCTTAGGACCAGTCCATTGTATGTAGCTCTCACCCACATAAACGACATTTTATTGTATGACGAATCCTTAGATATCTTTGCGAGTACTGAACTGAGATTCCTGAACACTGCTACTCGTTACCTGGAGTCCATTGCTACTCCTTCTACAATCTCTTTGGATTAAAAATAAATGGAAATTGACAGTAACAATTATTATCACAACCTTTTTATTTTTATTTTTTTCTTTATATAATGTAATAGTTAATTAATAACTTTGTTTTTCAAATTTAATTTCGAATGTTTATGCTGATTTATGTTGTTTTGTAATTAACTATATTTTTATCTTGTTCTTATATTATTTTTAAAGTACTTTTTCAAATATGTTTACTGACCTATAACTTGTTTGTGTGGTTTATAACTGTAAATACAAGTTGGTTATTTTAATAAATAAATAAATAAATAAAGTTATTTATTCATGTTTGAATTTTTTTTAAGTTATTTCCAGAAAAACGAAAATCTTTTGTGGTATTGGCAGTACCTCAAGGATTTTTTTTTGTTTTAGGGCTCGAAGATGGTGATAATGCTAGACGGCTGGATTTCTGCAGATTTATACTGCATACAGACGTCGAAGATGGCAACTTCTTGAAAAGAATTTTGTGGACCGATGAATCAAATTTTAGCCGTGAGGGAATAGTGAATCTCCACAATCTTCACCACTGGAGTCACAAAGACCAAAATCCTCGCGTTAAAAGGCAGAGTTCTTTTCAAAGAAAGTTCAGTGTCAACGTTTGGGCTGGTGTTATTGGACGCAATCTCATCGGCCCATATTTTTTGCCAGAAAGGTTGAATGGAGACATTTATTTAAATTTTTTAATCACTGATCTACCCGAACTTGTTGTGCCAGTTTTGGAAGAAGGTGTGCCGATAGTTTTCCAAAATGACGGCTGTCCAGCACACTACCAACTGAACGTGCGAGAGCATTTAGATAATGCCTTTCCAAACGCATGGATTGGTAGAGGCGGCCCTATTCCGTGGCCCGCACGGTCCCCAGACCTTTGGATTTTTACGTCTAGGGACGTGCAAAAGAATTGGTTTACCAGACAGAAGTGCCCACTAGGGAAGTTCTGATTGAACGAATAACCGGCGCGTTCCAAACTATGAAAGAAGAAATGCGACTACGTACAACGACAGTTGAAATAAGAAACAGATGTCGTGCATGCATACGAAATGGAGGAGGTCAATTTGAACAAGATTTATAACTTTTTTTAACTAGCCTATTCTGTCCCACTGCTGGGCAAAGGCCTCCCCATTACTTTCCACCTTTCCCGGTGTTTTGCCTCCTTTTTTATAACTTTAGTTTAATAAAAACCAAATAACCTTAAAAAGTCTTTTTCTTAACCTTGACTCTCCTAACTAGTATTTTGACTACATAATGAATAATTTCTATGACATGTAGCATACCGTTAGAAAGGGTATCAACTAAAGAACTTTTTAAAATAAAGCTAAGTTCAAAATGGCTTTTAGTTTTTTTTATAATTAATTTAGAAGTTGTAAAATTTCATTCATTAAATAAAAAAAATAACTTTGGAAGCCTGTAAGGAATTTTCTTGAAACCAGTTGTATAAAACAAAGATGTTTTTAGATTTAAAAGACTTTGGAGAATGCAACAAAATTTGTTTTGTGCCACTACACCCACAAACAAAAAAGTTATTTCAAATTAAAGGACACATTTTGGGAATTTTTTTCATTTAAAAAAAATAATCATATGTAACCAACCGTGACATTTGGGACAAAGGGTGTATGGGTAGAACCTAGCTAATGACCTCCCAAATCCCTGAAAAAATTGTGTCGGTCCATGCGCCAAACACCCTGTATACCTCTTGTACGGAAAATGATGAAAGTATTTCTGAGAACGAAGAGAGTGAAAGTGACGAAGAAAATCAGGAATTTTTAAATGTAATAAGATCAGGACAAAAAGAATTAGGTTTGAGCTGCGTAAAATTTTAATTCAGATAAAAAAAGAGTCAATAATTTACTAAGATTTCACAATTAAATTGGTTGGCTAATTACTGTGACTTGTCATGATAATTACTGTGATTTCATGGCCAATTGCTAAATTTCTTAAGTGATTGAATTTAATTGAGATTTTTTACCAATAAAAATGTGATTTTATGTTATTTGTTTTATTACCTATAACCCCATCTCATTCACTTTTATTTGGTATTTGTTATGTGTATGTGACTTTATCAACATGTTTTTTATTGATGTCAGAAAATAAATTTTACGTTAAGTGGCCAATAACTACAGCATTCACCCTAGACTATCCGCGTAATGCAATAAGAACTTAATAATAATAATAATTCTAAATAAGTTGATTATCTGTGATACGCACCTTAAAACTGTAAGAATTTATGTAAATAAGTTGATTATCTGTGTAATTTGGTCTTAGAGAGCAGTACTGACTACCTAAATAGAAATTCATTTTTTTTTTTTTTAACAACTTTAAAAAAAAAACAATTCGATTACCTGTGATTCAGTCTTTTTAAATTATTTTTAATCAAAAACGTTGTTCACTCTTGGTCAGAAAGTCGTCATTTTAACAATCCGTGAAATCTGTTATTGAAATCCCCATTACTGCATTTTGACTCTCGGTCTATAAAGCGGTCTACACACCAAAGCCGCTGACCCGGCGCACGGTGGATCGAAAATGGGCTGTAGAAGACATAGGATCTCGATTTCTTAAATGTTATTTTTTTTGCTGGAAATGACTTCTGCTGATCATTACTGTTCTATAAAATGTCATATGAAGTAAATGTGTGCACAAATGGAAGAGTTATAATTTTTATAAGAAAAAAATGTATGGAGCTAGTATGAAAAATCGAATTATCTCCTAAACGGCATGTTTAACCGTACCATCCTTGGAGGTGGTCATAGTGCTAATTATTTATAATTTTTTGGTTGCGGATTTGACGAAAAATTTCATGCCGTTTTTTTAAAAAAAATCGTCAAAATATTTTTATTTGTTTTTTCATATGAAACTATTCATTTTAGTGTTTATGTTGAAGAACACGGACTTTTAACTACACGTAACATAAAATAGCATCACTCCTATATTTCCGAAGGAGTTGGCAGAGGTTTATAGTACACCCACACGTAGACAACTATGTTTGAGCTAGATATTTATCAACACATCATGAGTTTTAAAACCTTTCATACAACCAAATTACCAATTGTTTACTCTTCTAATGAGTCCGAAAAGAAGTGATTAAGTAACTACACTGATTAGGTCTTCTAATGAGTCTTTATAGGTGATTTAATGATTTTCAATATCTCACGACAATGCCAACTATGGATTACATTCAACTTTTCTTGATAAGTAAGCTAATTTGTTAATTAGCAGTGCTATGAGTTCTAAGAATAGTTAGTGACAATTATAAATTTTCATTAGCTAATGAGAAGATAACGAATGAGGGTAGTTACCTAATTATTGGCGTTTTGCAATAAAAGGGCTAAAGTTTTGTTTTATAATTTAGTTTGTTCACAACTGTGTAACTGCTAACACTAAATCTGCGACTATAAAATCTTAGAATGGAAAGTTTAATCACGAATTTAGACTTGTTTGTTCTTCTACGAAGTGAGAGTACTTCATTTGATCATGAAGTATTGTTCAGTGCAGTTGTATCCCGCATAGGCGATTGCCTGTCTGACGAAGATCGTGTTGTTCTCAAAGAATTTTGTCGGAGATTTACGCGAGCCGCTTTACAAAGGTGGCAGAAATCCAACCGATTCCTTGATAATTTCAGGAGAAAGTACGAGAATTGGTTGGGAGCAAATATTGATTGGCCGAGTTTTGTGCAAACTTTAGTTAATCAAGAACCAAGTGTTGATGAGATACCAAGAGCGCCCTCAGTCTCTCCAGAACCGTTGACATCAACGTCCATTGGAACAATGACGAAAAGATCCCGTAAACCATTCGAAGATCTGGGAAGTAAACAAAAAAAGAGAAGATCTGATGAACACACAGGCGAAGATTCCAGTGAATTGGCATATGCAGCTGCAGCACGTTTAAAAGAAGAAGGGCATGGAGATATCGCCTCTGTCATCGAATACATGATGAAAAATCCTGAAGCAGCCGCTAAATTAAATGAAACGCTTAAGAAACCAGCGAAAACAATCATATTTACGTCAGAAAAGGCGCTTGGATTGCTTCTTTCGCTAAAACTCTCAAAGTGGCAATATATTACGTTGCGAGAGGCTGCCATTCGGGAAGGTGCTAAGGATATTTATCCATCTTACTATAAAGTGCAACAAACTAAGCTTGATTGCTACCCTCCGAAGCAATCAGTGACAGTTACTGATTCATCGGCTAGGATTACACTTCAAGCTTTACTTGATATCACAGTTACAAGAATCCTTCAAAGCCTTTCTAAGGAAGAGCATAACAAGCAGTTGAAGCTGATATCCAAGTGGGGATTTGATGGTGCTTCTAACCAAAGCCGATACAAGCAGAAAATGGAGGGTGAGGAAGATGACTCGAGCATTTTTATGACCTCCTTGGTGCCACTTAAACTGACAGATGGAGACAACATCTTATGGACGAACCCAAAACCATGCTCAGTTTTGTATTGTCGTCCAGTTCAGTTTACTTTTGTAAAGGAGAGTGAAGCAGTTGTCCTTGAGCTGAAAAAACAAATGGATGAAGAAATTGAGGCCCTTATCCCCACAGAGTGCAATAATAATAATAGGGTGACTCATGAACTAATGATGACGATGATCGACGCTAAAGTTTGCACTTACCTTTCTGAAGCTAGATCAAATGCATCGTGCTACCTGTGCTTAGCAAAGCCTACAGAAATGAACCGCTTAGATGCTGTAACATCAAAAATTGTGTGTTCTGACCTTTATGAATTAGGCTTGTCATCCCTACACGCCCGTATAAATTGTATGGAATGTCTGTTACACATTGCATACAGGCTCGACTTCAAACGGTGGGCAGCGAGAAGTGATGAGCACAAAGAAATGCTACAGACAAGGAAGAAAATAATTCAAAATAAATTCAAAGATGAACTCAATCTGTTGATTGATATAGTAAAACAAGGCTCGGGAACCACCAATGACGGGAATACTGCAAGAAAATTCTTTGAGTTTCCTAATAAAACCGCAGCTATAACCGGTTTGGATGAAGACCTCATCAAAAGATTTGCTGTAATTTTACAAGCAATTACATCTGGAGAGCAGGTCGATATAATAAAATTTAGAGATTATGCCCGCAAAACAGCAGAAAAGTACGTATTATTATACGACTGGTACTACATGTCGTCAACCGTTCATAAATTATTAATCCATGGGGCTGACATAATCGAGAAAAATAATATTGTGCCGATTGGGACTCTCTCGGAAGAAGCCTCAGAGTCTCGAAACAAAGATTTTAGGAGGTTTCGAGAACATCATTCGCGGAAAAGAAGCAGGCAGGATTCCAATCAAGACATTTTAAATATGCTTGTTGTTTCTTCGGATCCTTTGCTAAGTGCACAAAGGCCTAAGTTAGATGCCAAGAAAAAGCAGAGCTTTTTTGCTGAAACTCTCGACTTAATTCAATTTCAGGAAACTGAGTTCGAGTTTTTGGACATATCCAATCTGGATGCTGACTCAGAATTGGAGTCTGACAACGAGAGTGATAAGGAAAATTTGTAAAAAAATTATACATTTGTAAATTTGTATTTGAGTCTGTTTGGGTTTTTTTTTGTAATATTTAATGATATTTTGTCTTTTTTTTTATTTTTTTACTTTATTTTACAAATGCTTAGTATTAATTCCTTCAATTAAATTATTTTGTGTATAATATAACTTTATATGTTACTTAAATAAGAGTTTGGTAATCTTTTTTTATTTAAATTAATAAAAATGTGTCAAAAAACAGCAATTTTTTTATTTAATTTTTCTTGTTTTGTGTGTTCTTAATATTTGGGTTAATAACATATCGAACTTTTTAACTTGGACACTAAAAGGGATCGTTTTACATGTAAAAATAAATAAAAATATTTTGACGATTTTTTTTAAAAAAACGGCATTAAATTTTTCGTCAAATCCGCAACCAAAAAATTATAAATAATTAGCACTATGACCACCTCCAAGGATGGTACGGTTAAACATGCCGTTTAGGAGATAATTCGATTTTTCATACTAGCTCCATACATTTTTTTCTTATAAAAATTATAACTCTTCCATTTGTGCACACATTTACTTCATATGACATTTTATAGAACAGTAATGATCAGCAGAAGTCATTTCCAGCAAAAAAAATAACATTTAAGAAATCGAGATCCTATGTCTTCTACAGCCCATTTTCGATCCACCGTGCGGCGGCACGGATCGCCGGCCCAACCCGCCGGCCTTATTTTGTACAATCATGCCGCCGGCTTGCGCCCGCGCGGGCAAGCCGGCGGGGCAGCATGCCGATGCCGACGGCATCCCTCTCCACTCACTCAGTCAGTTGCCCGCCGGCTTTCATAGAGTAGTGACGTATCACTTATTCATTCTCTGTTGTTGTGAAGTGTCGGCACTTTTATTTTTTATCAACTAACCAATATGGAGTGGGACGATGCAACAGTTATAAAACTAATAGACCTCTATCATTTAAAAGAAATATTATGGAACCCAAAAAACCGTGACTACAAAAGCCGGCCAAAGCGTTACGACGCATTTAATGAAATTGCCAGTGAATTTGCTACTGATGTTCCGGAAATCGAGAGAAAGATAAAAAAATTAACTAGTCATTATTACCGAGAGAAAAAAAAAAAAGGTAATTCAAATAAGTCTGGTGCGGGTACTGATGATATTTATCATAGTAAATGGTTTGCCTACAAGTACTGATGATATTTATCATAGTAAATGGTTTGCCTACAAATCACAAAATTTTCTGCGGAACAAAAATGTGCCTACTGGAACCACCGATACTGTAAGTAAAGATTTAATTTTTTTTTATTTATAATCAGGCAACTAGGGCCCCATAGACATATAATTATATTAGTTTATTTATTAGTGTATCTTTGTATTTACATTTTAACCCTTTCCCGGGCATTGGCAAAATAGTTGCCACTCAGGTAAAAAAAAGTGTTTGAAAAAAAAAAATTGAAATGTTGAAGACTTATTCAGTGCCTTTAATAAAATCCATAATAAAAAAATACACAATAAATGTTGATTTTGACTAGATATACTTATTTATTTTTTATTAAATAAAAGTAAAACGGCTAAACGGGCAGTCTTTTTCGTCTTTTTTCGCAGAACACACCGTCGACGAGCCACGATTCACAACGAGATTCACAATCAAATCCAAATGATTTACCACAGATGTCGCCAGGTGATTCACAATCAAATCAAAATGATTTACCACAGATGTCGCCAGAAAATACAACTTGGCAACGAAATAAACGTCCTAAAATCAACCCTAATAAAGAGTTGATATCCGAAGCATTGAATATTATGAAGAATGTCTCCCAACGACCAAATGTGACAAAAGATGAGGATGGTTTATTTGGAGATTATATTGCGGGTCAGTTAAGACAAATGGATCGACAAATGAAAGCTATTGTGAGACATCGGATCAACAATATAATATTTGAAGCCGAAACTGGATATAGATCCGATACATTTACGGAATTTGCAAGACCAAGTAGTGTTTCTAGTTCACACAGTCATCCAGGATACTATACAGCATCTTCACTTCAACAGACGGTTGTAAGCCCTTCTACAAATAACTTAACTTCTTCTGAATACTCTGCCCAAACAAACCCAGATCCACAAACAATTCAACCTTCGTCACTAGAAACATTTGCTGAAGAATACCTAGCTCTAAATCCTTCTGATAGTGTTATAAAGTAATCTTCAAAATATGTTATAAATATTTAATTTTCTTTTTGGTATAATAAAGGTAGCTATAGGTAGCCCCATTAAAGTTAAATTTAAATTATTATATTTTAATAATTATTATTAAATTTAATATTCATCTGCAATTTCTCTCCATCCTTCCTGACTTCTTGGAATTTTCACATAATCTGAAAGTCCTTCAACTAAAGCATCACATACTTCAGGAATAATGCTTGAAATTAGTTGAGGATACTTTAAAGACGTCGCACAGGCTACTAAAAGAATTTCCTGAGCTTAGGTATTTTAACGTTATTGACAATCTTTCCACTGGTGAAACTGCTTTTCTGTAATTTGTGTCTTGTTTAGCTATTTTGTGTCCAACAATATTCAGTAAATATTCAAAGTCGGTACTGGTTAATGACAGGAAAGTCTTAAAAGAAATGGGTTTGTATAGAACTAAGTCGTCTTCCTTTAAATCACTTAATCTTTGACAAGTACTGTATTTATTGCGACTCATTAAACTTGGCCTAACCCAACACTTTCGTGTGTTGAGGGATCCACCGATAATAACTCCACAAACTGCTATTATTAAATCACTGTTATCGTCCTCCTCCATGTCAATCTGAAAATACTACTTCTGAATTATTCGAAACACACACGTCCAATCTCTACGACTATTTGGCAATTACTAGAACACCACATGCCGCGGCTGTCGTGCCGCCGGCATTGCCGCCGGCAAAGTCATTCGGCTTGGACATTCTGAAGCCGCCGGGTTAACCCGCCGGCACTAAGCCGCCGGGCTGTGCCGCCGGGTCAGCGGCTTTGGTGTGTAGACCACTTTACGGAACGAGTGAGAAATAAAAAGTTCCAACTGTCCCCACTGGGGACGAACGAAACTTTTTTTTCCCATTCGAACCCAGTGGGGACGACCGGGAATAAACCCTTAAACTTTGGATCACAGTTTACATTCGGAACCTTTTTTTTAAATACATATTAACATTCTATATTTTGAAGATATTTAAATATCGACACTCGTAAGTACAATAAAAACGCATGCTGCCTTACAAAAATATTACGGGAATCAACGAAAAAAACGCCTTATTAGAAGCCCTAACAGCAACCGAATTTGGCGGCCCGAGTAGGTATTTTTCATTTCAATTTTACGCAAGTATAATACGATAAATACCTTTCGTTACATAAGGTCAGGTTAACACGAGTAAATAAGGTATTTCTAGTTACCTGTAGACACGGACGAATGTCTAATACACCTTTCAGTAAAGTCGGTGTCTATTGGTACATTGGTTATTGCTAGAGACCCGATTTAGTGTCAGGAATCTTTGATTTTACTAGATTTTCTTGTTCTAACATGTTGGATTATCGATTCGAAACATTCTATAATAGTCTACATTAGGGTTGCCAGACTGATGTCCTTTATTTTAAAGGACGTCCTCTTTTTCAGACCTAAAAAATGATCTTGTCCCGTATTTTGAAATCTTCAATAAAGGACAATACTTTGTCCTATATTTTGTGAAAAAGAACGCACGCGTATGGCAATTACACTTCGCAATTATAACTTGTATGTGTGGTGCAAACTGTTATGTGTTAATATGAGTTGGTTATTAATAAATAATAATAAAAAAATTAAAAAACATTACGTTTAGTTGCATCAGCGTGGTTTCGCGCAATGTTATAGATAAGCGGCGAGGGTGCGGCGCGGGCGGCCGAGGCAAGTGGCGTGGGCGGGGAACACGGTCGGGGGCCAATATCGCGTGGATTCGCGCGTATTCGGCATTCCATTTCCTAGTTGAGGTGACGCATGACGTTAGTGTTTTATTTCGTTTGTACTGTGAGGGTTTAACCTCACAGGGGGTTGGTAACTATGGAATAAGATATGCGGACGTACTTTAAGAGGTCCAGAGGACCGTTATATTATAAGCTCACAAGTAAATACAATATTAGAAGCACGCTTGCACGAGACGGGGCCCTAGCACGATCTGTCAAGACAAATGCTAGACACGTAAATATCGAAAAGTAATTCTAAGTTTAAATGTTGGAATGTTGCTGCCAGTCACACAAACTGCCAGCCACTAAAGCACTACATCAGCTACGCCTCCCTTGAATAAAAGGAACATCGTACTCCAGAACACAAGTTACTTTTTTTCAAATTAAGACATTCCAACACTCAAAACATCCCTGCCTAAACCTAAGATAATAATTACCTAACGCCGGGAAAATACATTGACAATATGGGGTCATGTTCTGCAAGAACAGGCTTAGCTCAGGACAAACGAATCGCGTAAGCTTGACACCAATTTAAGTGTCATGTAAGTTAAAACCTTAAGGCGCGCCAGTGTGCACTCAACAAATAATGCATTCGTCCTTACTAAACCTCGTAAATCAAAACCGGAGGAAAAGATTAACGAGCCCCTTAAGCGCAAACAATGATGTGATAATCCACATCAGCCCGGATGGGGTTGAATGAGCTAAAGAGTTCAACATCGTGATTCATAAATCCAACGGACGCTATTGAGCCAGAGGGAGAGATGTTTCAGGAAGTTAAAATTCTCATGTACCTAACTCATGTTCAAACTCCAGAAAAATTATAAATATTACGCGTAATGTCAACCTAGAGAGCCAACACATTAAGTACCGGTCCACATTGACCAAACTGTGGGACCCTTGTCATCGCCTGCACCAATTGTGTCAACCTGACACTTCACAAGAACTATGTTCTGTAAGCGAAGCTGGTTACAGTCTACAACAAAAGTTATCCTCCCCCTCCAGGAGGAACCGCAGTTATTCAAAACTCTCATAATACGTCTTAACTAAATTCTGGAGGATGCACATGCTAACTTCCACTATCGACGCAAATAAATATTTAAAAAAAAACGTCGTAGTTGCACTCCCTCTTGCTCTTCGGCGTTGCGAGGTATGATGACCTCACACGCCAGCCATCTCGGCCGCGTCCAATGTGGTATGCCGCATTATCATGAAAAATTAACACATAGCACATATTAATATATTATATCCAAGAATTCAAACTAAAATAATGAACTACTATATGAAGTTTACATCTATTTGTCATTGACAAAATCGCCATAATAATAAAATTGATATTAAAAGAGGAACAATCTACACGCAAAGGTAATAAAATCTACAACCTAATATGAAAGGGCTTTAATCTATTTATATGTACAATATCCCGAAATCTTCTATTATTTAATTTTCTAATAGCATAATTTACATCAGATAAACGTCTTATTATTTGATAAGGTCCCTTATATAATCTACATAATTTTATACTCCTATCAGATACACGCCTAGGTGTATAGACCATAACCAATTGATTGGGCATAAAGTTTCTTATTTTAGCGTTTTTATCATACATAGCTTTCTGCTTGGTTTGTGCTTTCTTTATATTATTCATAGCACAATTAATTAGAGCATTATGATGATTAAGTCGTTCTACATAATTAATTATGCGATCTCGACCATCGTTGTTGACAATCATATCAGTCCGAAACAAGGGTTCCCTAGCATATAATAACATGTACGGTGAGAATCTAGTGCTTTTTTGTTTACCGGAATTATATGCATAACACACTACTGGTACATAACTACACCAGCTTCGATAGTCTACACAAAATCGCCAGGTTTCATCTGGTTTCTGCACCAACACAACTGGTGGTGGTAACATTTCCTCCACTTGGGAATTAATAATGTCAAGCCATTTTGGTGACACCCTATAAGGTGGTCGATGAACTGGAATTTCATCGATCCTTTTAATATCTACTTCTACCAAATTACAACTACCTAAATCGGAGGCCTTAAAAGCTAAATTTTCTCTATGAGAATAAAGAAGTTCTCTTATTGGTTTCTTTTCAAGAGTATCCAAGTCTGGACTGATGTTAATTTCATCCATTGGAACTTTAATTCTTGAAAGTGATGAAACATACTTTTCATCATGTTCTTGAATCAATTTTTGAAATTGATTTCGAACCTCTTTCTTCTACAGATACATGGTCACATAAGACATTATTATTTTTATTTTTTTTGTCGTCGTGACGTTGACATGCTAAAGTACTAGACATTGACGTAACATTATGATCAGAAACTTCACAAAAATCAGCACGAAAACGCCCTTTTAACGTTAGACAATTATTGTGAAAATCGATGACAGCACCGAATTTATTGAAAAAGTCCTGACCGAGGACCAGTTTCTGGTTTATATCTTTGATTACCACAAAACTGTTAATAAATACACATGAGTCCACTATGAAGTTGATCTCCGTTTTTCCCATGACCTTCAAACATGAACCCGAAATTGATTTCACAAAATGCTTCGTATCGTCATTAGTACATTTGAGCTTCAGCTCCAACATTAGTTGCTCTGATATGCACGAAATTGATGCTCCGGTGTCTACCAGCGCAGTATAGGCCTGTTTATCTATAACTACTTTAATAAATGGACTGAACGCACTCTGTTTAATATTTTCTGGGAGTTTAACACTCCTGGACACAGACTGCAACTCCTCGGTAGGCTGTGGGCTTCTTGTACTGGGGACAATTGGTGACCTATAATCTCTATTTGTATATCGGTTTCTTGGGCGAAAATTATACCTCGGGGTATGGAAGGTTTCCGCATCTTTATCGCCGCCTGAGCGTGGGGGAGTCCTGGCAGAAGGTGGCGGTGCAGGACTTGGTGATCTTTGGCTATCTTCTGATGAGGGATCTATCCTTACTTTGGATAAGACACCTTTAGGAGGTAGTATGGGTAAGTTCACCATTTCATGTTGAGCCTCTCCAAATATTTCATTTAATTGCTCGAGTGTGGCTCGCAACTCGGCCTTTGAGGTATAAATTTTAGTACCCAATTTTAATTTGTATTCATATGTTATGCTTTTTAGAAATTATTTATAAAGATTTTCTCGTCAGTGATTCCTGCTTTACGAGCAATATCTGCCAATGTGTAGAAGAATACAATTACGTCTTCATTGGCTTTTTGACTTGCGGTATAAAATTTCTCGATGTAATCAATGTTTGTGGAGAATTCCGCTTTTAATAGGTCACAAACCCCTTTGAAATCTAAGTCATCTCTATATACAAATTTATAATAGGCAAGAGCTGGACCTTGCAAGTAAGCCCCTAGTATGAGCGCTAAGCTGCTCTCCGGCCATTGGTTTATAGCCGCAACTAGCCGAAATTGCGTAATAAAATCCTCGAAGCAATATGCACCCGTGCCTGAGAACTGTATTTGTGACATGGTGCAATTCTTTCGTATAACCACTTAGCTATTTTTCCTTAGGTATGTAGAGAAGCTCCACTGCCGTCGTCGAATCGTCTGGCGGTATAACTTCTTCGCCCAACGAGTTTCACTTAGCTGAAAAAGATATAAAATCGCCGCAGCACTCCGGTGCACAAATACACGTTACTTTACTCTTTACTTTACTTATACTTTTACTTATACCCGGCGCCTCCACCAAAATGTGAGGGTTTAACCTCACAGGGGGTTGGTAACTATGGAATAAGATATGCGGACGTACTTTAAGAGGTCCAGAGGACCGTTATATTATAAGCTCACAAGTAAATACAATATTAGAAGCACGCTTGCACGAGACGGGGCCCTAGCACGATCTGTCAAGACAAATGCTAGACACGTAAATATCGAAAAGTAATTCTAAGTTTAAATGTTGGAATGTCAGCAACATTCCAACATTTAAACTTAGAATTACTTTCTCCAGTCACACAAACTGCCAGCCACTAAAGCACTACAGTACGCAACAAAATACACGTTCTTTTGTTTATTTACTTACTGCAGTAGTAACGTAGTGTCGTGTCAGTGTTGTACGTTAGTGAAGTACTTATCATACCGCACTAAACATACGCGATGTCTTCAGATACAGATTCTTCTGATAATAACAGTGGCGGTGAATCAAGCGCAAAGAAAAGCAAACGTCTTTATAAATACAGGGAGCAATGGAGTAACATACGAGGGTGCGTTTTTAAGTTCGCGGAATGGGAGGGAGGGGATAACAATAGGTCATTATCGGGATGGTCACAACTTCAGCCACTCAATATTAGTATAAATACCAGGTTTTATCTTAATTGGATCATTAGTCGTTGAACTATCGTCAAGCAAACAACTCAATCGGGAAGAAAGTGTGAATTATGGAAAAAATCGAGTACCGTGCCGTAATAAAATTCCTTACCAAGCAAGGAAAGTCAGTTCAAAATATACTGGAAGAGATGGAATCCGTTTACGGGGACTCTTGCCCGGGTAAAACCATGGTTTACAAGTGGCACAGTCTCTTTAAACAAGGCAGGACCTCACTTGAAGACGACCCACGGCCCGGACGGTCGATCGAGGTGACTACTCCGGAAATCATTAAAAAAGTCGAAAAAATAATATTGGAAGATGCCAGACTAAAGAAGAAACAGCTTGCAGAAATGATTGGAGTATCGGATACGACAATTTTCAAAATTCTACACGATCATCTTGGCATGACAAAGGTCAGTGCAAGATGGGTGCCAAGAATGCTCACGCCGCCTCAAAAACAACACCGCGTGGAGTGTTCTCGCACGTTTTTGGACCTCTGTAACGAAGATAAGGATGGACTATTAAGTCGAATTGTTACTGGAGATGAAACTTGGGTTCATCATTATGAACCTGAGTCGAAACAGGACTCTATGCAGTGGCACAAAAAAGGCACACCGCCACCCAAGAAGTTTAAAGTTTCACAATCGGCTGGAAAAATTATGGCAACAGTGTTTTGGGATTCAGAAGGGATCCTGTTGACCGATTATAAAGATAAAGGCGTTTCTATAACCGGAGAATACTATGCTTCTATCCTCGAGAGGTTGAAAGAAAGCATTATAGAAAAAAGGAGGGGTAAATTGACCAAAGGTGTCCTTTCTTCTTCACGACAACGCGCCTGTTCACAAGAGCCGTGTTGCGTTGGCTCAGTGTTGCCATATATACAGATTTCTCCGTATTTATACAGATTTTTGATGTGTAATACAGATTAGCACTGGATACAGATTTTTATACAGAGTTTTCTAACTCGATTGATTAAACTACCATAATATTCAACTCAAAACAGAACGAAGCAAAAAAACACATGATTAGTACACACATCATTGCATGATTCTATTGTTTATGGTAAGTTTTTTTTCACTAACGTAATTTTTTAGTATGGCAGCATTACAAGTGTCAATCGCTCTGCTCGGGAAACCCCCCGAAGATCTTTGCGTGCTGACCAAGGTACTTCGCTCTCGCTGCGAGAGTGAAATACGCAGTAGTGCGCATAGATCGAAAGTGTTGAGTGCAGACATAATATTGATTGTGTTTTAGTGAACCATTATGGCATCTAAAAAACCTCGAGTGATGCAAAAGTTTAATCGGAACTGGATGGAAGATTCTTCCTATAAGGCGTGGTTGAGACCTAGTAATAAAGGTGATTACTTTGCTTTTTGTACATTTTGCAACACAGATCTTTCAATCGGAAGTGCTGGGAAGAATGATCTCTTTAGACACACAAAAACAAACAAACACATAAATTCAATTCCTGGTGGATCTACTAGCTCGCAAACATTAATGACAGATTTATTTTCCAACAAGAACATTGAACCAGTCAAAAGAGGAGAGGTTTTGCTCGCAGCGTTTATAGCTGAACATAATATTCCCATGAACGTTATGGAACACTTGCCACAATTAATAAAAAACGTGTGTCCCGATTCAGTAATTGCAAAAAACATTAGTTGTGACAGAACAAAAACTACAGCTATTATAAAAAATGTGACTGGCATAACTGCAAAACAGATTTTAATAGAAAAGTTACAAAAACTTAAATTTTCATTAATCGTCGACGAAAGCACAGATAGGGGATGTGTTAAGCATTTATGCATATTAGCACGATTTTTTGAAAGCAAAGTTGAGGATGCATTTGTTTGTCTAATACCCCTTGAAGAGGCTACTGCCGAAAAGCTGTACCAACATATTAAAAAAGTTTTGAGTGACAATAACATCCCAATGGACAATCTTATCGGATTTGCAGCTGATGGTGCGAATGCCATGATGGGACAACACAACTCATTATCATCCCGTCTAGTTGCCGAAAACCCTCACCTGTTTATATTGAAGTGTGTATGTCACTCATTCCATCTTTGTGCATCATATGCGTGCTTAAAATTGTCCAGAGAGCCCGAAACTCTCATACGAGACATTTATAGTTATTTTAATAACAGCCCCAAAAGAACTGGAATTCTAAAAGAGTTTCAGCAGTTCTTAGATCTAAAACCTCATAAAATGCTGCATCCAGCTCAGACTCGATGGCTTTCGCTTAGAGCAGCAGTTTGCCGTATTCTAGAACAGTATGGCGCATTAAAATTATATTTCACCGAAGCCGCTCTTACGGACCACTTGAATGCTGATTCGATCTTGTTTAGATTAAACAATCCATATAATAAGCTTTATTTAGAGTTTTTGGAATTTTCGTTAGAGATATTTAATAACATGAATAAGCTGATGCAGTCAGAGCGGCCGCAAATTCATAAAATGCATGAAAACATGGTAACTGTTTTTAAAACTTTGTTGGAATGTTACATGGACGACGAATATGTTTCGGGAACTGAAGTCGGATTAATTCAGATTGACAATCCACGTCATTATAAATCAATAGACAACCTTTACCTAGGAGCAAAAGTTTCAGCCTCCCTTGTCTCCACGAGTTCAAACGCTCTAAATCAAGAAGATATTAAAGCATTCAAACTCAAATGCCTTGAATTTTTTATTGAAGGGGCAAAGCAGGTAAAAAAAAGGTACGATTTCAGCAATGATGTGATTAAACAAATGCAGTTTCTTGACCCACATGTCATCAAGTCTCGTAGAATTGATTCATTGGTCACTTTGGCAGTAAAGTTTCCAAATTTGATCTCAGTTGATGAACTGCAACAACTAGACACAGAGTGGCGGATTTTGCGTAATAATAAAGATCTAGCCCCTGATGAATCAGAAGACGTCAAAACCTACTGGTGTAAAGTCACTGCAGCCCGTGATCCTGCTAACTACAGCAATCAATTATATCCTACGCTGTCCAAATTTGTTTCTGCAATATTAAGTCTACCTCATTCCAGTGCCGCTGTAGAGAGGATCTTCTCTTCGATAAATTTAATAAAGACAAAACAACGCAATAGACTTAATACAAATACTATTGAAGGTCTTTTACATACAAAGCAACTGATTGGTGCAAAACCTTGCTATAGCCTAGAGGTTGACAATAAATTACTGTTGAAATTTAACAAAAATATGTATGACTGAAAATAATAAAGTAATTATTAGTTCGTTTATTGTAACTGTTTGAGTTATATGTTTTTTTGTTTAAATTAATGTTTTTAATTTTACTGTAGGTACATAAGTACTCAAATAAAAAGTCATTTTTTTTCAATTAATGTATTGTTTAATTTAATATATGACAATCATACTTTATCACGTTAGTAATTACCCCTTGTTCTTCAAAAAATATATTTTGGTTTATTTGATTATACAGATTTTATACAGATTTTAAGTTAAAAATGGCATACAGATTTAATACAGATTTTAGCAATTTCTACTACAGATAAAAGGTTCAAGGCATCTGGCAACACTGCGTTGGCTGCCCTGCATAGGATGGGCTTCGATATTTTAGACCATCCACCCTACAGCCCAGACCTGGCTCCCAGTGATTATTACCTCTTCCCAAAACTGAAAAAAGAACTTCGTGGGAAGAAATTTTCAACTGATGAAGAAGTGAAGGACGCGGTTTCAGCTTATTTTTCGGACAAAGACAAAACATTTTTTTATGAAGGTATACATAAGCTAATTGAAAGATCGGAAAAATGTATAAGGGTAGCAGGTGAATATATTGCAAAAGGAAAATAATTTAGTATTTTTATTTTGACTTCTCACCCTCCATTCCGCGAACTTAAAAACGCCCCCTCGTATATCCATGGGTAAAGCCGTTTAAAAATAATATTTTTAAAGCTTATTGCACGTTGTGCAAAAGAGACTTCCTGATTAGCAACGGTGGTTTGAGTAACCTCAAACAGCACGATCGAGGTACAGAACACCAGAATAAAGTGAAGCTGGCTAAGACAAGTAAGACTATTGATTACTTCTTCGGATCTCAATCGAACTCTCCATCATCCTGCGCGCATATGAAGAAAGTTGCTGCTGCTGAGCTAACAAACGTTTATCATAACGTGGTGCACGGACATTCAATGCTTTCTCTGGATTGTACAAGCAAATTAGCTCCCATCGTTTATCCGAATTCGAAAATCGCCGGTGACATGCAATTAGGAAGGACAAAAGCAAATAAAATAGCATGTTCTGTACTGGCGCCTCTGTCCATAACACCAGCGGTAAAGCAATTAGTCGACCATGGTTTATTTTATTCAATAGGGACGGATGCTTCAAATCACGGAAACGTAAAAATGTTTCCACTGGTAATAAGATTTTTTTTTTTTTTTTTTTTTTTTTTTTTTTTCTTCGCGGGTAGGTGTAAATAATAGATAGACGTATCTCTGTTTTTGAATTTATATTTAAAATAGAAATAATCAGTTTGTCGTCTAAATTTCAATCAATTAATAGTGTTTAACCCCCATTACACGGGTACTCACGTTTGTGGCACATTTATGTGACTCAAGTAATAAAATTACACCACCTGCCAGCTCATCATCTACAATACAGACACTACACTTTTCACCTTGACACTAGTGGATCGCTATAATAACGCTATGTCCCAACTTGCTGAGATACTGTCAGTGCAAAAATGTCTTGAAGAGAACTTCACACGAAAGATGGAAGCACTGGAAGCTCAGATTCAGTGCGCTGGACCTGCCAAGGATACCGTGGCAAGGGTGGCTGACGAGTTCCGGACCTTCAGGGAGCTTGTTTTCAGCATGCTTGGCTTGCTCCGGACCCAGATCAGTGAGTGTGCTAAGCAGGTTGATGGATTGGAGACCAGACATAGGCGGAAAGCACTGATCTTTCAAGGTGTTGCCGAAGTTGACAGTGAAGACAGCACCGCAGTCATCCTGGATGTCATCACAAATAAGCTGGCCCTGAGGAACTTCTCTGCATCTTCCATAAAGGTTTGTCACAGACTAGGCGCTGCCAGTAAAGATCATCATAGGCCGATACTGATTAGGTTTTCCAGCTACGATGACAAATCAGTAGTCTGGAAAGCTAAGACGCGATTGAAGGGAACTTCAATCGCAGTCAAGGAGTTCTTGACAAGGGTCCGGCAATCCATCTTTGGGCAGGCGCGTCTACACTTCGGAATGCGGTCGTGTTGGACTCAGGACGGTGTTATTGTTATAAAAGACTTCGACGGAAGTAGACATAAAGTTTCTTCAATGGATGAGTTGAATTCTCTACTTGCGAAGTTTCCAAAGGTCCAAGGCACAGGAGATAGCCTGCAAAGGAGAGGGTAACAATCATAGTTATCATGTTTCACAAATTGTTTCTAGATTGATTTGCTTGCACTTGTTATTAAGGAATTACTTACCGATGTTATTTCTTTGTTTATGTTCTTAGTAGTCCCTCTAATATTAGTTACGCAATTTCCTCGTAGACATCGTGAGGAAATTGCGTAACTTCTGAATGTAAATTGGCACACTGTAGAGAATAATTTACCCTCAACAAGTTTTATTTTAATTTTATGTGTTACACGCTTTCTCAAATTTTATTTTTCTGGTACGTAAACGTCAAATATGTCAAATGCAGAAGTAAAAGTCCACAGATTATTTAGGAAAGTAAGATATGTCATCTTACTTACTAATTAGATACGTTTCACGACTTATTCATATTTTATAATGTTACCATAATTGTTTGTTTGTTTAAACTTCGTTTATCTTGATATTACTACTATGTTATTCCGCATGACACTTATACTCTTTTAAATGTTTCACTGTGTGCTTTTATCTTATAACGTTGATTTGTATAATGTTTAGCGTTAGATGATGTTGTGAGCTGGCGGGTGGTGCAGAGTTGCGAACATCGTACCAGTCATTCGTGTGGTGTTTCTAGCATTGTATATAATATTATATTTATAGATATTAATTTTATTTTACATATTTATGACATCTGATAACGAATCATTTTATTCTGCCCACGAATCTAGTGCCGCTTCCAGCGATGAAACTTTCACTTCTCTTACAGACACCCTAGGTGTTCTTTTACGCCAAAATTTCAGCCAAAATTCTTGCCGGCTATTTAACGTATGCCACCTCAATGCCCAGAGTATTCCCAGTCACTACAACGAACTATACGACACGTTTTCCGACAACAACGTTCACGCCGTCCTGATTTCCGAGACTTGGCTCAAACCAGAACTGCTTTCAACCACTTACCCGCTCCCCGGTTTTGTTCTTCTTCGGAATGACCGGATCGGTAGGAGGGGGGGTGGTGTAGCCATCTACCTTCGTGATGATTTCCCTTTTAAAATTCTAGCTTCTTCTTCTTCCAATGAATCCGCAGAGTTTCTTTTCCTCGAGGTTTGTGTCAAGGGAGTTAAAGCCGTCCTTGGCGTAGCTTATTGCCCGCCTTCCATTGATTACTTCACTGAATTCGAATCGGTACTTGAATCCTTGGGTTCGAAATATGCACATCACATTATTATGGGGGATTTTAATACCAACCTCCTTGCCCACAACTCCCCTCGGTCCCGTAAGCTTCTGCATTTAGTCGAGTCAGCAAGTCTGCATGTTTTGCCTCTTCAACCCACTCATCATAATATAGTCGGTGATGATACTTGGCTTGACCTGATCCTCACCTCTAATCCTTCCCTAGTTTCCTCACATGGTCAGCTCGATGCTCCTGGCTTTTCCCATCACGACATTATTTTCTTATCCTATGTCCTTAAACCCCCTAAACCTAAACCAACGTTCCAGTACAGGCGTGCCTTTGCGCGTGTGAATGGCGAGAGGCTTCAACAAGATGCGTCCAATATTGACTGGTCACCTCTGGAAGCAGCTGCTTCAGTTGAGGAAAAAGTCAAATTATTCAACGATGTTGTGGTCACGTTATTTGACGCCCATGCCCCTATCAAGAAAATCAAGTTGAAGCGTTCGCCAGCGCCTTGGATGAACAGGGGAGTTCGGATGGCAATGCGACGGAGGGACCGCGCGTTTCGGAAGTTTAAAAAGGATCGCTCGGATGACAATTGGGCCTTGTTTAAGGCTGCTAGGAATCGGTGTAATCAGATGATACGCAACGCTAAACGCCGCCACATCCTAAATAATATCACTTCTTCTTCTCCTGCCGATATTTGGAAGTTCCTTGGAACTTTAGGCATTGGTAAATCGCGACATTCGGACCTTCCTAACACAATTGGTTTGGACGATTTAAATCGCCATTTCTCCACTGTTCCCACTCTAGATAGTCCAACCAAATGTCAAACCCTCGACTACCTTGCTGGTCTGACGCGTCCTAATATTAACCCCTTCGTCTTCACCCCTGTCGACCCGGGAGAGATAAAAAAGATAATCCTTTCCATTAAATCCAAAGCGGTGGGCTGCGATAATATCAGCCGCCATATGATCGTAGCGGCTCTTGATCAACTCCTTCCTGCAATCTCCCACATCATAAACTTTTCCCTTTACACCGGTGTTTTCCCTTCCCTCTGGCGTAAAGCCCTTGTTCGGCCTTTACCTAAGATACCCAATCCCTCTCTTCCTAGTCACTTTCGCCCAATATCCATCCTTCCCTTTCTATCTAAAGTGCTCGAGGCCAGTGTTCATAGGCAATTCTCCCACTTTATTCACCGCAACTCCCTCATCAGTCCTTTTCAATCCGGTTTCAGGCCTGGGCACAGTACCGTTTCAGCTCTCCTTAAAGTGACTGATGATATAAGGCGGGGAATGGAAGACACTAAAGTTACAGTCTTAGTATTAATTGACTTCTCCAATGCTTTTAACACCGTCAGTCACGAAGTCCTCTTATCCATCCTTTCCTATCTTATGGTCTCTCGGGAGGCATTGGAATGGTTTTCCTCTTATCTTCAGGGGCGTCAGCAGTCTGTTCGTGCTGGAGACTCTTCGTCGGGTTGGTGTGATCTTGCAGCTGGCGTCCCTCAGGGCGGTATATTATCTCCTCTTTTGTTCTCCATTTTTATTAATCTCATTACCACTGAACTTCAGACTGCGTATCATCTTTATGCTGACGATTTGCAGCTTTACTGCCAGGCAAGTGTGGACAGCATATCCGATGCGATTGAGGAGCTAAACCGGGATTTAGGTGTGGTTAAAGGCTGGTCTGATCGTTTTGGGTTGGCGGTTAATCCTACCAAGTGTCAGGCTATCATTGTAGGGAGCACCTACAGTACGAGGAAGCTGAATGGCTTAATTGTGCCACCTGTAATGTTTGACAACTCAGTCATCCCGTTTGGCTCCGATGTTAAGGATCTTGGTCTGCATGTTGACACATGTCTTGACTGGCGAAAGCAGGTCACGGCTGTAAGTAAAAAAGTCACCGGAACGCTGCGGTCGCTCTATCGGTTGAAAAACCTCCCATCACACATAAAGGCAATGCTTGTACAGTCCCTAATCTTTCCCATAATAGACTATGGTGATGTGTGTTACTATGACCTGAATGCAGATCTCCTCAATAAACTTGACCGCCTTCTAAATAACTGCATTCGATTCGTGTTCAATCTCCGTAAGTATGATCATGTGTCTGCGCATCGATTGCTTTTAAAATGGTTACCCATTCGTCAGCGCAGAGAGTTGAGGGCTCTGTTAATGTTGTATTCTATACTCGACAAACCCACTTCTCCGTCTTACCTGACTTCCCATGTTCAATACCTTTGCTCTGCCCATAGCAAAAATCTTCGTTCTACCAACAATCGTCTTCTACGATGTCCTTCTCACCGCTCTGGTTTTATTCACTCTTCTTTCTTTGTCCAGGCGGTATTTCTTTGGAATGCGCTTCCTCTGAATATCAGGATGGCAACCAGTCGGTTATCTTTCAAGTTGATGGCACGTAAACATATTCGTGAAAAGTTGGCGGAATCTTTGCAGCGCTGATTTGCTGGATTTGTTTTCTCCTCTACCTATCCTTATTTCTCCTGACAAAGTTGATTCGGTTTATATGTATGTATCTATGTATGTTTTATGTATTAGTAGGTATTCATTATCAAGTTATCTATCCCTTATGTTGCACCTGCCATGTTTTGTCTCTGCACCACCCTAAGGTTGACTGGTAGAAAATGCCTCAGGCATTAAGTCCGCCTTTGTACAGTATTTTTTTTACTTGTGCATAAAGTTTTAATAAATAAAAATAAAAAAAAAATATTTTACCCCAGAAGATGGTTTGAAGCACTACCTCTTGGACTTTTACGAAGATGCTAAAGAGACCTCTGGTGACATATTCGTCAATTTAAAAAAAAAATAATTGAAAATAATTTAAAAATTGAAAATATTTCCAGTTACTCAGCTGACAATGCTAACGTAAATTTCGGTCGTTTTAATTCGGTGTACACTCGTCTCAAGAATGAAAATGATCATATACTCGAAGCTAGATGTTTGGCTCATTTAGTTCACAACACAGCAAAACACGATATTGGGAAGATGGAATTTGACGTTGAAAGCTTTGTAACAAAAACGTATACATATTTTTCCAGCCATGCAAAAAGGACCAGTGAGCTTAAGCAAATGTTTGACTTTGTAGAAATCGAATATGCACCTTTGCTGAGGCACGTGCCGACACGATGGCTGTCATTGTATCCTGCCACTGACAGACTACAAAAATCTTCCCGCGGTACAAGCATATTTGCTTTCAGCCTCTGACGTATCTAATCATATTTTGAAATACTATGAGACAAATATAACTGGCACCGAGGTGTTAGAAGCAGAATTATATTTAGCTTTTTTACACAACACGTTGATAATTTTTGAAGAAACTACTTGAACTACTACTTGAAGGGGCAAACGTCCTAATGTGCCACGTATACAGAATCATGAATAATTTTAACCCTTAAAGTGACTTTGTATAGAATAGTATACGTCTCACTTTAAAAAAATATTGTTCAATTTCATTTCATTTTATTTGTAATATTTCATCATAAATCACATTTCTGAACGTTTTTTTCTAAGTCAATATGACAAAACTTTTTTAAACTGTGGTAAATTTAAATCAGTTGTCAAAAATAACGAACGAGTCGCAGTCAGAAATTATTATCAAGGTGAGTTTTGGTTATTTTAGTGGTTTTTATGACTAATTATAGATTTCTAATGCATAAAATGTAAAGGTGGACAGTTATTCTAATAAATTTACTAGATGAATAGCTTGGAAAGTGTGGAGTTTGTATTATTTTGACTAGTTTATATACATGTATAGTATACTATACAGTGCTACAGTTGCATACATTTACCACTATTTTTATTTGTATAGTATACTATACAATGCCACGATTGCTATTATGTGTTTAAACTAACATTTTTTTGATATTTTGGTATGATATGTGTTCTATAGAGTGCATAAATAACGTCTTGGCTTTTATTTGGGTGGTGGTTGACTTGCATGTTTGCTTTATGTTGTTTTAGATCACAATGAACGGAAGAGCTAGACGAATATTATCTTTGGTTCCTGCACTAAATGCTAATTCTGATGCTAGTGACGAATCGAGCAGTGGTGATGAAGCGAGAACAGCTGATAGTTCATCAGCACCGTCACTAGAATCGTCATTTGAAAGGCTCGATATTTTAGGCAGCCCAGTTTCGCCAGCCAACCCTTCAGAGGGCGAGGTAGAATCAAACGCAGAAGCCCTCTCTGATGTTGAACAAGAAAATTCCCAAGTTCCCCTCACACCAATTCTGAACGCTGTATTTCCGAGCCCTACGCAATGCAACTTTGATGCAATCCCGTCAATTTCTTCTATTGCTTCTGTGCCGTCTGTTCAACCTTCTCCTGCCATCGCAACTAACACGCCTTTGAGGACACGTCGACAAAGAAAACGAACTGGGCCTTCTATTGCCATTAATAGAGCCAAAAGACGCTGTATCAAAAAACTAAACTTACGTTTTCGTTGGAAGAAAGTGTCATTTCAACACAGGGCTGACATATCTAATCCTTCTTTTGAAGATGCAGTACCTACTGATTGGTCACCCTTAGACTAAATATCGATTTTTTCCCAAAGTAATGGTGAGTGATATAATGACGAATACCAATTTGTACAGTGTTCAAGAAACTGGCAAATCAATCAAAGTTACAGAAGAGGAAATGTTAGATTTTTTAGCCATCAACATTCTTATGGGTATAGTAGTTTTACCTTCTTACAAAGACTATTGGAAATCGTCATTTAGATATCCAAAAATTGCAGATGTCATGTCCTTGAAGCGTTTTCAGCAACTAAGAAGATATTTACATTTCACTGACAATACTCAGGCTGATGTTTCTGACAGGTATTATAAACTGCGACCCCTGATTGAATGTATTCGGTTTCAATGTTTATCCCTCGAAGAAGAAAATACTTACAGTATAGATGAGATGGTTATACCATATAAGGGTAAAAAAGCAGGAAGTCGTCGTCAATATAACCCAAACAAGCCAAGTAAGTGGGGTTTTAAAAATTTGGTCCGAGCTGGTGTATCAGGAATCATCTACGATTTTATACTCTACGCTGGCGATGATACGTTTAGGTGTGGAATTTACCGATGAAGAAGAATCCTTGGGTGTTGGGGGAAAAATAGTTTTAGCATTATGCAAAACTATAAGAAATCAAGCATGTAGTGTCGTTTACTTTGACAACTATTTTACATCTTTGGAGCTATACGAGTAGTTAGTTTATTTAGTTTAGGGACTGTTAGGAAAAATAGACTGAAGGATGCAGAGAGCAAAATGATTGACGACAAATCGCTACAGAAGAAAGGAAGAGGAGCTTTTACTCAGGTGGTTTGCAATGAAAACAAACTGAGTGTGGTCAAGTGGTTTGACAATAAGCATGTGAGGTTAGTAAGCTCTTATGTTGACGCTTTTCCCCTTGAGAATATCAAACGTTTCAGCAAAGAGTCAAAAAGTCGCGTCGATATACAATGTCCACAAATTGTGAAGCATTATAATCGCCACATGGGAGGTGTGGATTTGGCGGATATGCTTATAGCATTATACCGCACAGGTGTAAAATCTCACAGATGGTACATGAATATTTTTTCTCAGCTTTTGGACATCTGCGTAAATAATGCTTGGCTGTTACTTCGTAGACATGACAAACAAATAAATAAGAAGAGGAAGCAAGATCGCTTGAAAGACTTTCGATACGAAATCTACGCTGGACTTCTGAAGCGTGATAGAACCGTGCCTGTAAGGAACTTTGAATCTGTACCTGAGAGGCAAAAGATAAAGAAACCATTGGCCGAGAGGCCTTTTGATGATGTGAGGTATGATAAATACGATCATTGGCCTCAGTTAACCGGGTACCAGAGATGTAAATACTGCAAAGGAGGTCAAGCAAGTACAATGTGCACTAAATGCAAAATACATTTGTGTTATGTCAAAGGCAGAAACTGTTTTTTGGCTTATCACACGAAGCACTAAAATAGCGCAACGTATAGTGTACTATACATTGCTGATTTCTTATTGTTTCGAGCTAAAGTGGCACCGTATGGTATACTATACACAGGTTTTTCCAAAAAATATCGAATCTAGATTTTTTTTTGTATTTTTTGTAACTTTTTTATATGCTTAATAAACGATTAAAATAACTTTTACTTGTTTTCATTGACAAAAATCATCATGCGACTTTAAGGGTTAAGCAAAAGATGAACCAGCGAATTGAAGATGCCTTTTTTGGAATGGCAGTGCAGCAAATTCTTCTAAAAATGTCTACTTCTATGGCTGAAAAATACACCTCTATATTTTTGGCGTGGTATCGAAATGTGCTGACTTATATACAGGGTAGGCCAGAAAGGCGTACGATTTTAAAAACACTTGCGTTTGAAGTTTTAGAGAGGGGACTGCGCGGGTGGTGGGGTTAAGTAGCGCGGGTGGTGGGGTTAAGTAGCTCGGTTCCCGGAAATTTAGTCGCGATGGATCACTTCACCGGAGCGCAACGTGCATTCTGCGTTAAACATTATTACAAAAATCGCGATTCGTGCGTTATTGTTCGGCGTTTATTTCGGCGTGAGTTTGGATTACATGACCTAAATCAGTGTCCGAAAGAAAGTGTGATTCGATCGTGGGTCAGAAAGTTCGAAGATACTGGTTCGACTCTCAAACAGAAGCCTGCGGGACGCCCAAGGTCAACAAGAACGGAAGACACAATTGAACAAGTTAGAGCTTCAGTTCAACGTAATCCTGCTCTATCGACTCGAAAGCGTTCAGCCGAACTTGTGGTATCCAGAACATCTTTGCGTCGCATTTTGTTGAAAGATCTGAAATTGCACCCGTATAAAATTCAACTTTTGCAGGAATTACAGCCAAATGATCCAATTTTACGACGAGCTTTTGTTGAAACAATGTTGGAACGCTTTCGGAGTTTCAACAATATTTTGTTCTCCGACGAAGCCCATTTTCACATAAATGGGCATGTGAATAAACAGAATTGCCGTTACTGGGCTGCAGAGAACCCACGTGCAAAACATCAAAAGCCTCTGCATTCGCCGAAAGTAACCGTTTGGGCGGCCAAGCGCACGGAATTATCGGACCCTACTTCTTCGAAAATCGACAAGGCCAATCTGTCACTGTAAATTCTGACCGATACATAGCCATGTTAAGGGATTTTTTCTTTCCACAACTGCAACAATTTGAAGCCTATAATCGTGCGACATGGTTTCAACAAGATGGCGCGACATGCCATACAGCTAATGCCTCTTTGGCGGTCGTAAACGAGATGTTTGCTGGGAAACTGATATCGCGCCGAGGTGACATTGCATGGCCTCCTAGAAGTCCGGATCTAACGCCACTGGACTTTTTTTTGTGGGGATACCTAAAAAGTAGAGTCTACTCCAATAACCCAGCCACGATTAACCAGTTGAAGACCAATATCCGGGAAGAAATGGCAGCTATTCCCCGTGCAATGTGCCAGCGAGTTTTTACCAATTTGAGGTTCAGATTCGAAGAATGTTTGCAGCTGGATGGTGCACACCTGGATGACGTTATTTTTAAGAAATGAATTTCCCAGATGTAAATTTTTATAAAAATAAAAATTTGTATGTGAATTGTACTAAGTTTTTTTTTAATCATTTTTTAAAATTCGCAATTCTTTCTGGCCCACCCTGTAGAATCGCGATTCGATTTCTCAGAACATAGTAATTTTCATTGTTTGCAGCCGCTGACACTGACGAAAGAAGTTAAGTACCAGGATTTGTGAAATATGGTATCAAAACTACAAATACCTAATATTAACCTTGATGCATTGTACGAAGAGTTCTGTATAATAAAGCCTCTCTTGACGAAAATTGTAGAGGATAAAAAGTTTGAAAATGTTCTTGAAAATTGGATTCAGATTCTCAAATCAACGGATGAAAACAAGAATCTGCTAAAAATAATACAATATGTATTTTCCATCCCAGTTTCTAACGCCCAAGCCGAAAGGATTTTTTCCTTGTGTACGAATACGTGGACCAAAAACCGAAATAAGTTAGATATTGACACTGTAAAAGCAGAACTACAAATAAAACCGAACTTCAACCTGCAATGCAAACAATTTTATCATTTCATTATAGAAAACGAAGAAGCTCTTAGAGCAGCCAAAAGTAATACCAAGTACAAAAAGACTAATTAGGTCGTACTACCTACTTGGCTTCGTTTCAAGTTAAACTACGTCACATTTCGTATTATTTTATTATTAACATTGTTTTTTTAATTAATAAAGGTCGCTACTGATACCATAACAGCATTTTATTAAAAATAATATGATATCCTTTAATTTCAACCTATGTCCTTTATTTAATCTTATCAAATCCTTTAAAACATAAAACTGGAGCTGGCAACCCTAGTCTACATGTTAGAACCGGACCAAAACTTTCAAGGCAGCGTTGCCAATCTGTGGGGAATTCCCCAAACTGCGGGGATGTTCAGTCCGATTGGGTAATTTGTGGGGAGAGCGTGTATGTGGGGAAAATGCGGGGAATTTAGACATTTACACTAGACCTGAACTTATTACAAACACAGCGCATTTTAATGGTTTAACTTTAGATGATATAGGTATGTATACAGGCATGACAGCGTCAGAAAATGTTGAGAATTTGAAAAAAGATCCAAATGTTCCCCGTTATGCGATCGCAGATTTTTATAAATCCTGCCAAACCTTTTAAATTGAACTGACTAAGGACATTAACTAAGAGTTTTGATTTTTCGGACACATTATTTTCATTTATATAGTGAATCCGTCAGAGTAAAAAAACCCCTTAAACAGTTTTCGAAAGAAAATTTAGCGTTCTGAAGAATTTGAAAATAGAGAATCGTAATCGCCTGCACAATGAAAGTGTCATTGTGCAGGCGATTACGATTCTCTATTTTTAGTAGCGTTTATGGCCGCTAGAGAAGGTATTAAGAAGAAAGGAGGGCCTAAGAGTCCGTCAAGTGATATATTTTTTACAAAACAAATTGGCGCAATGAAGACCCTATGCCCTGTATCTTGATTAAAATCATTAAATACTTAAGTATCTATACATATAATAAAACTGTAAAAGGCCGATGTCTGTACATTGAAGATTTTTATGAAAAACTGTTACAGGGGGTCTTAATTATAGCAATAGAAGCCAAAACAACCATTTTTAGAATTTTTGTCTGTCTGTCTGTCTGTCCGGGCTAATCTCAGAATCTACTGGACCGATTTAGATGGGACTTTTTTTATTTGACTCAGTATTACCTGGAGAGTAAAATAGGATATAAATAATCACGCCAATTGACTTAGGGGGTAGGCAGGAAATTGAATTTTGATTGTTTATTAACCAATTTTGATAGATTTTTTTTTGTTCAACTAAGTGTTGTTTAGACTTAAACTTATGATACTACTAATCACGCCACCTGACTTAGGGGGTAGGCAGGAAATTGAATTTGGATTGTTTTTAACCGATTTAGGTGAAACTTTTTGATTCAACTATGTGTTGCCTAGATTCGCAGGTAGGCCTGATTTTGGGTTAGTTAACCTCCAAACAGTAGCATAAGCTGGGAGTACCTCCACGCGGTGAAGGCGGTAACAGTAAAATTATTACTGGCTAAAACTCCCATTTTATTGTGATGTAAAGACGCCTTCTGGCTTATGTTATTGTTGTAGTGTATTTGGTCATTGTGTGGTTGTGCAGACGGTAACGCAGAGGAGCAACCACAGAGCTTTCTTTCAGATTTTCATTGCTTCTGGAATTCATACTTACTTATCAAATTATTTGACTTGGTTACTAAAACGGACAATAGCTTTACGATTTGGTTATTTGTTGCTTTGTTATTAAAAATATTTTTGACTTGGTTAGTAAAACGGACTTTTGTTTTTGCTTTGCGATTTGGTTATTTCTTGCTTTGTTATTTTTATTGTTAAGTAGGTAATTTACTATATTGTAGCAAGTAGCAATGCCTCGAAAACGAACAAATCTCACAAAAATTAATAGAGAAGCAAAGAGAAAGAGGTTGGCTAGAACACAGGAATCAAATGACGAACGGCAGGTCCGACTTGAAGCTGATCGAGAACGACATTCTATGGCGCGCTCTCTGGAAAATCCTTCCGATCGTGATGCACGCCTTAGCTATGATCGTGAACGCCAATCGTCATCTCGAGCTTCAGAAAACTTTATGGAAAGGGAATTGCGATTGACGGCTGATAATTACCGCCATACATTGTCTCGCGCCTCCGAGACCTTTACCGAGAGGACCTCGAGGCAGACGGCTGACAGTGAGCGCCATACATTATCACGCGCCTCGGAAACCTTTACCGAAAGGAACTCTAGGCTGACGGCTGACAGTGAGCGCCATGCAATATCACGCGCCTCGGAAACCTTTACTGAAAGGAACTCTAGGCTGACGGCTGACAGTGAGCGCCATGCATTATCACGCGCCTCGGAAACCTTTACCGAAAGGAACTCTAGGCTGACGGCTGACAGTGAGCGCCATGCAATATCACGCGCCTCGGAAAACTTTACTGAAAGGAACTCTAGGCTGACGGCTGACAGTGAGCGCCATGCGTTATCACGCGCCTCGGAAACCTTTACCGAAAGGAACTCCAGGCTGACGGCTGACAGTGAGCGCCATGCATTATCACGTGCCTCGGAAACCTTTACTGAAAGGAACTCTAGGCTGACGGCTGACAGTGAGCGCCATGCGTTATCACGCGCCTCGGAAACCTTTACCGAAAGGAACTCCAGGCTGACGGCAGGGCGTGGACACATGTCTGCGGTGCGGCGCCGGCCACCGTGTAACGGCACGGCACCGCTACCGGGAGGCGGCACGGCGTCGTGTCGCGACACGGCGCCTTGTGCGGTGGGGAGCGCACCGCTCGCTAGTTAATGTTTTGTTGGTGTTTAGTCTGCACGTGTTATTTAATGCATAATAATGGCTGCCGATTTAGATGTCGACTTTTTAATTTCACTCGTGGAAGCACGTCCCGTTCTCTGGGACAAGACAAAGGAGAATTATAAGGATAAAAATTTGAAAACTGAAGGGTGGAAAGATGTATGCCGAAATATTTTTCCATCTTTCGACGAGAAGGACAATAAAGAAAAAACAAGTCTCGGTGAGTACATATTTTATTCATTTATCTTTTTGAAATAATAATAGGTGAAAATTTAAATGTAAAAAGTTTAAAATACAATTAACATTTAAATGTGAATAAAATGCGTTAATGTTCAATATGCCAACTTGTCGAGTTTTTTTTTTAACTAAAACTCAGTCGCAAACGCAGAACAAAGCGAATTTCGTACAGTGATAACCATTGTATCACTCTGTCTAACTTGCACAATATTATATATTGCCATCCTTTACACATACTCAACACTTTGGCTTTGTTAGTCGGCTCAAAAAACAGGTAGAAAATTGTTTGTTCCGGGACCGAGCTTTAGTTATATTTTGCTTAATTGCCAACTAAGCGCACCGACATCACTATTAAAGTATTTACAAAATTCGCCTCTTATATCGACTGGATTTGATAAAGAATCTGCATCTGTTGTTTGTTGAATGTTTAAAAGAGTGTTATCAATACATAGCTCTTCAGACTTTCTAACTCCATCTCGAGTAACAACAAAATTGGTTAAGACACAGCATGCTTTAATAATGTCTGTCGCAAAATTATATTGAACATTTAAAGGCCGGTGAAATACTCGCCATTTATTTGCGAAGATACCAAAAGCACACTCGACATATCTTCTTGCTCGACTTAAACGATAGTTATAAACCCTTTGTTCTACACTTAGATGCTTCCCTGGGTATGGACGCATTAGATTGTTCATTAATGGTAGACCTTCATCTGCGATAAAAACATAGGGAAGTGAATTTTGAAGCCCCGGTAAAGGTTTTGGCGCTGGTATTGGAAGTCGATTCTGTAATAATAATTCGTATAATTTTGTATTATGAAAAATCGTGGAATCGCATTCCTTCCCAAACGATCCTATATCGACATATACAAATCTATATCTAGAGTCTACCAATGCCAGCAAAACTATAGAATTATAGCTTTTATAGTTGAAAAAAAGAGATCCACTGTGGGCAGGACTGCAAATTCTGATGTGCTTCCCGTCCAATGCCCCCATGCAATTTGGGAAATTAGTTTTTATGTCAAAATCTTCAGCAATTTGTTCTATTAGCTCTTTAGTTATTTTCGGAATGATTTCTCTTAAAAGGATGTCCCATATAGCCCGACAAACTTCTCGTATAATTTTCCCGATTGTGCTTTTTCCACGATAATCTGTGAATTCCATATCTCTGAATGAATTTCCTGTCGCCAAAAACCTTCTAATAGGATATTTAATTAACTTTTACAGAGATATTAAAAAACAACTATTTAATTACATATTTCTAAACATTTTTTTTATGATTGTTACAGGTAATGACGTAATTAGAAAGTGGACCAACATTAAAGATAATTTTATGAAATATATGAAGAAGATAGAACTTTCAAAAAAATCTGGAGCTGGTGCAAAACATATAAAAGAATACCATTTGTACAAACAGCTCATGTTTTTGCAAAAAAATGCTCCAAATGTAACCGACGACAGCATAGAAGGATTTCAAAATCCAAAAACGAGATCACGATATCAGCCATACAGTACAACTACGCGACAGCGAAAACCAAGTAGTGATGAATTTGAGAGGCAAATTATTGAAACTTTAGGTACTTCAGATAATCGACATCTGTCATTTTTTAAAGCTATTTTGCCATCTTTAAACAAGTTAGATGACCACCAGACTTTGATGTTTCAAAGTGGAGTTTTAAAGATTTTAACGGATTTCCATCGACCACCGTGTCAGTCATATAGTGGATACCAGACAGCAACTTCTTACGACACTAATTATCACCAAGCTACACGATCACCACAAGCTACAACGTCTTATGAGACTTATCAAACAGCTTATAATTCATCCATTCAAAGCATAAATCGTCACCAAACATCACCAATCTCGCCTTTGGAAGAAATTCTATCCAATACCACGGATACACAAGAATCAGAATACGACTTTTCTTAAATAATAATATACTCAATCATTCGAATTATTACTCTTTTGATTTGAATAAAAAAATATATCAATGTAAAATTCTTTTATTTCTTACCGTATAGTTAAACCTATCATTTCCTTAGGCTCCACAGGTTTTCTGAACACGTACTGCTTTTGTATACGAGGTGCAATTTTGGTCAGCAGTTCTTCAAAACTTGATATAGACATTCTAAAATATTCGTAAAATTTCTCATCACCACATTTTTTCAGCGCTTCATATTTCCTCTCAAAATGACCTCCATCATGGTTCATTATAGAAAGATATGGATTCACCCAATATTTTCTTTGATTCTGTTTCTTCTTCATTCGTCGTCTTAGTAACAGGAGCAAAATGATACGTCTTTCGCGGTCCATATCAAGATAAAAACTGAACAATGGTTACTGTTTGTGCCCGCGTTGCACCGCACAAGGCGCCGTGTCGCGACACGACGACGCCGTGCCGCCTCGCGGTAGCGGTACCGTGCCGTTACACGGTGGCCGGCGCCGCACCGCAGACATTGTGTCCACGCCAGTGAGCGCCATGTATTATCTCGCGCCTCCGAAACTTCTCCAGAAAGGGACTCTAGATTGACAGCTGATCGTGAGCGTCACACATTGTCTCGCGCAATCGAAACTTCTTCAGAAAGGGATTACAGATTGACCACTGATCGTGAGCGCCATGCATCATCGCGTGCGTCTGAAACCTTTTCACAATATGAAGAACGCTTAAGAAATGATCGAGACCAGCACAACAGTGCGAGATCTCTAGAAAGCGATGATCAGCATCAACAGAGATTGGAAGAAGCAAGAGAAAATTATGTACGTTTACGTAGAAATCATGACATTTTCTTAGAAAATGAGCGGCTGAGGGTGGGTGCTACGCGTAGTGAAGAGACAGAAGAACAACTCCAGGCTCGCTTGAATGCTGATCGGCTACGGCACTCACTTAACAGAATTTCGATTACATCCGAAGACTCAGAAGAACCCCAACAAGTAGGACATGACACCCTCCCATGGATTAATAAAGAAAATAGTGCGTTTAATTATACACCCATGATAAATTATTCTGAATTTAGTTCCATTGGAGGAATGATTATAATTTGTCCATTTTGTGACGCTCTCAAATGGCAAAAAGAAGCAAATGGGATGTGTTGCTCCAGTGGAAAAGTGCGTATTGATCTTTTTGAAAATCCACCTGAAGTTTTAAAATCATTGCTGAATGGTGACGACCCTCATTCCAAGCATTTCTTAGACAATATTCGAGCATATAACAACGCCTTTCAAATGACGTCATTTGGTGCAAAACAAATATCTGAAGGACCATTCATGCCAACATTTAAGATCCAAGGTCAAGTTTATCACCTAATTGGTTCGCTGTTGCCTGAGAATCAGCCTCAATTTCTTCAAATTTATTTTGTATCCAATTATCAAGAGCAGGCAAACATAAGAAACCAAATTTTTCCACAACTGAACGGCAATCTAATTACGGTACTTCAAAATATGCTGCATCAGGTAAACCCTTATGTGCACAGTTTCAAAGCCGCATTAGAATCTTTACCACAAGGTCAAAACAATAACTATAAATTTGTTATAAACGCAGAAAAACGACCCGCAACTGAGCATCGTGGTAGACACAATACACCTGTTGCAAATGAAGTGGCTGCTGTTTTGGTTGACCAAGAATGTGAGCGTCGAGACATAGTCTTGCGCACTCGAGATGACCGGCTACAGCGTATCTACGAAACGCATCGTTCTTATGACGCCTTACAGTACCCCCTAATTTACAGCCGAGGGGAAGATGGGTATAACTTTGGGATCAGTCAAGTCAACCCCACCACAAGAGAGCCTAACTTAAATAAAAAAGTATCAGCCCAGCAGTTTTATGCTACTATTCTACAAATAAGACGTGATCGTTTTGCATACTTACAACAGTTCCGTGGATTATTTAGCCAATTTATTGTTGATATGTACGCTAAAATTGAAACCGAGCGCTTAGTGTACATACGCACAAACCAGAGGCGATTACGTGCTGAAGAATATGTGCATTTACGTGACGCTATGCAGCAAGATACAGACTCAGAAAACTTAGGCCGCTTAGTGATTCTTCCATCCAGTTTCAACGGCGGGCCGCGGTATATGCACGAACGCACGCAGGATGCTTTCTGCTACGTCCGAAAATATGGACGGCCGGATTTATTTATCACGTTTACTACTAACCCAAAATGGAACGAGATCACCCAAGAGCTATTTGCGGGTCAAGCATCTTATGACCGACATGACGAGATCGCAAGGGTGTTTCACTTGAAACTGAAAATTATGATCGACCTCCTTAGGAAAGAAAGCGTTTTTGGTCCTTTTCTGTGTTTCATGTACAGCGTTGAGTGGCAAAAGCGTGGCCTTCCTCACGCACATATCGATGGGTCCTACGTATAAGGGCCAATGCAACATTTTGAGCATTTTCACTTTTTTGTATTAAATGCTTCCTTTTACTGTAGTTGATAACGTGCACTAAAAAAAAATACACATTTATAGGTGAAAATACTATTTTTTGCTACAGTAAAAGGGCCTATATGGCACAATTTTAAACGTATAAAGGCCAAACGGATATTCGAGACTTGTACGCGGGGGGATCCCCCGTCTTTGTTTACTGCAACGGCTGATCGGTCAGTTGAGAAAGGGAAATCGGTCAGTAAAGAAGGCTGTGATGACTTTAGATTTTGGTCAGATAATTGTACTGGCCAAAATAGAAATAGGATAATGTTTTTTATGTACCTTTATGCAGCTAAACAGCTGAGTATTAATATTAAACATACTTTCCTTGAAAAAGGACATACACAAAACGAGGGCGATTCCATACATGCCACGATTGAGAAAGCTTCAAGACATAAGAATATTTATACACCGTCTGAGTGGAGTTCATTAATTAGATGGGCTAAAGTAAAAGGAGCTCCTTATAATGTTATAGATTTATCTCAAAATATAGTTTTCGACTTCAAAAAGATGCAAGCGAGTGCTTGTTTTAACTGGACTAAAAATTCAGAGGGACAAAAAGTGCCTTGGTCTAAAATCAAACAAGTTCGAGTCAGTAAACATGAACCATACATTCTGTTTTATAAATTAAATCTATCTGAAGATGCTTTCGAAAACCACATTAACATTTCTGATCTTTCTGTTAGGACAAGAAGAAAAATGGCTGATAGATCTACGGAAATACCCTTAAAACTATGTTACAATCAGTTGTTACCAATACATCCATCCAAAAAAAAAGACTTAATTGATTTATGTCGCAAAAATATTATTCCACCAGTTTATCATGAGTATTACGAAAATTTGGTAGCATCTAATGATAATTCAATGATTATTACTAGTGATATTGATGACAACGAGTGATTTTGTTTTGTTTTTAATATATTTATTTTTGTTGTTAAGCATTTCGTTATTTTTGTTTTATTAATTTTTCCTCTTAGATCATATTCTAAGAATCTTTATTTATGTTTAATAAGTTTTGATTTTATAAAAAAAGTGTATTAAGTTGTTATTATTTTAAACTTTAATTACTAACCTAGGTTGAGGTATCTACAATAAAAAGCTGATTGATCTAAAGTCCAATGTGATTTCGGGAGGTTTTTAACATTAAGTATTGATTATTTTGCCTGCGTTTCCATTACAGAAACTTCAATAATTGATTAGAAAACAATAAAGAAGTCAAATTGTTTTATATTTGTTTTTATTTTTGTGACCTAACTGAGGTTTGAGAATATTACGTCACCAAGTAAGGTAACGTATAAGTGTCAATGTGCATTATATCATAAAATAATTATATTATTATTGTTTGTTTTAAGTTATTTATTTATTTTAAATATTTTCTATTAATAATGGATTATTCAAAAGTGTTATTAACACGTTTTTTTCCAAATTAGCTTATGCCAAGTAAATCGTCTAAAGTGACACTTTGGCCTTTTTACTAGTTTTTTTCAGTATAATTAAATTTTAAAAAATGACGTATATAGGCATATCTACATTAAATAAAAAACTAATATGTATACAAATAAATCGATGTATCTAGAATAACGAACATATTTTTCATAGTAACTATGCAAAGTTTCACAAACATCAGTTGAAGCATCTAAAAAATATATCAAATTGAAACTTTGAGAGCCTCTATTGAAAAGTTGTCCATTTGCACATTGGCCCTTATACATAGGACCCATCGATATCCTGCTGTGGCTGCAGAATAAAATACGTCCTAACGATGTCGACACGTTAATAAGCGCTGAACTTCCGAACCCCGAAGAGCGAGAGAACTTCCGAGACCCTGCACTGTATGAAATTATAAAAACACATATGGTACATGGTCCCTGTGGTATCCTGAATGGAAACTCTCCCTGCATAAAGGATGGCCGCTGTACAAAAAGGTATCCCCGTGCTTTGACAGAGCAGACAGTTACAGGTGAGAATGGATACCCTTCATATCGACGTCGTTCACCACAGCAGGGCGGATATACAGCTGAAATTAGGCTACGCGGACAGCAGCTAACAGTAGATAATAGTTGGATTGTGCCATACTCACCTTTATTGTCCAAAATTTTCGGCGCCCACATTAACGTTGAGATGTGCAATAGTGTGGAAGCAATAAAATACATTTGCAAATATGTCAATAAAGGCAACGACCAAGCAACATTTGCTTTGCAAGGAACCGATCGAGATGAAGTTACAAGGTACCAAACCGGACGATACATTAGTACTTCTGAGGCTATATGGCGCATTTTGGGATTTGTTATTCATGAAAGACATCCTACTGTCATGCATCTGGATGTCCACTTAGAAAATGGGCAAAGAATATACTTCGACGCAGATAACGCACGAAACCGTGTAGAAAACCCACGCCAGACAACACTTTTAGCATTTTTCAGGTTGTGCCAAGAAGACCTATGATGAGGTACCCTCTTATTACACTTTTGATAAGCAAAGAGGAGTCTTTAACAGACGTAGACGTGGTCAACCAGTTGAAGGATTCCCTGGTGTTTTTAAGGACTCTGCTTTAGGTCGAGTATATACAGTTCACCCCAGTAGTGGGGAATGCTATTACTTGCGGCTGCTATTGCACAATGTTCAAGGACCAACTTCATTCCAGTTTTTAAAAACAGTTAATGACGTTGAGCATCCCACATTTCAATCAGCTTGCAGAGCACTTCAACTGCTTGAAGGAGATCAACACTGGGATGCCACTCTCGAAGAAGCCTGTGTCAGCGACAGTCCCAAACGCTTACGTCACCTATTTGCTGTCATGTTAGTGTTCTGTGGTATTTCAGACCCTTTAATGTTATGGGAAAAGTATCAGACGTATCTTTCTGAAGACTTCCATCGTTCTTTGAGGCGCAATTTAAATCAAGAAATTGATCCAAATGACGAAAGAGTGATTAATAGTTCCCTTTCTTCTATTCAGGAGATCCTCTTATCAATTAGTGGTAAATCTTTGAGTGACTTCAGTCTTCCATCTCCCCAAATGCTACCTGATCAACCGCGTATCAATCGTGAGTATGCTACGGAGATAAACTATAGTTCCACTGACCTAGCCGCTGTAGTAAATGACAATTTACAAAATTTTACATCAGAACAAAGGGAAATATTTCACATCGTCGTCCAAAGCGTACTTAATAATGATGGGAAGATATTTTTCTTAGATGCTCCAGGTGGTACTGGAAAGACCTACCTAACAAAAGCGATTCTTGCTGAATTCAGGCGACAAGGTAAAATAGCTTTGGCTGTAGCATCTTCCGGAATCGCAGCTACACTTCTTCCCGGTGGTAAAACTGCCCACACAATGTTCAAAATTCCAATCGATTTAGATAACACCGAAACACCAACATGTGCAGTTACAAGAAACTGCGACAAAGCAAAGGTGTTTCAGGATTGCTGTCTTATCGTTTGGGATGAATGCACAATGGCAAATAAAAAAGCTGTTGAAGCCGTGGATAGAACACTGCGGGACATTCGCCGAAACGATAGTCCAATGGGGAATGTGACGGTACTATTCTCTGGCGATTTCCGGCAAACTCTTCCGGTTGTTACTCGGGGAACCAGAGCCGATGAAATCAATGCATCATTGAAGCGTTCATATCTATGGCCTCAAATAAAAAAATTGTGTCTTACAATAAACATGCGAGCACAACTAGGCGGAAATTCCCAGGCACAAGCATTTTCAAATATTCTTTTGGAAATTGGAAAGGGTACTCTTCCAGAAGATGAAGGACAAGTTGCTATTCCTGAAGTTTTAGGCAGAGTTGTGTCGTCCGAAGATGAGCTGATAAATTCAGTGTTTGGAGACGTTTCAAGTATTCTGCATCATGATAATTTCTGGTTATGTGAACGCGCCATACTTACACCGAAAAACGAACAAGCTTCTGCATTAAATCAAAACATTTTGGCAGGAATTGTTGGAAATGAAGTGGTTTACACGTCCTATAACAGCGTTGTAAACGAGGACGACGCTACAAACTATCCAGTAGAGTTTTTGAGCTCTCTAACAGCAAGTGGTCTTCCTGCACATAAAATCACACTGAAAGTCGGAGTGCCCATAATGCTTTTGAGAAATCTAACTCCACCCAAATTATGCAATGGCACCCGACTTAAAGTAAGTGCTTTGCAGAGAAATTTAATACATGCTGAGATTCACTGGATGTGGCGCGGGCGAAACTGTTTTTATACCAAGAATTCCACTCATTCCCAACAATTTCCCGTTCGAATTCAAGCGCACACAGTTCCCTATAAGTCTGTGCTTCGCAATGACCATTAACAAATCAACGACGAGGCGGAGTGGTTCCGGGAGGCCATGTCCGAAATATGTGACGTGGCAATGCCCCGGGTCCAGCCCGGACGTGCTTCGCGCCAGGTGTACTGGTGGTCGCGACAGCTGACGACACTGCGCAATGCGTGCGTTGCTGCGCGACGCCGGTACACCAGGCACCGCAGGCTCCGTATTCGACCTCCGGATACGGAAGCCATTCAGGCGGAGCTGTACGAGGGGTACAGAGCGGCGAAGACCGCCCTCCAAGCGGAGATCCTGCGGGCCAGGGCACTGGCCCGCGAGGAGTCGCTGGAGACTCTGAACAGAGACCCGTGGGGACGCCCATACAAGATGGTGCGGGAGAACCTCCGCCCATGGGCTCCCCCGCTGACGCAGAGTCTCCGGCCACAGCTTGTGGGGGACGTGGTGAGCGCTCTGTTCCCTTCGAGAGGGGAACATGCCTCCCCACCCATGGCTCCGCCTACTGCGGTGCCCGATGCGGACCACACCGCCGACGACGACGACGACGACGATGCTCCAGAGGTGACCGAGGTAGAGATGAGGGTGGCGGTACGTAGGCTGAATGCCAGAAATACCGCCCCAGGACCCGACGGCTTACCTGGGAAAGCCTGGGTCCTGGCCTCAGAGGCTCTCGGGCCTCGACTAAGGGGGCTCCTAAGCGCATGCTTGGAGAGGGGCCAGTTCCCGCTTCGTTGGAAGACGGGGAAGCTGGTCCTCATCAAGAAGCCGGGGCGCCCTGCGGACTCTCCGTCCGCTTACCGGCCCATCGTGCTGCTTGACGAGGTGGGCAAGCTCTTTGAAAGAGTAATTGCAGACCGCCTCGTCGGGCGGCTGGTGCGGGTGGGGCCGGATTTGTCGGAGAGCCAGTTTGGTTTCCGCAGGGGGCGCTCCACGGTGGACGCCATCATGCGCGTGCGAGCCCTCACGACGGGGGATGCGGTGGCTCGGGGTGGGGTCGTCTTGGCGGTGTCTCTAGACATCGCCAACGCCTTCAATACCCTGCCCTGGAGTTGCATCAGGGAGGCACTCCGGTATCACCGGATGCCGACCTACCTCTGTCGTGTGGTCGAGGCCTATTTGACGGAGAGGGCCATCATCTACCCCGGTCACCAGGGAGAGTGGAACCGGCGAGAGATGTCGTGCGGTGTCCCACAGGGATCGGTCCTGGGGCCGCATCTGTGGGACATCGGATACGACTGGGTGCTGCGCGCCGACCTCCCCAATGGCGTCAGCGTCGTTTGTTACGCTGACGACACGTTGGTCCTGGCGCAGGGGAGGTCGCACCAGGCGGCGGTCGAACTAGCGACACACGGGGTTGCGACAATCGTGGCCAGAATCCGGCAGTTGGGACTCGAGGTGGCCTTGCACAAGTCCGAGGCCATGTGTTTTCATGGTCCTCGGAACGCGCCACCGTCGGGTTCCCAAATAACGGTAGGAGGGGTTCACATCGGTGAAGTACTTGGGACTCGTCCTCGACAGTCGGTGGAACTTCGAGGAGCACTTTCGACGTTTGGCTCCCAGACTGGACCGGGCCGGGGCTGCCTTGAAGCGGCTCCTGCCCAATCTAGGGGGTCCAAACGCCTCCTGCCGGAGGCTATACGCGGGGATCGTGCGGTCCATGGCCCTGTACGGGGCACCGGTGTGGGCGCGTTCGTTGAGGCGGCGGCCTGCCCGCCGGTTGAACGCGTCCCAGAGGGTCATGGCCACCCGGCTGGTCCGGGGATACCGCACGGTCTCCGGTGAGGCGGCGAGCCTCCTTGCCGCCATGGGATCTGGAGGCAAAAGTCCTCGCGCATATTTGGGAGTGGCGCGGGGAGGCGAAACGCCGGGGCTTGACTCCGATGCCGCGAGAAATCGCGGCACAGCGGACAGAGCTCCGACGGGATCTCATGGCGTCATGGAGAGTGCGATTGTCGCAACCCAGTGCTGGGCACGCCACTATTGCGGCGATAAGTCCCCTCTTTGAGGAGTGGCTGGAGAGGCGCCACGGCGTCCTCACCTTCCGCCTGACGCAGGTCCTCACCGGACACGGCTGTTTCGGGAGGTACCTGTTTCGGATAAGGCGGGAGGAAACGCCCGGGTGTCATCACTGCGTGGATCGCCCGGAGGACACGGTGGAGCATACGGTGGAGGTATGCCCGGCTTGGGCAGAGCACCGCCGTGTCCTCGTGGAGGCGATCGGTGGCGGGGATCTCTCGCGTCCGGCCCTGGTCCAGGCCATGGTACGGAGCGAGAGAGCATGGGAGGCCGTCACCTCCTTCTGCGAAGCAGTAATGCTCGCGAAGGAGGAGGCGGAGCGCGTGAGGGAGAGGCAAATTTCGCGCCCTCACGCCCCTAGCCGCCGCAGGAGGAGACGCCCTGGGCGTCGGGAATCGATTGCCGATTCCCGGCCACCGTAGGCGCGGGCTTGCGGACGGTGAGCAATGGGTAGCTCGCCGTCCGGTAAGGACCAGGCCCGGGTCGACGGCGCGTAGTGTTCCACGCGCGCCTCAAAGAGTGTCAGCGAGTGAAGGGGTCCAATGAGACCATTGCCTACCGGGGTTGCGGGAAAATCCGAAAGGGATACCGTGGCCCCCTGGCATTGCACAGGCAAGAGAAGGAACACGGGTGGGTTTTAGTCAGTAAGAGTCTGACACGCCCTCCCGCTCCACCCAGAGCGGGAGACGTCATTTGATGATTTCCCACCCAAAAAAAAAAAAAAAAAAAAAAGGGCCGCTGGGGTGGATCTAAGATCCAACTGCTTTTCTCACGGGCAGCTATATGTTGCATGTTCACTAGTAAGTAGCGCTGAGCAATTGTTTGTTTTAGCCCCAACGGGAAAGACTAATAATGTAGTTTACAGAGAAATTCTTTGATTTAAAAACTTATTAATTACTTACACATATTTCAACGCGAACGAAGTCGCGGGCACCAGCTAGTAAGTAATAAATATATTTGATTTATATGAACAGTATTTTATTTCTTTGCTTCATCAGCAAAGAAATAAAAGGCTTATTCCACTTTTCCCCGTTGGATGATCCCCATTGATGGGGATTAGTGAACTTTTTGTTCACTATTCCCCGTTGACCCAAAATTTTTATTTAATGGGGATAATTGAACTAAAAAGTTCAATAATCCCCATTAGGTAGGTACGTTAAAAAAATAAAATATATGAATCATGTTACATTTATTAATTAAAAATATAACTTTCTTATACCTAATAAAGTCACAGATTGTTACAATCATTAATTTAAAATTGTAGCATGAAAATATTTCTTTCTTATACCTTGTAAAATCAAAGATTACAATCACTTAAGTTTTTCTAATTAGGTACGTTAAATAAAAACAATATAAAAATAAAATATATGGGTCATGTACTTTTATTTTTATAAGGTAAGAACAAAATTTTAAATTACCTACATACCTACTTTACGATTTTATTAGAACGAAAAACAGATTGTTGCCCCAACGAAATTGTTCTAACGATGTTTGGGAATAAGACCTTATATCTATCTATCTAATAAGATACACAATACTGTAAAAGATGCTCATTTTCTAGAGGCGCGCGCGCAAGGCGGTGGCGGAGCGGGGTGCGAGTTAGCTCGTATGTGATTGGTCGACCCATCTTTTGTTTTTGTTTCGTAGTCGTTAAGGGTTAGTAGTGTGTAGTGTAGTTCAAGCGTGCAGTTCTTATCAGTTCGCAGCTATTAGTTTAATATAGGAATAAATAAAGGAAATGGCTGGTAGTTCAACTGACGTTTGTTTAGAGTACGTTAAAAAAGGTAAAGCTACCATACTTCTCCGGGCCGGACATCAATACAGTAAAAAATGCAAATATAAAAATGGTGGAGTTTTGTGGGAGTGTACCACAAGAAAACAAAGTAAATGTGCCGGATCCATCACTGTCATGGTAAGTTACTTATTATATTTTGTGATTAATAATGACAATAATAACTCAGGTTATGTGTGTTATCAATATCACGTTTATCAATATCAAAATTTAAAAATCAACGTTAAAGTTTAAACACTGTTTCTGTCATGGCGGCACGTGTGACGTCATTCTTTTGTCAAACAAGTCTATTACACCTAGTGTAAAAGAGTGTAGCTGAAGTGAATTGTATATATTTAATTATTATTACATATTTTAGTTAAGCATAAAGTGAAATATGTTTTGTTGAACTATTCTGATAGGATAACAACAATTTGTTATAAGTTTTAAAGGTTGTTAAATAGCCTATTTAATTTTGTATTCTATGTAAGTGCAATATTGTTTACTTAAAAAATAATGTAAAGTAATTAATTATTATTACTTAATTTTACAGGACAATCAAGTTGTAGCTGAGAAACGACACAATGTTTGTGAACCTGATTTTGCGCGGAATGAAGTTACCTTGAGGTTATTCAAACTAAAAACTACACTTGCGGATCCAGAAGCACCTGCTATTCCCACTGCTTACAACGCGGCTGTGAGCTCACTAAAAGATACCGGAATTGACAAAAAAAAAGAATTCCCTGCCCTGAAGTCTATCAAAACAACATTATATAAACACAGAAATGCAGCATTTGAAGTAAGTAAAATTGAGTTAAAAAATGTTGAAGAAGTTAAAGTACCTCCAGCTCATCAGGAATTTATTTTAGCAGACTACAATGACAGTGGTATCCGTGTAATAGCTTTTTGCTCTGAATTTGCCCGACATCAAATGAAAAATTTGAAGATGTTCTTGGGTGATGGAACGTTTTGGATCTGTCCATCTCCCTTTTACCAACTCTACACCATTCATGGGGATTTGGGCAGTACAGAAAAACACATAAACATTGTGCCACTTGTTTATGCCCTCATGAGCCATAAAAATCAACAAACATATGAAATTTTATTTAGTATGCTAAAATCTGCATTACCTGATTGGAATCCAGAAATATTTAAATGTGACTATGAAGTGGCTCCGATGAACGCAATGCGAAATGTTTTTGTAAATATATCTATTAGCGGCTGTTATTTCCATTTCACCCAGGCAATATGGAAGAAAGGAAAACAACTCAAACTAACAAAAGATAAATTAACCAGAAGACAAGTTGCACTTAGCACTGCTTAGGCTTTGTTACCATCAGATAAAATCATTGCGGGTTGGTTTTATGTTGCCTCTCAAAGCCCTGATGATGATAATAGCAAGGAGTTTAGAAATTACATGCTCAGACAATGGCTACAAGATGATTTTATTAAAACGTGGTGTGTATTTGGACAGACTCATCGCACTACGAATTTAGTCGAAGCATGGAATAATAAAATAAAAAAGCGTGTGAAAATAAAGAAACCCAACATTATGAAGCTCCTCACAGCGTTGGCTGAAGATGCATCGTATTACGAAGTTCTTGCATTGGGGGTTTCTGAAAATAAAGGTATAGCGGAAAAAACAAAAAAAAGCATCAATCGCGATAATTATATACAGGAGGTCCAAATGGAACTCATTAATAATGAAATTACGATTGGGCACTGTTTAGAAAAACTTAAGTGAGTGTAATCTTTGATTTTACAAGGTATAAGAAAGAAATATTTTCATGCTACAATTTTAAATTAATGATTGTAACAATCTGTGACTTTATTAGGTATAAGAAAGTTATATTTTTTATTTTAAATTAATAATTGTACAATCTGTGATTTTACTAGGTATAAGAAAGTTATATTTTTTATTTTAAATTAATAATTGTACAATCTGTGATTTTACTAGGTATAAGAAAGTTATATTTTTTATTTTAAATTAATAATTGTACAATCTGTGATTTTATTAGGTATAAGAAAGTTATATTTTTTATTTTAAATTAATAATTGTACAATCTGTGATTTTATTAGGTAAAAGAAAGTTATATTTTTAATTAATAAATGTAACATGATTCATATATTTTATTTTTTTAACGTACCTACCTAATGGGGATTATTGAACTTTTTAATTCAATTATCCCCATTAAATAAACATTTTGGGTCAACGGGGAATAGTGAACAAAAAGTTCACTAATCCCCATCAATGGGGATCATCCAACGGGGAAAAGTGGAATAAGCCAAATAAAAGTACTGTACTTGTGGGGAAAATGAGGGGAATATCGATTTTATTTTCCCCAAAATTGGGGATTTTCAGTAAAAATTTTGGGTAATCCGGACCGTGGAAGTCGGCAAACTGTTTCCAGGTTCGAAGCTACTTATTGGACTTCATGTCCCGACTTGATGCTATTTTAAAGCCCGGGTGACTAGAGGCTAGTAAATCAAGCTAGTGAGCCAAGCTAGTGCTGCCAAGCTAGTAAGCTAGTGACACTAGCTTCGTGTAGACGGAACTAGCTTCGTTTACAAGCTAGTAAGCTAGTGTGGAAGCTAGCAAGCTAGTGCCTCAAGCCAGGATAGTTTTATAGCTTGGGGTTCTATTTTTCAAGCTAGTAGGCGCCCCCCACCACCCGTTTTACTATCCTGGCTTCGTTACTAGCTTCGTGTCAACCGCGAAGCTAGCGAACCTAAGCTAGTGTGCAGTCGGAGAGCGTGGTGAGAGTGCGTGCAATTTGTTAAAATGCCGAAATTAGCGGACGAAATTAATTTAAAATTCGTTCAATTGTACAGAGAAGAGGAATGTTTGTGGAATGCAAGTATTCCATCTTACAAGGACAAGCAAATGCGAGACTCGTCACTAGAAAAAATACGCGACATACTAAATAAAGATGGAATAGAAATGTCGATAAAAGAGATTAAAAATAAAATTAAAAATCTAAGAGCTACATATTGTCAAGAATTAACAAAGATAGAAAAATCTGAGAGGTCTGGAGCAGGAACTGCAGAAGTCTATAAGCCAAAAATTATTTGGTTTGAGGAAATGCATAATTTCATAAAAAAGGTGCCAATGAAGAGAAAAACTTCGGTAAGTTATTTTAATATTATTTACTCTTTACAATTATTTACCTTAAAAGTACTTATTGAAATATTAATAATCGTCGGCATTTTTAATTTTTCTTGTAGTTTTGTCTGAATTAACGAATCATTCTTGCTTGCCATGGTACTGCTCCATCATTGTTGAAATATCTCTTAAATTTCTCCCTTTTTTCGATAGCTGACAGAGAAGAGTGGTTACTTCCCTGTCGACTGATACTGGGTAAACATAAATTTTCCATTCTCCATGAACCGGGAATAATGTTTCCCGCTTCAATGTCTTCTTGGTCGACATCACTACTAATGCAATAAGTGCTTTTTTGCTCTTTTCGTAACCAATTATGCAGAGCACATGATGCTAGTACAATTTTGTCTACTGTTTTTACGTCAACTGCGATTGGTCTTTGATAAACACGAAATCGGCTTGCCAATATGCCAAAAGCATTTTCTACAGTTCTTCTGGCTCTACTTAGCCGGTAGTTGTATACTTTTTCTTCATGTGTTAAATTGTCACCTGGGTACGGTTTCATAATATACGATTTTAATGGGAATGCAGCATCCGCCAAAATTACTCCGCCTTGTGGTATAAGGTTATTTTCTAGTTGATTATATATGGAGCAATTCCTAAAAACACTTCCATCAGATGCCATTCCACAGGCGCCGACGTCAATATAAATGAAATTATAATCGTAATCAACAATAGCCATAAGAACAATACTGAATGTTTTTTTGTAATTAAAAAACAAACTTCCACTGTTGCCAGGAGCTATGATTTGAACATGCTTCCCGGGCCGCGGCGAGCGTCGTGTCAAGTGCGTAGCCGCTGCGCCGAGTCAACGTGTGCGTCATCGCGCGTAATTAGTCTCCTGCCTACGAGTAATTATTGATATACGTCACGCGCGCTGCTACGGTCCCACATTGAGTGCTACGCTGCTACAGTGCTACGACGCGACGGTCGATGCTTATCTGCTACGCGATACCTCACACAGTGGTCTGGAGGAGGATCGGCTACGCCGCTTGCGCATTAAAATAATAGAATATTTTTGTAATCGTACGGACTTGTATTGCATCTTTGTTACACGAAATTCCAATTGACAAGATGACCTCGCTGATGAATAAATCTTCTTCAGAGACGGAGATTGACCAAATGGAAACGGTTGCAAAGCGAACGCCACCTAATTTTGTGACCCAGAGGTCTAAAAGGAGCCGCGAGGACTTATTCATTGGGGAACAGTTGGATAACTTTAAACAAGAAGTGAAGGAAATGTTGGCTTTTATGCTGACTCAGCAGACACAAGAAGTCACCTCAACTTTAAAAGAAATACAACAAACTAATCTGAACATAGAAAATACGATCACACACCTTGCGTCACAAAATCAAGAATTGGGAAACAAAATATCTCTGTTGGAACAGCAGTCGAAAGAAGACAAGAAATATATTATGCTCTTGGAGAATAAAATAGAAGAAATGGAAACAGGAAGCCGTAAGGCCAACTTTGTGATAAAAAATGTGCCGAAAATAGCTGGAGAAACTAAAGAAGAACTTATTGGCTTAGTTATGACCCTTTCCAAAGGTTTAGACTGTTCCCTAACCAAGTCTGACATAAAGGACATTTATAGAGTGCAGGGAAAAAATGACATCCAAAATACTCCCATTGTTGTGGAAACTGGATCCACTCTTATAAAAAATGAGATACTAAAAAAGGGAAAGTCATTCAATAAAAAACATCAGTCCAAGCTATGCTGCAAACATCTTGGCTTCAAGTCCCAAGAAGACACCCCTATCTTTTTGTCTGAGCATTTAACAGCTAAGGGATCTCGACTGTATTTCCTTGCCAGAGATCTAATTAAAACTGGAGAGTATAAATATTGCTGGACTGCATATGGCAAAATATATATAAGAAAGGATGATCAAGCGCAAAAAGTAATTGTAAGAAGTGAAGAACAAATTCATAAACTTTTAGTGAAAACATGACTATTTGCAGTGTATTTTTTTAGTCATGCATCATTTATCATACGTTATCTCTTGCCAGTCTATCATAGCAGTAACTGCGTAGCAATGAGGTACTTATCTAATATTTTTTCTATATTTTTAATAACTTTTTGTAATCCTAACCCACACAAATACTCTAAGCTCATTATACACATGCCTACATTCAGTCTATACGAACTAAATGTACATGTACATTTCAATAATACAAACTCACACAAACAAATAAAACATAAGTTGTCTATCTACACCATAACACAAAAACAGTTTATCAAGCGTGCACCTAATTTTCACTTAACACATATGAATTCGGAAATACACATTAAATTACTAGACCAGTTTCATAAATATATTAATTATAAAAAAGAACATAAAATTAAAAATAAATATTCGAAATCATTCTTTCATAAAAAAACATACACAATTGGAAATATTCACACAATTAGCTCGATACTTTCTCTCATAGTTTACCTTTATTATGTACAATGTGGTATTTACGACTGCCTTGTGATGACCTCAATAATATCTGGTATCATTTATGAGTAACACATTGCAAACAATCAATGACATAGACAACATTGAAATTGCAAGGGCAGTTGAATGTGATCCTTCAAATCTTTCTGATCATATATGCGTCAAAAAAAGCGATTTCACTATTTTATCTCAGAACATAAGAAGTATATACTGCAACTTTGATGATTTTGTCGTTATGATGTCTACTTTTGAATTCGAAACAGATGTGATAGTATTGACAGAATGTAGATTGAATAAGAACAAACATATACCTCAACTCAGCAATTATCAGTCTTTTGTATCAACATGGCAGATGAATCAAAATGATGGAGTAGTAATTTTCGTTAAAAAAACGTTAAAATCAAAAATTCAAGAAATTCGGCTAGACCAGGCGACCTGTCTACAATTAGACATTCTAGATAACACTCTTCTGTGTATATACCGGTCTCCATGCAACACCAACTTGGATAGGTTTATAGATTCACTGAGTCAGCACTTAGATACGTTACCTACACAAAGAAACATAATAATAGCGGGAGACATAAATATCAACATTACAGCGAAAGATGTAGAAATGTCTCATGATAAAAAAAACCGAGTGAACTATCTTAACATGTTGTCTACGTATGGTATTTTACCTGGTCATACATTACCGACCAGAGAACGGAACTGCCTAGACCATTTCATGTTGAGGATTCATAAAAAAAAGACATCAGCTTCAATTGCCGTCTTAAAAACTACAATTACCGATCACTATACTACATTTTTATCACTTTCCAAAATAAAAAGTCACGAAACTGCTAATAAAATCACCACGACCATAAACTTTGAAAATGCACTAAAATATTTACAAGAACAAAATCTTGCAGAACTGCTTTTTTGTGACGACCCGGATTTGCTAACAGATAAACTTATTCAAAAACTGATTGATGCTATTAAATACAACACTGACACAAAAGTTATCGCTAGTAGCAAACGTATAATTAAACCGTGGATCACCCCAGGATTATTAAAATGCATTAAAAATCGTAACAAATTACAAAAAAGTTATCGATCAGATCCGTATAATGACATTTTAAAAATAACGTATATTCGTTACAGGAATTACTGTAATAATCTTTTAAAAAAATTGAAAAGAAAATTCGAAAGAGAATTGCTTGCTAAATCGGTTACGAACTCGAAATTATTATGGAAAAATATAAAATCAATTACTTACTCAAATAAACCTAAAAATCAAAGTACTGAATTATTAAATATCCTACCCTCTCCAACTGCATCAGTGAACTCAGTTAATAGTTTTTTTGCTAACATTGGAAAGCAATTAGCCCAGCAAATTCCAATTAATAATACTTCTCGCCAATCTAACATTCCACCAACACAAATTAATTCTTTTGGTCTCTTGGACACTGACCCCATGGAAGTAGAAAGTGTTCTGATGGGTTTGAAATCCGACAGTGCTCCAGGGTGGGATAATATTCCAACAAAATTCCTAAAATATATTGGCAAGGAAATTGTACCTGTCATTACTCATTTGGTAAATCTCTGTTTTAGAAAAGGTATCTTTCCGACACTACTGAAACAATCTATTATTACACCGGTTCACAAGGGAGGGAACAGCGACGATGTCAATAACTACAGACCTATTTCTGTCTTACCAGGTTTATCCAAAGTTTTAGAAAAAAATATTAATATAAGACTCTTACATTATCTAAAAGAATTTAAAATATTATCACCTACACAATTTGGCTTTAGACAGGGAATATCAACTGAGGATGCAGTTTCAGCGCTTAGCTCGCTGGTAACTGACTATGTCGATTCAGGGAAAAAGTGTCTGGCTGTATTCCTTGATCTAAAAAAAGCCTTTGACACCGTTGCTGTTCCAACCCTTTTGTCCAAGCTAGAAAGAATTGGAATAAGGGGAACCCCTCTTATGCTTTTTAAAGATTATCTCTCAAACAGAAGGCAGAGAGTTAAGATAGGGACATACATCAGTAATGACGTGGAGGTATCATTCGGCGTGCCTCAAGGAAGCGTATTAGGACCAACACTTTTCTTAATGTACATTAACGACCTATGTAACTTAAAAGTAGAAAGCGCAAAATTTTTTTCTTACGCCGATGATACTTCCATTGTCTTTTATGGGGATAACTGGTCCGAAATAAAGCTCAAAACTGAAATAGGTATGGCTCAAATTGCAAATTGGCTTAATGAAAATCTTCTTACGCTAAACGCAACCAAGACCAATTATATATGTTTTACAATTAGAAATCGCTCACAACCAGATCAAGACTTAAATATAAAAATACATTCCTGTAAACGAGCCATGAATTATGCCTGTACATGTCCTGTAATTAATAAAGTATCACAGACAAAATATTTAGGGGTTATAATTGACCAGCACTTAAGTTGGTACTCCCACCTCGAACATGTTGCTGGTAGAATACGAAAGTTGGGATGGATATTTAAATCATTGAGATACGTAATCCCTGCAGGTGTAGCCACAAAGGGGGGCGTCAAAGGAAATCTTTTAAATGAAATCTACACAGCCCTTGCACAATCTGTGATAGTCTACTGTATACCTGTATGGGGTGGGGCAGCAAAATCAAAATTTATAGACGTGGAACGTGCGCAAAGAGGTCTGATAAAAATAATGTATTTTAAGAAACGGAGATTCCCCACTGAAAGTCTATATGAGATCAGCGGCCTGCTATCTGTTAGGAAACTATATATCTGTGCCGTGATCTTAAAAAAACATAAGACACTTACATATGATAAAAACATAACATTAAAAAGGAGAAAGGATATTATTGCTCAAGTCACACAAACTAAAACCAATTTTGCTGCTACGCAATATAATAATCAATCATCACGGTTATATAATAAAATAAATAAGGACATATACATTTACACTGAATATCTTCATAAAGTTAAGAAAATGTTAATAGAATGGTTAAAATCGCGCACTTATGCAGATATTGAATTATTGTTATAATAAGTGGAAATTAGTTAATACTGGTACCGCCACTCCCACACGCACATCATCCCTCATACACACAAACACACCAACCACACAACTCTCACACCTTACATACCTCAAACATATCACACACCACACTCGCTCTACACACCGCACACACCTCTCACACACCACACACTCCGCATTAATGTACTTTTAAGAAAATAGTAAAAATAATTCTGTAAGTAGTACAAACAGCCAAAGCTATGGAAGTGCGGAGTCTCCTAACACAGGCGTCATCATGCTTAAAAGGAGGCTCCAATCATAAACTAATGTATACTAGTTGGTACAGAAATAAACATTTTGTATTTTGTATTTGTATTGTATTGTATTCCCGTCGACGGCGCCATAACACGCTGGAAAGTTCCATTTCACTCTGAAACCATTTTCTATAGCTGCCCATTCTTCAGTTGTAGTTGGAATCTGTAACAACATTTTTAACAAATTTTTTATTTTCAGAACAATCAAGATTCTCCAAACAATAATAAAGATGACAACAGTGCAAGCAACAGTCAGTCATTAGAACCACCCGTAGCAGAAAATCTGTCAGAAAAGACAGTTGAAATGTCTCAACCTGCAAGCGAAATGTCGTCTATTCAAGATAAAACTTCTAAATTTATTTCCCCCGGAAGTAACATTCCGCAATTTAAGAAACGGAAGGTTTCGCAAGTGAGTTCATTGATAAATGAAATTAAGGTGATTAAGGAGGATTTAAACAGTTCACGAGAATTTCAGGAACCAGAGCTGGATGAACATGAGATATTTGCAAAATATGTAGCAAGTCAGTTGAAAAAGCTTTCACCCGGACAGGCCATTTTAGCTAGGGATCAGATCAACGCAACACTATCCCGCTGTCGGATGTATGATTTAAACTTCGGAAATACTACATTTTCGTACCAGTCACCTATCAATTCTTCAGACTCCAATATGTCAACCACATTTTCTTACAATAGTTCTGCAGCAAGTCCACTCTACACTAATCCACCATCACAACTACAACAGACTGAGCAACGTGATGAACCCATCATCCATCCGCCACCACAGCAAGAGTTGGAGCAAGATGAAGATCCCATCTATCAAGCATTTCAAAATGCTTGATACATTTCTCGCCATTTATGTAGCGTAAACGTACATTTTGTCGTCATTTATGATTTCTCATTTTGTAATTTAGAATTTAATCTCGCCATTTATGTAAGCGTAAAAGTACCTACTTTAATTTGAAATAAATAAAATTCTACATACCTGTATATCTTTCTTTAATGCCTTATAAATTTCACTGCAAACTTCTGGTATGAATCTAGATATAGTAGATCTTGAAACACGATACATGTGACTTAACTTCCTGTAATTGACACCAGATGATAGAAAATCTAGAGTTATTTCCAATTTTATTTTAGCCGGTATGGCTTCTCTCATATTAGTATTTAATTTTTGTATTTGTGGTCCCACTAAATTTAGTAAATTGTCAAAAATATTAGGTGTCATTCGCAAAATACTCTTGAATTCGCCGGAATCCTCAGATCGCAGTTCTTTTAAAAGTAATGCAGATGCTCCATGACTATGTCTTCTTAAGATCCAGGGTCTTGTCCAAGTACGCTTTTCTTCTAGCAGAGCTAATATTTCATCTAGCGCATGTTGACACAACTTCCGAATTAACTTTCTTAGTAGTATTGCTTTTCTCTTACGCACACTGTTCATTTTTACGTATACGTGTTATCAGGTTAAGCACAACTCACTACTGACTTGACTAGCTTGAAATTTCCTAGCTTCGTGTAGACAGCACTAGCTTGGTTACAATCCAGGCTAGTAGGTAAGCTAGAAACCAAGCTAGTGACCCCTTACTAGCTTACTATCCTAGCTTCAAAATACTAGCCTCGTGTCACCCGGGCTTTACATGTGCAGATGTACTTACTAACAATAATCAATTTAATAGGTATTTAGTGTGCTTCCTTTAACAACACTAATAAATACCACAGGGGCCGATTATTGCAGCGACAAACGTGGTTCTTTGGTTGCATAAGCCGACTCACTGAAAAAATTCACGTGGAGCTAATACCGAACAAAAATAGGGCGACATTAGATTCAATAATCCAGCAAAATGTTAGACCTGACTCCTACATTATGTCTGACCAGCACCGATCATACATGGGCGTGCACTTGAGACTGGGTATGCGTGGACATTCCAGTGTAGTTAAAAAAAAACGAGTTAAAAGGCAGTGCTTGTTAGGTAGTATGTATTTTATATTAGGGTTTTATTTGACTGTTTGAGTGCATTTAAAAAAAATTTAAATAATACGAATACCAAAAATACATTTCCTTTGGTCGCAGCTACAACTGCCCTGAGAAACCATCTTAAAAACAAACATGCTAAAGAGTACACAACAATCTTTGAAGAACCCTCGACGAGTGGAAATAAAAAAAGTACCGCTCAAGCCCCACATGAGTCTGTGCCCGGTCCGTCACCGAAACCAAAACAGTTAACTCTAAAAGAAACAGTCGACAGAAAGCTGTTGTGGGACATAAATGACCCTAGATCAAAAACATATCATTATTTAATTGGTGAAATTATAGCTATTGACAATGAGCCATTTTCACTAGTTGAACGAGTTGGTTTTGCAAGACTTATGGAAAAAGCAGTGCCGCAATATAAAATGCCCAGTCGTACTTATGACAGAAAATGTCATTCCTGAAATATATGCCCGAATTCACTCTAAAATTGCAGCTATCTCGCAAGCTACAGCCATCTCTGTGACATCCGATATGTGGACAAACCAACACAATTACGAGAGTTTCTTAAGCTTCACTGGACATTGGCTGTCTCCAGAGCTTAGTCTTGAACATGGTGTTTTGGCGATGAAGCCATTTATTGGCGCACATACGGGTGACAACATTGCGAATGAGCTCAGTGCCATTGCAGACTTGTGGGATATTCCCATAGCAAGATTTATTTGGTAGTCCACGACAGTGGAGCCAATATGATAAAAGGCGTACGAGTGGCACAATACGAGTCTGCAAAATGTTTTATTCATTCGCTACAACGATGTGTCGAGGAATGTCTGAAAGCTCAAGAGGATGTATTAGAGATGGACTGCAAGGCGGATTGTCACCCATTTTAATCATTCTGGTGTAGCGCAACACAAGCTTATATCTATCCGTCAAGAGCTTAACCCTACAGCGCACAGTGTTCCACATATGGCACGTACCAAAGAAATGGCTATCAATTAAAATTTGATACAAGTAGTGCCATCTTGTATCGATTTCCGGAAACATGACGAATTGAAGTGCAACGATTAGTAATTTTTTTTAAAACAGATGGTGCTGTAATGAAATGTGTTATTCAAAATAGTCGGTTGATTGAAAAAAGTTGACGAGTGACAAGCAAATAATTACAAAAAAGTGGTAAAAGTGAGTGTTTTCGTGACAAAATAATTAGCGGAGGTAAGTTAGTGTTTTTCTTTGCTAATTTAGTATGTTTTTTGTAATTATATTCATAAATAAATGTATTATCGCCGCTTTTCTGTATATGCCAGAAATGGTACACCGTGCAACTAGTGTACTTATTGTAGATGTAATTGTTCGTAGATGAATCGAAGAAAACGGTTGGACTCTAATGATATTCAACATGTCTTGGAGATACCATCTGGCAGTGAAGATGAAATGGAACTTTCTGACGAGGATAGTGATGACGACTTGATCAGAATTGAAGATCTGGTGATGAATGAGTTAGAAGTTCATCCTGAAATATCGCAAAGTGATAATTTGGATGAAACCATAAGCATCCCAAGTCCAAGCGCTAGTATTATTTTTTTTATTTTTTTATTAAAACTTTATGCACAGGTAAAAAAAATACTGTACAAAGGCGGACTTAATGCCTGAGGCATTTTCTACCAGTCAACCTTAGGGTGGTGCAGAGACAAAACATGGCAGGTGCAAAATAAGTGCTAGCAAATTTGAAAATTAATGCCTATTATTACATAGATACATAGATACATACATATAAACCGAATAAACTTTGTCAGGAGAAATAACGATTGGTAGAGGAGAAAACAAATCCAGCAAATCAGCGCTGCAAAGATTCTGCCAACTTTTCACGAATATGTTCACGTGCCTTCAACTTGAAGGATAACCGACTGGTTGCCATCCTGATGTTCAGAGGAAGCGCATTCCAAAGAAATACCGCCTGGACAAAGAAAGAAGAGTGAATAAAACCAGAGCGGTGAGAAGGACATCGTAGAAGACGATTGTTTGTAGAACGAAGATTTTTGCTATGGGCAGAGCATAGGTATTGAACATGGGAAGTCAGGTAAGAAGGAGAAGTGGGTTTGTCGAGTATAGAATACAACATTGACAGAGCCCTCAACTCTCTGCGCTGACGTATGGGTAACCATTTTAAAAGCAATCGATGCGCAGACACATGGTCATACTTACGAAGATTGAAAACAAATCGAATGCAGTTATTTAGAAGGCGGTCAAGTTTATTGAGGAGATCTGCATTCAGGTCATAATAACACACATCACCATAGTCTATTATGGGAAAGATTAGGGACTGTACAAGCATTGCCTTTATGTGTGATGGAAGAAGGTTTTTCAACCGATAGAGTGACCGCAGCGTTCCGGTGACTTTTTTACTTACAGTCGTGACCTGCTTTCGCCAGTCAAGACATGTGTCAACATGCAGACCAAGATCTTTAACATCGGAGCTAAACGGGATGACTGAGTTGTCAAACATTACAGGTGGCACAGTTAAGCCATTCAGCTTCCTTATACTGTGGGTGCTCCCTACAATGATCGCCTGACACTTGGTAGGATTAACTGCCAACCCAAAACGATCAGACCAGTTTTTAACCACACCTAAGTCCCGGTTTAGCTCCTCTATCGCATCGGATATGTTGTCCACACTTTCCTGGCAATAAAGCTGCAAATCGTCAGCATAAAGATGATACGCAGTCTGAAGTTCAGAGGTAATGAGATTAATAAAAATGGAGAACAAAAGAGGAGATAATATACCGCCCTGAGGGACGCCAGCTGCAAGATCACACCAACCCGACGAAGAGTCACCAGCACGAACAGACTGCTGACGCCCCTGAAGATAAGAGGAAAACCATTCCAATGCCTCCCGAGAGACCTTAAGATAGGAAAGGATGGATAAAAGGATTTCGTGACTGACGGTATTAAAAGCATTGGAGAAGTCAATTAACACTAAGACTGTAACTTTAGTGTCTTCCATTCCCCGCCTTATATCATCAGTCACTTTAAGGAGAGCTGAGACGGTACTGTGCCCAGGCCTGAAACCAGATTGAAATGGACTGATGAGGGAGTTTCGGTGAATAAAGTGGGAGAATTGTCTATGAACACTGGCCTCGAGCACTTTAGATAGAAAGGGAAGGATGGAAATTGGGCGAAAATGACTAGGAAGAGACGGATTGGGTATCTTAGGCAGAGGCCGAACAAGGGCTTTACGCCAGAGGGAAGGGAAAACACCGGTGTAAAGGGAAAAGTTTATGATGTGGGAGATTGCAGGAAGGAGTTGATCAAGAGCCGCTACGATCATATGGCGGCTGATATTATCGCAGCCCACCGCTTTGGATTTAATGGAAAGGATTATCTTTTTGATCTCTCCCGGGTCGACAGGGGTGAAGACAAAGGTGTTAATATTGGGACGCGTCAGACCAGCAAGGTAGTCAAGGGTTTGACATTTGGTTGGACTATCTAGAGTGGGAACAGTGGAGAAATGGCGATTTAGATCGTCCAAACCAATTGTTTTAGGAAGGTCCGAATGTCGCGATTTACCAATGCCCAAAGTTCCAAGGAACTTCCAAATATCGGCAGGAGAAGAAGAAGTGATATTATTTAGGATGTGGCGGCGTTTAGCGTTGCGTATCATCTGATTACATCGATTCCTAGCAGCCTTAAACTTGGCCCAATTGTCACCCGAGCGATCCTTTTTAAACTTCCGAAACGCGCGGTCCCTCCGTCGCATTGCCATCCGAACTCCCCTGTTCATCCAAGGCGCAGGCGGACGCTTCAACTTGATTTTCTTGATAGGGGCATGGGCGTCAAATAGCTTGACCACAACATCGTTGAATAATTTGACTTTTTCCTCAACTGAAGCAGCTGCTTCCAGAGATGACCAGTCAATATTGGACGCATCTTGTTGAAGCCTCTCGCCATTCATACGCGCAAAGGCACGCCTGTACTGGAACGTTGGTTTAGGTTTAGGGGGTTTAAGGACATAGGATAAGAAAATAATGTCATGATGGGAAAAGCCAGGAGCATCGTGCTGACCATGTGAGGAAACTAGGGAAGGATTAGAGGTCAGGATCAGGTCAAGCCAAGTATCATCACCGACTATATTGTGATGAGTGGGTTGAAGAGGCAAAACATGCAGACTTGCTGACTCGACTAAGTGCAGGAGTTTACGGGACCGAGGGGAGTTGAGGGCAAGGAGGTTGGTATTAAAATCCCCCATAACAATGTGATGTGCATATTTCGAACCCAAAGATTCAAGTACCGATTCGAATTCAGTGAAGTAATCACTGCAAGGAGGGCAATAGACTACGCCAAGGACGGCTTTAACTCCCTTGACACAAACCTCGAGGAAGAGAAACTCTGCGGATTCATTGGAAGAAGAAGAAGCTAGAATTTTAAATGGAAAATCATCACGAAGATAGATGGCTACACCACCCCCCCTCCTACCGATCCGGTCATTCCGAAGAAGAACAAAACCGGGGAGCGGGTAAGTGGTTGAAAGCAGTTCTAGTTTTAGCCAAGTCTCGGAAATCAGGACGGCGTGAACGTTGATGTCGGAAAACGTGTCGTATAGTTCGTTGTAGTGACTGGGAATACTCTGGGCATTGAGGTGGCATACGTTAAATAGCCGGCAAGAATTTTGGCTGAAATTTTGGCGTAAAGGAACACCTAAGGTGTCTGTAAAAGAAGTAAAAGTTTCATGACTGGAAGAGGCACTAGATTCGTTGGCAGAATAAAATGATTCGTTATTAGATGTCATAAATATGTAAAATAAAATTAATGTCTATAAATAAATAATTATATACAATACTAGAAACACCACACGAATAACTGGTACGATGTTCGCAAGACTGCACCACCCGCCAGCTCACAACATCATCTAACTCTAAACATACTAAAACCTATACGTTAAGATAAAAGCACACAGTGAAACATAATAATAAAAGAGTGTAACTGTCATGCGGAATGAAATAGTAATAACATCAAGATAAAAACAAAGTAAAACTAACAAAATAATTATTATGGTAACAAAATAAAATATATAGATTTAAACGTATCTAAATAATATGTCAATCTTACTTTCATTCATAATCTGTGGACTTTTCAACTTTTGCATTTGACATATTTGACGTTTACGTACAAGAAAAATAAAATTTGAGAAAGGCTAAACATAAAATAAAATTATAACTTGTTGAGGGTAAATTATTCTATATATTGTGCCAATTTACATTCAGAAGTTACGCAATTTCCTCACAATCTCTACGAGGAAATTGCGCAACTAATATTAGAGGGACCATTATGAACATAAACAAAGAAATAACAGCGGTAAGTAATTCCATTAGTCGCAAGTGCATGCAAATCATTAACTGGAAACAATTTATGAAACATGGTTATTGTTACACCCTTATTGTTACGCTCTGTTTTGCAGGCGATCTCCTGTTCCTTGGACCTTTGGAAACTTCGCAAGCAGAGGATTCAACTCATCCATTGAAGAAACTTTATGCCTACTTCCGTCAAAAGCCTTCAGAACAATAACACCATCCTGAGTCCAACACGACCGCATTCCGAAGTGTAGACGCGCCTGTCCAAAGATGGTTTGCCGGACCCTTGTCAAGAACTCCTTGACTGCGATTGAAGTTCCCTGCAATCGCGTCTTAGCTCTCCAGACTACTGATTTGTCATCGTAGCTGGAAAACCTAATCAGTATCGGCCTGTGATGATCTTTGCTGGCAGCACCTAGTCTGTGACAAACCTTTATGGAAGATGCAGAGAAGTTCTTCAGGGCCAGCTTATTGGTGATGACATCCAGGATGACTGCGGTGCTGTCTTCACTGTCAACTTCGGCAACACCTTGAAAGATCAGTGCTTTCCGCCTATGTCTGGTCTCCATTCCGTCAACCTGCTTAGCACACTCACTGATCTGAGTCCGGAGCAAGCCAAGCATGCTGAAAACAAGCTCCCTGAAGGTCCGGAACTCCTCAGCCACCCTTGCCACTATCCTTGGCAGGTCCAGCACACTGAATCTGAGCTTCCAGTGCTTCCATCTTCCGTGTGAAGGTCTCTTCAAGACTTCTTTGTACTGACAGTATCTCAGCAAGTTGGGACATAGCGATCCACTAGTGTCAAAGTGAAAAGTGTAGTGACTATACAGATGATGAGCTGGCAGGTGGTGTAATTTTATTACTTGGGTCACATAAATGTGCCACAAACGTGAGTACCCGTGTAATGGAGGTTAAACACTAATAATCTATAGAAATTAAGACAAAAAACTAAGTATTTCTATTTTAACCCTTTATAAGGCTCTGGCCATATATTGGACATCATACATTTGACGAAATATCTTAAAAAATTCTTTGGCAACACAGTTTGTCGTTAGCAGTGATTTATTCTTGAATGTTTTGAGAAACGGAACGTAGCAAAAAAAAAAATTGGCGCCATGTTAGTTTAAACAGATGTTTGATGTCATCTTTCAAAATTGTGTCGATTTTAATAGTGCTACGTAAATCTACAAAAATCTTCGAAAAAAATGAGTGGACAGGTAAGATTTGAATTAAAATTTGTTAGTTATATTCTAAATTTGATGTAATACAGTATATTTTTGCTGATACGAATCTTTTTGATACTAATTTGGAGTTTTGTTATGACGTCCATATATTGCCCAGAGCCCGTCTGAGTCAAACATTTTTTTGGTTACAGAGAAAAGTGATTCCTTTAGACAAAATTGAGGACACTTTAGAGAGTCTTTTTGCGTTATCGGATGGCGAGGAATCTGAAGATGGTCACGAAAGTGATGAAAGGGAAAGTGAGGCCATATTCTTGCCACCAAATTCATCGGACCTTGAGGATATATTAGCTTCTCCGTCATCTTCAAATAACGGGAATGCTGCCAATTTTGAACCAGAGGATTCCGTAGTCCCTTCAGTAAGCGGAATTTCTATAGGACGAAATCAATCGGAAACAGCTGATGGTCCAAACATCAATGTGCTGATAAACAATAGTCCTGTGTCGTTATCCATTTCTGATTCTGAAGATGGTTCTTCTGAAGATGAAGATTGGAAGAAAGTACTTTTCCCTCACGATGTACCAAGAAACAAGTTTGATGATATTCCTCTAAAGTCTCACCAAAATATTCCCAACAAAAGTGGACCTCATATTTATTTTCGTTTTTTTTTTCACTGACGAAGTTTTATCTCTAATTGCAGAGCAGACAAATTTATATGCTGCCCAAAATAAACAAAAAAACTGGGTAGATGTCTCAAATGAGGAAATACAAGCTTTTTTAGGAATGTTAGTTTTGATGGGGGTGCACCCTCTACCCAATATTGACTTGTATTGGTCAACAGATCCATTTTTTTGTGTGAGAGAAATAGCAGATGTAATGACTGCAAAAAAATTTAAAATGATAATGAGAAATCTACATCTAAACGACAACACGAAAATGCCTCAAAGAGGAGAGCCTGAATATGATAAACTATATAAGATTCGACCACTAATAACCTCAATGAACACTGCTTTTCAAAAGGGAGCTAGGAATTCGTCATCCCAAAGTATTGACGAATGTATGGTAAAATTCAAAGGGCGCAGTACATTGAAGCAATATTTACCAAACAAGCCGATAAAAAGAGGCTTCAAGATATGGGCGAGATGTGACAGTAGCACGGGTTATTTATTTGAATTTGAGGTGTATACGGGAAAAAAAGACAACGATACTGAATTCGGTTTAGGAGCAGCTGTGGTAAATAGTCTTTGCAAAGTACTTATTGAAGAAAAGATAGAAAACGCACATGTAACATTTGATAATTTCTTTGCTTCGACCCAACTAATGCAAAGCTTGTATGATAATAATATATATTCTACAGCAACCGTTAGATCCAATAGAACTAACTTACCCCGGACACTAAAACATCTGATGGCCAAGAAAGGTAAACCTAAACTTTCTAGGGGTCAATATAAGTGGCGGGTTAACCGAAATGTAGCATGCTTTACATGGATGGACACAAAATTAGTCAGCATTCTTAGTACCGCCTTTCATCCTAAGGAAAAAGTAACATGCATGAGAACGCAAAAAGACGGAAGGAAACAAGAAGTGCCTTGCCCTCTGGGTGTTGTGGAGTATACCAAAAGGATGGGGGGTGTCGATCGCTTTGATCAAAAGCGAGGCACCTATCCTGTAGCTAGGAGGAGCAGGAGGTGGTGGATGAGACTATTTTATTTTATGGTGGATGCAGCAATTACGAATGCATACATTTTGTATGCGCAAAAAGTGCGTTACCCAATGTCTACTTTACAGTTTCGTACACTTCTCGGAAGAAAGTTGATAGGCACTTTTACGAGCAGAAGGAAGAGGGTATCGAACTTGCCATCTTTTGTATGCAAAAGACCAAAAGTTGATAGCCGGCAGAAGGCAAAGTATGGCCTTCCAGATGATCTACAGCTTTCAGACGTTGGATCCCACCTCCCCGGTCCACTAGACTCTTACAGACGATGCAGGGCTTGCAGCAGCAATGCTAACAGCAAAAAATCGAAGATACAATGCATACGATGCGAGGTAGCCCTATGTATTGTTCCATGTTTTGCCAACTTCCACAAGCCGTAGTACGGCTCTGTCCAAATAATGGACACCATGTATATATATATATATATACTTTTTTTCCGAAATTTCAATAAAGTGCTCATATATGATGTATACCACTAAGTTTCATTTCTGTACCTTCAGCCGTTTGTTCTGCCTTATAAAGGGTTAAATATAAATTAGAAAACAGAGATACGTCTGTCTATTATTTACACCTACCCGCGAAAAAAAAAAATTATTAGTATTAGGAAAAAGTATTAGTGCGTCACTTGTTTCTAATGTTCCAAGCGTTGCATCACAGCCAAGTACTTCTTATTTATCCTTAAACCCTCGACCGAGCCGGTCATCATCACAAGCACAGCCACAATCCATTCCTCCTTTGATGCAGCCAACCCCTTCGCCTGCCTGTCCTAGAAGACCGAAAAGGAGACTTATTTGGAAAAAAACCACACCACACCAAAGAGCCACCTATTAGTAAATTCACAGGTAATGAGAACCTAGAAGAACCATATGTTGGTTTTGAATCTCCCTTACAGTACTTTTTGTACTTTTTTGATGATGACTTATTACAACACATTGCTGAAGAGTCCACTAAGTACAGTATACAAAAGGATCCTTCAAAACCTGTTTTGGTTTCAAAAGCAGAACTCAAGAAGTATTTAGGTATCTGTCTACTGTTAGGACTGGTGCCCCAACCAAACATCCGTTTGTTGTGGAATTCAGAATTAGGAATACCAATTATAATAGACACCATGACACTCACTGATTTCGAAAGATTACGTAGTGTCATACACTTCAACGATAACCATAATTTTATATCGCGAGAACAAGCAGGACATGACAGACTTTTCCGAATTAGACCTGTATTGGAAACATTGAGAAAGAAGTGCCAATCTGTTCCGAAAAGAGAAACCCTTTCGGTTGATGAGCAAATGTGCGAAACAAGAGCCTGCAACTTCCTGCGTCAGTATCTACCAAACAAACCTCATAAGTGGGGCTACAAGTTATTAGTGTTGTGCGATGATAAAGGTTTTGCATATGATTTTGAAATATATTCGGGCACTGAAAACGAACCTCGGTTCAGGCTTCCTGACGAACCTGCTTTCTAATTACGCAACATATTTTCGTAAACGATAAAGACAAATCTGTTTCATTTTGACAGTTCAACAATATTCTTTGCGTTATTTACGTTGTTCTGCAGTTTTTTTTTCGAACTTACGGAGCAATGGATTAGCAATCTGTTTGAAAACGATTCAGATTCGGATTGATAAGAATAAGAATAAATTTATTTCTCAAAGTTTACATTCAAGTGTTGAATTCCTAGACCTCACACTAGGATTCCCTGTGTTGTGAGTGATTGATTTTGCATTACGTAATTAGGGTACTGATTTAGGAGCGAGCAGTAACATAGTCGTACCTCGTACGATTATGTCGTTGCATCCCCAGGAACTTCAATTATAAAGTATTTTTTGATAATTACTACACGTCGCCTGAATTGATATCTTACTTGGCTAAAATAGGCATTCACTCCTTAGGTACAGTAAACAAAGCCCGTTTAGGAAATAATTTGCAATTGCCAACTCAAAAACAATTATCGGATGCTAAAAAAACACGCGGATACTCAGAAGAATGGGTATCTACTGTAGATGGAATACCAATTGCAGCAGTTATGTGGCTAGACAGCAAACCTGTGGTCATGGTATCTTCTTTTGCAGGCGAACAGCCTAAATCCAAAGTAAAACGTTTCGATAAAAAAACGCAAACAGTACATAGAAGTCGATGCTCCAAACTAGGGCTTCCATTCCGTAATTACGTAAGTACGCAGTTACGTAATTACGCAAAAAAAAAAACTCCTGACAAGTCCGTAACTGAGGGGTTGAAATCCGTAATTACGTAAGTCAAGTTGGCAACATTTTTTTTAAACAGTATGACATGACAAGACAACCCAGCCAACATTGAAACAGACCAAGCGGGTATTCCCCCGTAGAGAATAAAATCAATCCGGAATATAATCTGTAATTCTCGGTACTTCCCCGCAATTTATTTCAGCTTTGGATAACGTAGGGCACTTATTCTCTTTGACATGTAAGAAATAGAGTATAATTTTGATAAACAATAGGTTCACAGGGAATCCCCGCGTCTTTCAATGTGTGAGTTTAGCTCTGAACTCTAATGTATGTAGGAAATAAAGTCTCAGTACTCATTCGTCTGTTATTAGACTTATACGTTCACACACAGTTCACACCTCGAAGTTCACGACTGACCTAATGTTTATTATAGTATAAAGTATTTTTGTTGAGTGACTATGACATGTTACGTGTAATTTTGAACACTTCCTCGCTGGAGATATTTCATTTAAGTGTAAGGAACTAAGGAACTACAACAAATATGTAAGTACCTGAATAAAATCTATTATTTTATTTTTTCCAGAAAGTTAGACATACTTAGTATAAATTGTGATATCACTGTTTCATTATAGAATCAGCTTGAATAGGTTCTACTAATTAATGTGGCATAGGTTTAAAGTCGCATGTTTATATTTTTGTCCGCGCGTAAGTAGCTCAAAAACTATCGTTTCGTTCGACGATAGTTAAATGTTAAGGCTGGCACCGACTTAAAAAAAATTGTCGGCGTAAGGTTTATCTCCCTTTTTTCATTAATAAATTAAAGTTGTGAAGTCGGTTTATTTTCTAAAAATATTTTTATATTTGTGTTTGTCATTCTACCACGTCAAAACGGAGCAACACAGTTCAATGTGATTTTTGTATAGATAGATATAGTTGGGGGACTACTGACTGGAGAGTGCCAATATTGCTATAGCATATTTAGTTGTTAAATATATTGTTGTAATTGTTTTAGGTCGTCAACAAAGAAGACAGTTTTCAAGGAGTTCTTAAACAAACGGACAACATCTTCAATCTGGGAACATTTTCTAAGAGCCGATAATGGACAAACCGTCGAGTGTAAGCACTGTAAAAAAGTTTTAAAAACGCCCGGTGGTGCAACGGGAGCATTACATACTCACTTGCGGGCCAAACATATCACTGAAGTGCCACAAGCGAGTACCTCAACATCAACGTCCGATAGTGCTCAAATTCAAGAAAAAAGAAAGGGCGCCCCGGCCCCACATGAAGCACCCCAAAAGAAAACTAAACTCACGGATTATTATGTGAGTGAGTCTTCCATGGAGTTAAGAGTGACTAGAATGGCAGCTTCGGATGGTATCCCGTTGAGCAAATTTTGTACTTCTGAAGACCTGAGGTATGTTTTCAAAAAATCCGGCTATGATCTACCGAAATCGCCATCAACTATAACCAGGATAGTTTTAGAGCTACATGATAATACAAAAAACGCTCTGATACGTCTTTTAAAGGAGATGAAGTCCCAGAACAAAAGATTTACAATGACATTCGATGAGTGGACCTCTACTCGAAATAAGAGATACATGAATATTAATATCCACAGTAAAGATCTCGAACCAGTTTATTACAAAAATTTGGGTCTGGTGAGAATAGAAGGTTTCAATGCCAGCAGATGTAGGAACCCAATTATTACAACAGCATTTGAACAATTTCGGACTTAGTCTTGAAGACATAATTGCTTTCACAACCGACGGAGCCAGCGTAATGGTTAAAATGGGCAAAAATTTTGACGGCCACCATCAATTGTGTTTTGCCCATGGCATACAACTGGCGGTGCTCGATGTGCTATATAAATCACAATATCAGTCAACTCCCAATCCCTCCCAACCCAGAGCAACAAGATATAGAACTAGATTACGACTCTGAAGATTCTGAAGAAAACTATGGAGGATTTGATATAGAAGTACCAAGAATTACAGAATCTGAATTTCTTTACAAAGATACTATAAAAAAAGTACGAGATTTGGTTAAATCTTTTAAAAAGTCACCCTTGAAAAACGACTTGTTGCAGAAATACTCTGTAGAAGAATATGAAAAGGGCCTCGATTTTATACTCGACTGCAAGACACGGTGGAACAGCCTGTCCGATATGATTGGCAGATTTTTAAAATTAAAATCATGTGTCATGAAGGCATTATTGGATTTAAAATCAAATATAAATTTTACAGAAAAAGAAATTCAAGACCTGCAATACATTCATCATAGTTTAGATGTAATAAAAACAACTGTGATGTCTTTGTGTCGCCGGGATTCAAACTTATTGACGGCAGATGCTGCTCTTCAGTTTATGTTAAATAAACTTGACTATCAGCACAACGAACTCAGCGAAAGGCTTGCTAATTCCCTTAGAAAAAGAATAAAAGAGAGACGAACTAGTGTATCTGGTATTTTACAGTATTTGCATAACAATGAACAATTTTACGAAACAATATCAACAGAAACCTTCACAAAACCGACGTCAGATTATATAAGGACATATATCACTAGATTATTAGAAAGGCTGAAATTTACAGCTAGCACAACGTCTGCACAGACAAGTCAAAGTCCAATACAACAAATAAGCACAGCACATACTGACTCCAGTGATGAAGAGTTAACTGTGGCCGAGGAATTAGAAAAAGAGATATGCAAAGCCACGTCACAGGTAAACAAATCTACGGTTAACACAGATCTTGAGTCCATTGTTAGAGTGGAAATGTGCATCTATGATACTGCTGGCGGTGGTCGTGGATTTTACCTAACAGCAGCGTATAATTATTTACTATCGATTACACCAACAAGTGTTGAAGCCGAACGTGCTTTTTCTTCAGCTGGTTATCTATGTAGTAAATTAAGAAGTTCATTAAGTGATAAAACACTAAATGCGTTGTCGTTTATGAGATCTCATTTTCAAGAAAAGTCAAATAAGTAGATAATTAATAAGCATTCCGTTTAGGAATAAGATATTCTTATTTTGTTACGAATCTAAATACTATCTAAGCGTTGTCACAGAATATATAATAGAGCGTTGTGTTGTGATTGTGATTAAATTAATAGGAGAATCTGTTAAGTTATGCTCTTGATAATGTAACATTATTCTGTATGTCCATATTAATCAATAAAAACTTTAGTTTAATCAAAGTCTTTTTACACTTCTTACATTGTCGATTGCTACCTAAAAAATTAAACATTCGATTTCAAAAATTTCAAAAATATGTTTTAAATTACGTAATTACGTACTTACGTAATTGGACCACCAAAATTCGTAATCAATTACGTAATTAATATATCCGTAATTTTGCAAGCCCTACTCCAAACGTTATTGGTCATTATAATCGACATATGGGCGGAGTTGACTTGCTAGACTCTTTTATCGGAAAACATAAAATAAAAATGCGCACAAGAAAATGGTACATGCGAATCTTCTACCACTTACTGGATGTGATGCTTATAAACAGTTGGCTTTTATATAAAAGATCAGAGACTGAACGGAAGTACAAAACTGATGAAACTGCGTGAATTTCTTCTAGATGTAGCTAAAGCTCTGTGTTTATCTGGACCATCAATGATGAAGAAAAGAGGACGACCATCGTCTTTTGTAACTGACATGCTAGAAGAAAGGAAGAAAAAGAAACCAAAGGCGAATGTACCACCCAAGGATGTCAGAACTGATGGAATTGACCAATTTCCCTATTGGTCCAATGATAGGCAGCGGTGTAAGCTTCCAGCTTGTAAAGGCAAATCTTTTGTGACTTTAGTAGTGTTTACAGTGAGACTATTCTCAGAAGCAGGTATTGTATATGAAGAAAAGCGCAATCGACTCTTACCAACAAATGCCGAAAAACTTGTCTTTATTCACCACACAATTTGCCTTTACTTAATTTTAATTATTAAAAATACTGATGTTGTATTCTTGTTTTCGCAATTAATGATTGTTGGATAATTAAATGTTTCGATTAAATTGCTTTTTTTAGTTCCTTTTATAAGATATTTGCTACTTTTTTATGTATTCGGTATTCGGCCGAATATGTACTTACTATTCGGACGAATACCGAATACTGAAAAAACTGGCTGAATAGGCCGAATACCGAATAGTTGCCGAATATTCGTTGCATCTCTAATTTAAAATATCTTTGACCATAATATTATCGACAATTTCAACAAGAAAAACTTGACTATTTCCATAGAATTGATTTGAATCTCGAAAAACAACCATGATGGGACAGACTAATACGTTTTGTGTGATTTCTTAATTCGATTTTTTTAAACAACACTCGAACAGTTGACTGCTAAGGCATTTTATTTTTAACATAATTTTTAAGATACAACCGAAAAATTACTTGCTTCAACAAAAAACAATCCATAAAGACAGACAATTGACCAAGAATTCATTTGAACCTTGACAGACAAGCATGATGGGACAGACTAATAAATTTTGTATGATTTCTTTGATTTATTACTCAAGCATTTTGTTTTTAATATTTAAGGTACAACCAATGACTCAAGAAAATTTCAACAAAAACAATCCTTAAAGACAGACAATTGACCAAGAATTCATTTGAACCTCGACAGACAAGCATAATGGGACAGACTAATTAATTTTGTATGATTTCTTTGATTTATTACTCAAGCATTTTGTTTTTAACATTTAAGATACAACCAATGACTCGAGAAAATTTCAACAAAAACAATCCTTAAAGACAACTGATTGACCAAGCAGCATCCAAGCTATGCACTTTGCATTTTACAAAAACAAGACATGACTCGAAACGAATTGTAATTTTCTGAACATGAACTATAGCTGTCAATGTGCCAATCATTGAACAATTACTTGATTTTGACAGCTCCTAAGATGACCCACCGACCCTCTTTTCTCCTCTATGCCATGGCTTGTACATATAATTCTGTGCTACTGGTCCAATATCAATATCTTCTTTATTCAAAATTCAATCTTCAAAATGTAATGAACTTCGTTTTTTTCTGTACTCTTTGTTCACGGTGAACATTCTCCTCCTGTTCCTGCACATCCAACATTATCTGAAAAAAAAAAAATAATATCAAGATCTATTAACATACTTATACTTGATGTTAGTATTGGCCTTTTGACCAACAAATGATTCTTGATGAGAATTAATGGGGGGCAAGAATAATAAATATCTTGTTATTTCATCCCGTCCATCTCTCAGACTGTAGAATAATAATAACAATACCAGCCTATAATTCTCCCACTGCAGTGCAAAGGATCCCATGGGAACATGCTACTGGAATAAAAAATATTACATGTCCTAACCCAGGTAATGGCCTGGCCTGGCCTATCCATATCATACAAAATCATTTAGCCGTTAAAACGTGAAAAGGTAACAGACAAGAATCAAATCAAATCAATTTATTTGTGAAACATAGGTATTAACATTTTAGATGGATCTTAAGAACTAGATAGCGCGCTATGTTTTGTCAATTTTGACATACAAATATTTATAGAAAAACATGCATGCATGCGTAGTTATGAGCTTTATATAATAAAAAATTATTAACAGATTGGAATTAAATTGGAATTAATTAGTTAAGAGTTACTGTCGAATTTATATTAAGCCCAGGTTTCCAGTATGTTTTTGCTTCACAAGTCAGTAATGTCCAAGGTAAACTCAGAAAGTACAATACGGCCAATATAACTTGGCAGTTCAGAACTTCGCGCAGAGGGCTGCGCTATATCATTTTTTAGAAACCAAATGGTGAAATGAGGCAAGTGTGAGTGAGCAGACATGCTGCGAAAGTACGTAGTGCCTGTGTTTTATCGGCCGTATTATGCATACCTAAGTATGAATTGAAAACATCACATAGACAGCAATTTTACCCATATGATTATATTGGCAAAAGAAAGCAGCCTAGCCAATGGTAAATGATCACCGCCAGCTATGAACATCTGCAAGAGGTACCTTTGGAAAACTAAATGCATTGCCATACATCCAGCCAAATGTTGACAGGTACTTGATCAGATATTACTATCATAATCATCAGAAGACCACTGCTGGACATAGCCTCTCCAACTGCACACCTTTCAACTCGATTCTCAGCAACACATCCAGCACCAGCAGCCACGCTGCGAACATCGTCACTCCATATTTCTATGATCGGATGTTATTTATGACACATACCTGAATATTTGAATCTCTACTGCCACCATTGTTGGCCTTAGCACGCAGTGGTGGCGGGAAGTCTGAAAAAAATTAAACTTAAATTTAGGTAGGTATTGGGAAACATCAAAATCCTGGAGGACCACGTAAAAATACCTTGGTACCTAACTCATTTATTGTAGAGACAAGTACATCGATTATATTCTACTTGTACTTAGTAGGTAAAACCAGACCTATTAGTACAAATTACGAGAAGATTTGGGAAAAATACCTAGTACATACCTGACGACCCTTTCGTAGTTGGATCAGACAATTCTTTCTGAAATTACTTTTTCTTAGATCTGAAATCTTTTGAGGACTCGTCTAGCAATCTTTGCCAAACAAAAGAAATGAAATAATCTCAGAACGTGTGGATACAAGATGCTACTAGCTTAAATTAGCCTTGAAATATGAGGTTTTCACTTACCCTGACAACGTGACGGGCCGACGACGGACGGACGACGGAGCTGGAATGCAGTGGTAGTTTGTAGTATCTCCAATTCTGTATGTAGTCTGCTTAAATTAATATTTTAAACTCTGGTACAATTTTTTTTTTTTGTAGCCAGTGCAGGACACACAAACACAGAACATATATACCCTACGCTACGGGCACACAAAGAATTGGAGTACCGAGGACGACGACGGCGACGGACGAAAAGAAAAAGAAATGAAAAGATGAAAACAAAACAAGAATGAAAAAAGAGAAAAAGAAACACAGATAAAATAGTACAGACCATAGAGGAAATAAATTGAACGGTACAAACTATTGTAGTTCTATTTTTTTACTGTGCGTTTGCACTGGCTAAACATTCACAACAAAACATGTTGAAATCTTTATTTTCTGTCAAAGTATATTTGACAGGAACTAGAGTTTTGTTGTGATGTTTCACCATTGACTTATAACTGGACGTAGTTAAGCAGAAAGGACTCACTCCACAATAAGTCACTTTTGAGTTATGGGCGTTTGAAGTTTTAGCTGTAATTTCTCCAACAAAAAGATTTTTTTATTTTTATTTTTGCGCGTTATTATTAGGAAGATAGTTTATATTTTATTTGTCCATCAAAATAGTGATAAATTTTGCAATAGATTTCGAGATATTAAGTGAAATGTGGGTTGAGTCCTTACATTTAAACTTAATTTTGTAAAGACAGGTTTTTTTTTTTCTTTCTCAGAAAGGACTCAAAACTACCCAGCGACTAGAAAATAAGTTATTAAAAAAAAAAAAACAACTATTATTATTAAAAAATTATATATTTACTAACCTTAATCATAAAATATCAAAATCACGTAAAAATGTCATTATTAAAATTAAAAAAAAAAAGAAAAAGCAGGGCAATAATGAGCGCTCATATTAATTTCCGTCATCCTCCAGGTCAAAATCAAGAGTTGGCCCGTATCCATCAACATCCTCGTTGATAGAGTTGCTTTCCGTAAGGCTATTATAAAATGCGTGACAGTCTTCGGGTATTAGAGTAAACATAGATCTGAGATCTTCGAGCTTTGCTTGAGGAATGGATTTTCCCTGGGGCCAAAGAACTTCAAAATCTTCTTCTGAAAATTGGATTGCAATCCCTCCGTTTTTTTCGACAAATCCAGCTTTTGAATATCTCCATTCTCTGACGTCATAGTATTAAGTATGGATCTTCTTTTTTCAATAAAATTTGTTTAGTTTTTAGCCAGTTTACTTTATCTTTATTTGTACATATTTTGCGGATAACTATATTTTTTCTATTTTTTTCATCCTAGTATCTTGAAGGGGGTTTTTCTTTTTACAGATTTTCATGATATTGATGTATTCTTCTGCGGTGTAAATTCGCTCGTGATGCTTAAGTTCACATTCAATCTTACTGAAATCAGTGTCATTAGGCAAAAAGGAATGGACGGTTTCTAAATATTTTTTTAAGAGAAAATATCGTTTTAAGAGTCATCAAAGGAGAGCGGAAGATCGTCGTAGAAGATAAAATGAAAACACAAAAATTTAAAAAATAGAAAAAATATAGTTAACCGCAAAATATGTACAAATAAAGATAAAGTAAACTGGCTAAAAACTAAACAAATTTTATTGAAAAAATAAGATCCATACTTAATTACTATGACGTCAGAGAATGGAGATATTCAAAAGATGGATTTGTCGAAAAAATACGGAGGGATTGCAATTCCATTTTCGGAAGAAGATTTTGAAGTTCTTTGGCCCCAGGGAAAATCCATTCCTCAAGCTAAGCTCGAAGATCTCAGATCTATGTTTACTCTAATACCCGAAGACTGTCATGCATTTTATAATAGCCTTACGGGAAGCAACTCTATCAACGAGGATGTTGATGGATACGGGCCAACTCTTGATTTTGACCTGGAGGATGACGGAAATTAATATGAGCGCTCATTAATGCCCTGTTTTTTCTATTTTAATAATGACATTTTTACGTGATTTTATGATTAAAGTTAATAAATATATTTTTTTTTAATAATAATAGTTTTTTTACTTTTCTTAATAACTTATTTTCTAGTCGCTGGGTAGGTTTGAGTCCTTTCTGAGAAAGAAAAAAAAAGCCTGTCTTTACAAAATTAAGTTTAAATGTAAGGACTCAACCCACATTTCACATAATATCTCAAAATCTATTGCAAAATATATCACTATTTTGACGGAGAAATAAAATATAAACTATCCTCTTAATAATTACACGCAAAAATAAAAATAAAAAAAGCTTTTTGTTGGAGAAATTACAGCTGAAACTTCAAACGCCCATAACTCAAAAGTGACTTATTGTGGAGTGAGTACTTTCTGCTTAACTACGTCCACTTATGTATAACACAAATGTTTTAAGTCGTTTCAATTCAATTAAAAGTATTTGTATCAGTCATTACATATATTCTTTACAAACGACTCAGTTTGCTTGAGTCAATTTAGGTTATTTGATATTAAATGTGCTGTTCATCAAAAGCTGTTTTTCTGAAATATGTCAAGTATTTTGAGTCGTTTCTGATAAACAAAAATAAATATTTTATGCCAGTAAACCTATGTCACAGACACGACCCAACCGGTTTGAGTCGTTTCAGTTATTTGATCAAATGATATTTCCAATCAAAACTAATTCTTAGAAAGGATCCAAACTGTTTGAGTTTATTCTGGACTATCGAGCTTATGAACATACTCATAGAAATGTCATTACTCAGAAAGCATTCAAGCGGACTGAGTTAGTTCAGCAAATATATTTTGTATGCTCTTCATACTGTGGGTTGAGTCAGGGTAGTGTGAAAAACTAGTTTCTGTGTACATTATAAAAATAGGGTTTTCACTACATCATAGATTCGACCTTCAGGAGTACGATGGTATACTTAACTCAATTTTGGTCAAAGTGTGGATTGAGTCCTTTCTGCTTAACTACGTCCAACTGTGCGTTTGCACCATTGACATAAAACATGGACTTGAAATGTTTGACTATAGAAAAAACAGTTATACAAATACGAGGCATATCGACGCCAAAATCAAAAAAATACTGCTATCTCTTTTTAATCAATAAATTTGCCTAAGTGAAAAAGGATAATAGTGTTTTTGACAGTTACTATATTGGCAACCCTACATTTTCTAGTCATTGAAATACCTATTTGCGGCCGGTTCGCCATTTTATCCTCTCGGTGTTTAGTACCAAAGTTGGGTACGTAACCTGTCAAATGATCTTGTGTTGTGGTTAAAATTTGTGAATTTTGGAGTTATTTGCTGTGTTATTGCGTTTAAACTCGGCCCTATGGTGGAAATCATCAATAGCAAGATGCCCAATTGCAATATAATCGGATGTGGCATCAAAAGAAGCGGACATCACCCGAAAATAACTTTGCACCAGTATGTACATGGGTCATTCTAAGTTAAGAGGTACTTTCGATGGCCAGGACAAAAAAAATACTTTTTTTTATATTAACTTCATAATTAACCTATTCATTGCTTAAAACTAAGTGTTTTCTACGTGGTCACTCAAATTTATTACATAAATGTACGTAGTTTAGTCACAACAAGCTCTAATATAAGAAAAATGTCTCTCCCCTGGTCTGTCCCCCAACCGACTTTATTTGTAAACCAGTAATTATGAATGTATTAAAATTCAAAAATTACCTTAGCATCGTTAAATTTATACAAAAAGATAACTTAGTAACAGTATATTACAAGTAAAATTGCTTATATTTCAATTTTTCATAAAAAATATCAACGTCGAAATTTGTCCTCCGTGTTTCGTGTCTCGTCCCCTGGCTTTTTGTTTTCGTTTAAAAATCAGTTTTGTTTTGCTAATCTGTGGAAGTTGTGACCTAGAGTACATAGGATGTAACGTGAAGTAAGCAGCAAGCGACGCAAAAGCCGACTGCGTAGCCATTATATCGGTCATTTTAGTCACGCCACTCGCTGGTTGCAGAAGTGTTGAGTGAATGCAGTCTTTCCTCTGGTAAGTTTTATTTAGCAATTATTTGTTAAAATACTAATATATACTCAAATATTCACTATGAATAGTGCATACATTGTTACGTTTGGTTGTGAATTGCGTACGAGAAACACTTTTACAGCTATTTTAGATATCAATCGAAAATGTATCTCCCCTGGCGTATTTCCCCTGGCTCTCTTGATGGCAGGGGAGATACTTAATGTCCAGGGGAGATACATTTGTACGTGTTTTCATTAATACCTCTACCGTGTTCTCTGAACCTTTACTTGGCATTATGTCTATCTTAGCTTTACAATGTAATATGACTTTTTTACAGAAAGTTCACATGGAATTTTCATGAAGCAGGTCAAGTCAGGCAAGGGAGCTCTAGTTTGAGTGGGTGCTACTTGCAAGAGAACTGCAGATAGATTAGTTCCGAGTGGCACCGATATTTCATCAATAGATGATTTTGCTAAAGCCCTTGAGAAAACCTGCCCGATTATTAAAATTTTCACCGTAGATGATGTAGACATATCTAAAAAAGCAGCAAAAATAGGATCTGCTGAAGGTATAAAGATTTTTTCAGGCACCCTAAAGGTACGGAGCGAGAGGGTATGGGAGGCCGTCACCTCCTTCTGCGAATGCTCGCGAAGGAGGAGGCGGAACGCGTGAGGGAGAGGCAAAATTCGCGCCCTCACGCCCCTTGCCGCCGCAGGAGGAGACGCCCTGGGTGTCGGGATTCGCCGGCCACCCTAGGCGCGGGCTTGCGGACGGTGAGCAATGGGTAGCTCGCCGTCGCTAAGGACCAGGCCCAGGTCGACGGCGCGTTGTGTTCCACGCGCGCCTCAAAGAAATGTCAGCAACTGAAGGGGTTCGATGGGACCGATGCCTGCCGGGGTTGCGGGAAAGTCCGAAAGGGATACCGTCGCCCCAGGCAACGTAAAGGCAACCGTAAAAAAGGCACCCTAAAGGTTCACCAAGTTACCATAGTTTAAGTACAGACGCCAGCACATCAACCTACCCGAAACTCAAATTTTCTTAATCATCTTTGAACCTTATACTTTAGTGTTATAGTTGAAAATTGTAGTAGGTTGATGCGCTGGCGTCTGTACAAGCAAAGTTTAATACTATTATTTAAAAGAGTTGCTTTTGTTTATTTTTATTTGATTAATGTATTGATAGTAAAGTATTTAGTAGTAGAAGTTATTTTTTTGTTTTGATGGAAAGGAAAAGTGTGAAAACATGAAAAGTACAAAACCTTTTCATGTTTTGTACGTAGCGCTTAAGAAACATTTAATTTTATAAACAAAAACTGCTAAGAAATGAAAAGCCTGATTATAAATAATTCATAATTAAAAATAAAAATTAATAAATAAAGTTGATTCTTTAAAATAACCCTGTTTTTATTATGTCGTATCTCTTCCCTGTTCATAAAGTATCTTCCCCTGTGTATCTTGTCTCTCCCCTGTACTGAGTATTTCCCCTGGTCACTTATAAAACGAGATAAAACCAACAAATTGACTGGCCACTTTGTAAACATTTACAACTTAAAAGTTTCTATAAAAAAATGTATTCATAAATAAAAATATTTAAAAAAAATGCCGTGCCGTTGCTTCATACAACGTATTACCTCTTAACTTAGAATCACCCACATACATTTCAGCTGAAATATCTTTATATTTAGACGATAAACAAAAGATTCTGCATTCGTTGAAGAGCTTCAACAGTAAAGCATTCATATTTTCCCTTTTGCCATTATTTTCAACAGTTTTACTTCACGAAATCATTTTCTTGTTATTGAAGGGATAGAGTAGTGCATTTAGACATTTTATTTATCGATAATGCTATTTTATGTTTTTTTTTTATTGGTTTTATGTTTTACTTTCAAGGTTGCCTGCTAATAAACGAAAAAAGAAAAACTATTGGTGTGGAAAGTTTAAAGAAGGTCACATATTTTTGTTCTTTTCACTTTGAAGAATAATGTTTCAACCGGATACTCAATAAAGTAACATTATGTGACGATACTTTACCTTCACGAACCTTATTGGTAAGTAACATGTTATAAATTTGTCCAACATGATTCTGTAGTGGCTGGTGTTGAAAATGATGGTGATGTCCTCATTTGCAATATTTGTTTGTTTGGTAGCAAAGAGTGATGTAAAGAATGTGTTTGAGTGTGGTCTTAAGACTTAAGATCAATTAAAAATTCTTTTCATAAAATCAAGAAACAATAAAAATACTTATAATTTTTTTGCTTGTTTACAGCCTGCGATTTGAACAAATATGTGGCAATATCTGGCATTTTAAATGAGAATGATCAAAATCAGACAAACTCACAATGTAAAAGAGTTATATATGAATTTGAGATACAAATATTATGGGAAGAAATCTACTGAAAGCATATCACATGGAAATTACCTGAACAAAATTGTATTGTTCAGAACTGAATGAGATTGATTTCTTTAATATAACTTTATTATAATTAGTGTTGACTTTTAATTAAAACCCACAATCATTTGCTTGTTAGAAACTTAGCATAAAAAATATTAATTATGGTGGCTCCGCCAATTTTCAAAATTTCTTTTTCACTGGTTATCCGTGAAATTCAAATCTTTGTTGATTAAAATGAGATACACAAAGATAAAATAATAATAATCTAAATTACAATATTTCATATAAAAATTACCATCTGCGGGCCATTGACGGAGCCACCTTTTAGAGGTATGAGGAACAGGGTGTAAAATTCATTCATCCTCTATAGAAAAGGGAGGACCCTCCGACCGACGGGTGTCGTGTCTGGCGGGCAACTGTTCGATAGATTTTTTGAAGTGAAAACTTCTTTAGGCGCGTTGAGCACTTTTTGGGTGAGCAAAAATAATGGAAGTCCCGTCATCTTCACCGGACGTTTTCCAAGAGCAATATGTATACTGTGTATATATGTGTACTTTTTGGGTGAATAAAAAGCGTGAAACTCGTGTCATCGTCATCGCACACTTCCTATGAGCTATATGTATACTGTGTATATATGTACATAGATATATCGGCAATGAGATGAACTTGTTGCATGGTATACAATGGACTGAAATCAGTTACAGAATACCAGTTCGATAAAAAGCTGTAAGTATATAATATCTGTCCGGCTTCAACCTATTATAATGGGAAACATCAAAATAAGTTCTACTGTTTAGCCGCGAAATAATGACGAAGCAATTAAATTAAACAAACAAATGAAAGGCATCAGTTAGATAAATTGGGGTATTTTTACCCGTAAATATTGTACTGTGACATTATGAAAACATTCTCACAATCTTTTATCGATATTATAACATAGAAATATCGATAAGGGCTGCCCTAGTAGACGCCATTTTATCCTCTCAGTAAAGTGTAGGTACCGTAAAACGGGGTGAATAGAATTGACGGGGGGAATAGAGAAAAATCTTGAGACAATTTCTAACTTTTTTTATGGCAAACTCGATATCCCCAATAAAAAACCCGCAATTTTAATAATTTGGTGGTGATATTTTTCTTAGTCTGGCAACTTTTTATTTGTGGTAACATCGCTAAAAACGTCAAAACTCAATGTCAAAGTTGACAACAAAACAAATCGTTAAGTACGAGTGAGTTTGAACCTCCCTAGTTCGGTGAATTTTGGTCATAATAGTTTAAACTTATCTTCAAATTACGGTCAGTGCTGTTATAAATATAGTGCTATAATTATTAAGGTAAGAATATGTTTTATTATATAAAATTGTTCTTATTTCGTAAGTCTTGTTTTCTTTAATTTTTCGAGGTGAATAGATACACGAAAGAGGTGAATAGACACGCCTGAAGGGTTAATAGGCACGCAAATATGGTTAATAGACACAGCAAAGGGGTGATTAGTTACGAAAGAGGGATGGAAAATGATTTTTCTTTAAAACTAATAATTAAAGATACCTTCTTGAGTTTGCTTGCCTTTATCCTAAAAAAATATTAAGGGAAACTACAATGAGGCAGCCCTACGAAATTTTTCTAATCACCCCTCAGGTGTGTTTATTGTCCCCTGATGGGTGGTAATTAGAAATCACGTATATTTTGTGTCTTTTCTTATTAACTACAAATATATCCGAATAGAAACAAATATATTTCAATAGTTTGGCCTGAGACTCAAATAATACATGCTTTAAAAAATGGGTATTCACCCCATTTTACGGTATGGCACGTTTTTCTTGTAGGTATGCCAAGTCCATGTTATATATGTCAATGGTTTGCACTGGCCACAGACTACATAGAGATACTGCACCGGCGAAACATTCACAACAAAACATGTTGAAATCTTTAGTTTCTGTCAAAGTTCCGTACAATATTTGACAGAAACTAGCGATTTCAACATGTTTTGTTGTCATGTTTCGCCAGTGCAAACGCACAGTAAAACTTAAGTCAATGTGTTTCACCAGTGCAAACGAACAGTTAGATCACAGACTACTTAGAGATACTACGTATTTAGATTTTGTTTCACCAGTGCAAACGAACGGTTAGATTTTTTGTTATTGTTGCTGGCTCGGATACTAGCCTTTTGGGCAACAAATTTATGATACCCGGTGACAGTGTTGTATGTACTGACTGTACACCATCTGTATTTTTAAACAGCACAGTCAGTAGTAGTAGTAGAAGAGATTTCTCTAATAATCTCGCGGTGCAGCGTCGGCAAGGTGACCGCCTGGCAAAGATTGAGACGGCAAAAACTGAACAAAAGCAGTCGGCATTGCCAGGCAAGGGCACGCATATAGAGTATAGTAATAGATTGCGACAAACGTTAACATTTTTACATTCTCCTTTTGCACCGCTGTGTGGGTCCAATTTACTTACAACACGAGGCATCTCTGTCCTTTGGCACGCTTTGGCACAGGCTTTGGTGAAAACCGGGAATTAATGAGTTAACGACACTTACTAGTGTCATTATCTCAATAATTCCCATAGTACATTTTTCTCGAAGTTGAGGATTGTATTTCACAAGAATAATAAAATTTTCAGATATTGCTTTATCTGTACTGCAACTATGTGTTAGGTTTTGCTACTACATACCAGATGGCACTGTGAACCACAAATTGACAATAATTTACTTTAATGCATTTGTGCTGAATCTTGAATTTTCAAGTATTGAAAAATGGAATTAACTTGAATGAACAATCAGAAATAATGGAAATGACTAGTTAATTCTGTAAACATTAGGCACATAACAACTAATAACTAATTAATTAATAAAAAATAGCAAAATTATAATACCTACTAACTAAACTAAAACTAATCAAAAACTAAAATAGCATCGAAAAATTCATACGCATCGCTGTCGAGTGGTAATGTACAGACGCCAGCACATCAACCTACTATAATCTGTCAAATTTCTTTAATAGATTTTCAACTTTATCACTATAGTATAAGGTTCAAAGTTGATTGTGAAAATTTGACAGTTTCGGGTAGGTTGACCTGCTGGCGTCTGTACTTAAGAGACTGGCCGCACAGGCCGCATTGTCACGTTGTATGGCAATGCTTAGCCTCTGCCTAAGGTAATAAAAAACTGGCCAAGTGCGAGTCGGACTCGCGCACGAAGGGTTCCGTACCATTATCTATAAAAACGGCTAAAAAACATGTCTGTTGTATGGGAGCCTTCTGTTTTTACTGATTCGTTGTTATAGCGGCAACAGAAATACATCATCTGTGAAAATTTCAACCGTCTATCACGGTTCATGAGATACAGCCTGGTGACAGACAGACGGACGGACAGCGAAGTCTTAGTAATAGGGTTCCGTTTTGACTCTTAGGATACGGAACCCCAAAAACCAGCCATTGGGTCACGGGAACTGTCAAATAGCCGTTTTGAGATTTCATTAAAGATTGCCATGAGCACTCGGACCCCACTCCAACTATATTCGAACCCAATGGCTTGGCACGCGACGATGGCAAGAGACCGGACGGCATGTCTTTATCTCCATGGAAGGTGGGTAGGCCTTTAGTGTGGGATGCAACCTGTGTCGACATTCTTGAGCCATCCCATCTTCCTGGCTCGGCGTGCTGTGCTGGGGCTGCTGCTGCGGCTGCAGAAAACTTCAAGCGGCGTAAGTAACGGCATAGTAACTTTACAGGTAACTATATTTTCGAGCCGTTTGGGGTTGAAACCCTCGGGCCGTGGGTTCCGAGTGCTCACGGCCTCTTTAATGAAACCTCAATAAATATAAATAGCCTTTTTTTATTCTGACTAAATTTATTTTTGTAACTTCCTTTTTTGAATGTTCTGTCTTCTGTTCGCTATCTTAACTTTGAATGTGTTTTCAAAGTGAATTAAACTAAAAATATAAGTTTTATCTCAGCTTTTATTTTTGACAACCAGTTTTTATCATTTTCTGCATTCCACATAGGTACAGACGCCAGCACAGCAACCTACTACAATCTGTCAAATTTACATTTTTCTCGAAGTTGAGGATTGTATTTCACAAGAATAATAAAATTTTCAGATATTGCTTTATCTGTACTGCAACTATGTGTTAGGTTTTGCTACTACATACCAGATGGCACTGTGAACCACAAATTGACAATAATTTACTTTAATGCATTTGTGCTGAATCTTGAATTTTCAAGTATTGAAAAATGGAATTAACTTGAATGAACAATCAGAAATAATGGAAATGACTAGTTAATTCTGTAAACATTAGGCACATAACAACTAATAACTAATTAATTAATAAAAAATAGCAAAATTATAATACCTACTAACTAAACTAAAACTAATCAAAAACTAAAATAGCATCGAAAAATTCATACGCATCGCTGTCGAGTGGTAATGTACAGACGCCAGCACATCAACCTACTATAATCTGTCAAATTTCTTTAATAGATTTTCAACTTTATCACTATAGTATAAGATTCAAAGTTGATTGGGAAAATTTGACAGTTTCGGGTAGGTTAACCTGCTGGCGTCTGTACCTAATAATTATGACAGTTAAAAATATGTTACTTTTGTATTGATTGATATATTAAAATTATTAATATTAATTTGTATAATTATTGTAACGATTTTATAGTTTAAACAGCAAGAACCCCTCTTATAAGAATGTGAAGGCCTCCTCCAGAGTTAATCAGAGGTAGAGATGGGCTGAGTTATGATTTTTCTGTATCAATGACTGCATGACAATGACAAAAAATATCGATGACGGGAACAATGACAAAATCATCAATGATTTTTATTTGAGTATAATGATCACGTCACTTCATTCAAGTACTGAAATGATCGCGGAAGCGTGGAACGGCTTATTGAAATAGAAAGAAAGAAAGAAAATACGTTTATTTGTGGTACATATGACGCAAGCAGAGGAACAAACACTAAAAACAAATTTGAGGGAAAATATGCGTCACATCCACGCAAAACGGCCATCACTCAGCATAATGCTGGGACCCTATGCGAGACAGAGCCCCAGCGCTGGTTTTCAGTGACAGCCGGCGTTGACGTGATGACGTCGAACCGGTGCAGCATAAACAGAAATCATACTAGTAAAATAAGACAAAAATAAAATAAAATAAACACGGTAGTTAATCTAAAATATGTAAAATATAATATTTAAAATGGCAACATTTCGTATCGTCAGCGACTCACGCGCCGCAGACTTAATCTGTGCGCGCAGCTGTCATAAAAACGATTTGTTTGATGTTTTGACTTGTAAAGTACTGATTAAACTCCATTTCACGAAAGAAGTCCCGCAGAGGCGGCGCCACTTGTCGTAAGAGACGATTCATAAATATTTATTTATCTCGACATCTCATGCACTGGTTAATAAAATCCACAATCTTAAGTAGAGAAAGCTGTATGAGGTAGGAGGGTTGTTGTCGGAATGTTGCTAACTATACCTACATATAATAATAGGTAATTAGTTCCACTTATTGCCGCGGGACTTCTTTCGTGAAATGGACTTTACGTAATAATTATAACATGGCGCATTGAATATATGCTCTGTGGCAATGCTTTTAAGTAATAACAAAGGGTGTATTGAGTGATTGTGTAGCTGTGGTTTATTGTAAACAGTGTTTGTGAAGGTGTTAGAAGTTAGAAGGTGAAGATGACAAACTTGGTGACCTAAAGGACATTAATGGTAAGTGTAAAGTAATTAATGATTTTATTGAATTATAAAACTATTAATATAAATGAAATTAGATTGAAATTTTGTAATTAGAATAACATGTTAGTAGGGAACTGTAACTAATTGACAAGCCGTAGTGTGCCAGTTGATTAATTTTTAACCGTAGTTTACAGAAACACTGGCGCTTCTAAGCATAAAGGATGAATGCATTAGCGAAAAATAGACCTTAAATGCAGCCCCACCGACAGAAGAGGGAAATTCCAAGCAGCCCACGCCCCCCCGAGGAGATCCCAAGCCAAAGCTTGTATGCCATGACCCCTAAGGTACAGTGAAACAACACTAAAGTACAAGATTAAGATAGAAGGGAAATTTGATCATGTATATCTTTTTATATTGGAATTTAAAAGATTGTATTTTTTCCAGGCGTCGCATTGGTGGTGGGAGATCATTCCAACAACGCGTGGCTGCGAACTTGAAACACCCCCTGAATGCTGTAGATCTGTGCATTGGCACCGATAGTGGACTTACCATGGAGCGAAGACTATACTTTAGTTGGCTTTGTTTCCAAGTTAGCTTCTCATAGAGATAGTGTGGTTTGTGGGTTGTAACGATACCAAACAACAAGTTGGCTAAATGAAGCTTCCTCCTGGCAGCCATCTTTAATAATTTTAGTTGGTTAATATATGGAGTAACATGACTTCTTCGCGGGATGTTTACACAAAAACGAACACAAGCATTCTGGATCCGTTGAATTACACGCTCTGTTCTAGAAAGCAGGCATGGTCCATAGACTGTGTCACAGTCATTTAACTTGGATAGGATGAGACTGTCAACAAGTTGTTTCCGTACTGGTGTGCTTAGGTATTTCCGTATTCCATATAAGACCTTTAGTCTATAAAAACAATTTCGAAGAACATTGGTCACGTGGGCCTCAAAGCGCAGCTCGGGATCCATAATTAGATTGCATGTCTGCTCCACTCTCTCAATTTTCTCTCCCTTGATAACTATCTCAGGGTTGCCAGACAGTATTGCACCAACTTGTTTCTTTGAACCCAGCACCATAAATTTAGATTTGAGGGGGTTCAGAACCAGAGAGTTCTCCTCTGATCATAAAACCACTCTATGCAAGTCCTCATTTATTTTTTGCACTGCCAAAGATGTTTCATCCCCCTTGAAGGATATGTACAACTGAATATCGTCAGCATACATGTGATATTTACAGTTAACAAAGGATTGTATGATATCCGCACTGTACAGAATGTACAACAAAGGCCCCAGAATCGATCCCTGAGGGACACCCCTTGACACCCGGAGGGGGGGGGATGCCACCGTAGACCCGTCCTCTCTACGCATCTCTACGTATTGAGACCTGTTGGTAAGATAGCTATTAAACCACTCCACTGCATCACTGTCGAAGCCATAGAAGGCTAACTTTGACAGCAGTAGAGTGGTATTAATAGCATCAAAAGCACGGGAAAAGTCCAGCAGAGCCAGAATTGTTCCCTCCCCTCGGTCACGTGCTTCAAGAATATTACCCACAACATCAGCCAGAGCAGTAGCAGTACCTCTACCCTTTCTGAAACCCGACTGAAGGTCAGGAAGAATGTTATTGGTTTCGAGGTATTGGATAACCTGCGAGTATACTACGCGTTCCAGGATCTTAGACAGGCAAGGTAGAATGCTAATTGGTCTCAAGTCCTTCATGTCAACAGGGTTATTATTTTTAGGGATAGGGCGTACAATAGCGCATCGCCAGAGTTCGGGGAATGTACGCGTGGCTATGGACCGGTTAATAATATCTGTAATGGCTTGCAAGGTAGTTGGCAACGTGAGAGATATCATATCGAGACTTATACCGTCAACACCCTGTGCATTTGACCCTAGACTCTTGATTATCTTCAGGATTGATTCAGGACTGGTTGTTGTTAGTGTGAATGAGGCCGAGCCATACCTATTAGTCTCAAAGTAGGATAATTGTAAGTTGTTATGATGACAATTACCTGGGACTTCCAGAAACGCCGCATTGATATCATCTGGGTTGTTGAAGTGACTTGGCAGCAGTCTTTGCTTATGGTCCGGAAGCACATCGGATTTTAAATTGCGCCACAAAAGTTTCGGGTCCTTTATTTGGTCATTGATGCTTTTCTTGAAATAAGCAGTCTTCTCACTAACTAGTGCCGTAACTGCTTGGTGCTTCAGATCCAGATAATAAACTTTATGACCTGGTAGTTTAGATTTCCGAAATCTGTCCCTGGCTCCATCTCTCAATTTCGACATCAGTCTGATGTTTTCAGTTATCCATGGAGTAGGACGGGTTTTAAATGTCTTCCTTTTAAGAGGAGCGTGGAGATCGAATGCCAATGAGTAACTTTTTTTTGTTTACATTAAGGGTTAACCAGAGCTGTTCGACATTGGGATGATCAGGATGAGCTCTTACCCGCGCAGTAACCCCATTTTTAATGTAGAATGCTACCCCTCCGCCGCGCCCACCACGTACAGACATAGGTCGCGGTATGTGCTTGAACTTGTACCCAGGAACACTAGGCGCTCGGTCCTCCTCACCCTTTCGCAACCAAGTTTCGTTGATAGCCATAATATCCACAGCATGGTTACCCATGGCCACCAAAAATTCATCCTGATTAGTCCCTAGAGAGCCCGCATTCAGTAGACCAAACTTAATACATTTACTAGGAGTCATTTGCATTTGTCATCTGTGTATTGTCTTCTGTATAAGTTTATATACTTCAATAAGTGAAAATTGATGTATATGTGTAGGTAGGAACTATGTTCAACAGTGGGTTGTAATGAGCTTAAAAGATGGAATGATATTGTATTGTAGTTGTGATTAGCATAGATTAGAATATTTGTATAAAAAACGATTGTATATAATGTTTGGGTATGATTAGGGTATATTGTAATAAGTGTTTGAAATGTATTAATTGTATTATGTAGAACAAATATATAAAAAAATATTATTAGTATCTCTCTATGCACACCTGCCGACCTGTGATCAAGCACCCAATAGTAATAGTTGCGACGCATATCCTCCCAAGTAGAAGTAACTAACATGAACTTAACATTAATTAAAATAAAGAAAAATAAAATTAGAGAATAATCAGACTGTTTCATTGACAGGTCTAAATATCCGAGATATGTCTTCATCGGTGCGGATTCTATGTGTGAGGTCACCTGGCTTCCTCCTGGCAAGAATGCGGCCGCGCTTGGTCCACACAAATCTCCAGTCGAATAGACTAGCAGCATCCCGTGCCTTCCGAAACAACTGGCGGTTTGTCTTTGTTCGCTGCAGCGTATGCGCACAATCTCCACTAACATTTTTAAAAACATCTACCCTACTAAAAACGCTAATCGGTTATTTTGTGTACTTATTATTGTATTTTCTCTGTAAGTGATTAATGTAATCTTTTGAGAAATAAATGTCTTAAACCGTAAGACGTTCGTTCAGGAAGAATCGCTTGGCTGGGCCGGACATATCAAGGTCGGCTGTCGTAGCTCCACGTCGCACTCGCGCGCTCGCCAGCAGATCGTCACGCAGATCACGACGTGCCAGGCGCACGACAATGGCGCGTGGGCGAGTTTCTGTCGCACCTGCAGGGCTCGTCGCGTTGAGCTGCCTCCCACCGACTCGTTCCGCGCTGACAACGTCGCGTTCCTCAAGGTTAACCCCTAGCTTTAGGCTTATGACCTTGATAATGTGGATCGGGTTATCAACTTTGGCCTCGGGTATATTTGATATCTCGATATCATTTGCCAAGAGGTCCTGGTCCCTGTCGTTGAGCTCGCGCCTTAGATCTTCCACGATCTTCTCCACTGCCCCGGTATTAGCCGGACCCGAAGAAGAAGCCCGCCTCTCCAAGGCGTCCACCCTGGCCTCTAGGCCATCGATGCGCGTATTGCAGGTATTCATGGAGGTTTTAAGCTCCATCATCTCTATCTCCATTTCCTTGCGAAAGACTTGGATCTCCGCACGCACCGCCCTTAGTTCCTCCATGATCAATTTCGTGTCGGAGCCGGCGACCAGCGATACTTCTCGGCCCGTGACAACTGTAGAGGCATTAAAAGGCGGGGGAGTGGTGTAGTTTGAGGGGCACGCAGTTTGCATAGGTGCAGGTTTGGAATAAATATCAGAGGTTTTTGGCGTACTAGTTTCCATGCTGGCTTGCTCTACGGGTGTTACTGAATTTGAACTTTCCGCAGTGCCTCTGACAGGGGTCTCAGCCCTATTATCCCTAACGAGGTCCTTCTTACATTCGGGGCAACGCCAGCTAGTAGTTATAATTGTTTTTGTAGGAATGCCTACACACTCGGTGGTATTGCCCCTGACATTTTCCGCACCTAGCGCCCTCTACCGTCGAGATGAAGCGACCGCAACCTCCACACTTGACACCTGGCATGATGGTGAGATGAGCTTGACACGTATGTAAGTGGTACCAGGACCGCACGCTAGATGGCGACTGAGATGACTCGATACGGATCGATTTCTACGAGATAGGTAGATGGCTCTGTTCGCGCGTTAGAGCTGCAATTGCTTGTCGTAATAATGTGGGTAAGCAGCTAATTACGCCAATTCACTTTGTTATTTTTTAGTTGTTATACGTCCCCTAGGCGCACTATTTGATAATCACTACAATGTATGTCACGCTATGCTGCACCAAAATAACTATTAAATGCAATTTGTACACTAAAACTTGTGTTTTGAATTGTTTCTGATAAAAAATACACAGACAGATCTACACCGATACAAACGTCAAACGTCACTCCCATGTGATCATTAGTTATTTAGGCATGGGTTGTACTTGGCAGTTATCCCACGAAATATTTTTTTTTCTTAGTTGGCAGTTTGCGACATTCATGGCAGGTAGGTATTGATTAATAATCATGGAAATCATCAATATGTTTCCATTAATTACTAATATTTGCTGCAAGATAATTATGACTATTTATTATTTCATGGCTTGTTATTTAGTATTTCGTATGTAATGGCCCGATGCCCGAGTGAGACGGCCGCCCGTCCAAATCACTAAACTTTGCGTTCATTCAAGTAAAATTAATGATGATTTTGTCGTTGTTATTGCATGATGAAATGATTTTAAAATATCGATAATTTTTACATGTGACATGATATCGTACTCATCTCTAATCAGAGGTCCCTATTTTCTGCACAATCATTTAACTACCCACTAATATTAAGAACCAGAATGTGACGGTTAATAAAATTTTGGTAATTCACATGGCGTTAACATTAAATTATAAAACAGGTATTTTTGAAGTGAAAACTTCTTTATGCACGTTGAGTTATTTCTGGTAGGGGAAAATCTTTTGGGTTTGCTTCACCAACATGCTCATGTTAAATAACAGTTTATCTGTAACTATAAGGATGACCAACTTTATTTCATATTTTTACGTTTTTAATGTGCAGTAAAGAGCATCTGCTCTTTCAGCGAAAAGGCATCTTCTAGATACACTCGTTCCGTTGTAGATTTCAGACATAGGTATACGGCTTTCGTACTCCCATTCACACGACGTACCCCAGTAAGATATTATACTGTATTTCGGATGACATGGCAGTTTCCTACATACTGGATTTGTTTTTAGCCTACGATAAGTAGGAGTTTGATGTGTGATTCCAACTGCTTACCATAAAATATCGTGCAGGACAACGGCCGCGAAATAGCCCCCCGTCCAAAATCCGGTTTCTGGAACGAAAATCACTGTGTCAAAATTAACCTTACCGTATGTTAAGTAGTAGTAGTATCGCTGATTGGCTGTTTTTCAGTCAACTAATATTATCAGCCGTCAGGTCTTTTTTTTTTCATAGTTCTCTATTAGCTGCATCTCGGTAGGCACCCCCTTTCTAGCCAAATCATCTTTCACACAGTCCATTCATCGTTTCTTTGATTTCCCCTAGTCCATCCATGCCATCCATATACACATACCTACTCAAAAAAATTCTTAAGATTTTCCTCATCCTTCGCATTACATGCGCATACAATCAATAAACAATCGACTATCAATTTCCACACAACTTTCCAGTCACCGGTGCCACCGAGAATGGCCATGGGGAAATAAATAGTGTGCTTCTTATTCAGGGAAACAATAAAACATCTAAAAGTCAAAGTGTTTTGCATATATTTTTTATTACCGAAATAATCTCAATAATTATATGACGGAGTCCTCTCTTATACATGTATAGACGCCAGCACGTCCACCTACTACAATATAGATTTTCAACTATATCAGTAAACCACAAGGTTCTAAGTTGATTGGCAAAATTTGACAGTTTCGGGTAGGTTGATGTGGTTGGCGTCTGTACAAGAGATTTGCCAAACATTATTAAAAAATTAACGCTTTTTATTAAATTACTGTACGTAATCTTGCAATTAAAAATAATCAACAAGTACCTACTTCGATATTATCAACATAATTGTTATTATGTTGATAAAAAGAATAGGTATTTTCTTAAAAGCTGATATGCAAAAGTGGTTGAAAAAAAAAGGTAAGTATATATTTTGAAGAGAGCTGGACGAAAGCCATTTTGTTCGGTATAATACTTTGGGCATTCAATCGAAGCTGTGATACCTTATATACAAAGCGATTTAAATTCACTTAATGACTGGTTCCAATCTAACCTCCTCACCATTAATACTACAAAAACTAACTATGTTGTGATTGCCCCCAAAAATAAAAAAATAAGTGACAATATACAACTTAAAATAAATGATGAAATAATCCAAAGGAAAACTAAAGAAAAATATTTAGGTTTAATTTTAGATAACTATCTGAGTTGGAAGCCTCATATAGAGAAAATCAGATGTAAACTATTATCACTTACAGGAGCTCTTCATAATATAAACAAATCCCTTCCTCGGAAGGTCGATACATAATTTATAATTCTTTAGTTAAACCACACATAGACTACCTAATAGAAAACTGGGGGACCGCAGCTAAATCTAACCTCGAAATATTACAAACAGCACAAAATAGATTAATCAAAATATTATTTAATTTCAAATTTCGATTGTCAACTCAGAAAATATATAAAGATACAAAAATAATGAACATTTCCCAAACATATATGTACATGTATACTAATACGCAAAATATTACATAAAGATATTCATACAACACTAAAATTTACAAAAAAACACCAAGTACAAAAAATTAAACTACGAAACTCCAATTACTTAGTAACACGTCCTCCCAGAACAGTTAATTACGGGAAAAGAAATATTGAATTTGAAGGTGTTAACATGTACAATAAAATACCCATGAAAATAAAAGAAGCAAAAAGTATGTCTTGTTTTAAAAACAAACTTAAATCGTATATAATGTGTCAATAACAATAATATTATAAAAATACTAGCTTTAGCAAAAATCAAAATAAATAAAAGTTCCTTATTTAGTCAGTACGCTATCATGTATGCCACATCTAGTACTCGTAATACATCTACTTTTACTTTAGATCCGTGTTTACTTGGTTGGTGAGAAGTTGATATTTACTTTTTTTTGTCACTACCTTCCTATTTATTTTTATAAATTTACTTTTAACGTCTTTTTTGTACGCTCATAATCATTTTATGTAAATTTAGTTTCTCAGTAAGTGAATTATTGTTAATTCTTAATGAGGAATAATAAAGCTCTTAAACCATATAATTAAACAAAATAAAGGACAACCAACTTACGTCGTAGATGAATTATTAAAAAGGCACAACCATGAAGTTTTAAGACTCCCACCTTATCATTGTGATTTCAACCCGATCGAAAAAATATGGAGCCTTGTGAAAAAACGCGTGGCAAAAAATAATGTTGATCAAGACACGAAAAAAATTGTGAAATTGTCGGAAGATTCGTTTGCAAGCGTGACAGCAAAATATTGGTTCAAACAATGCAAACATGTAGAGCATCTAGAAGATGGATATTTTAGAAACGACGGGCTGATAGATGAAGAAATGGACTGCTTCATGATATCTATAGTTAGCGATAGCGAAACCGAGTCTGATCACGACAGTGACATCCATGTAGATGATTCGGATAGTGACTGTAGTGTTAGATGACAACACTGGACACCCCACTCCAGCGCGGCCGCGCGTATAAAAGGAAGAAGCCTGCGTGGACTCGTTCATTTTTCCGTTGGTCACAGACCTATCTACATTGTTGCTCTGCCCATTTTGTGTTCTATTTTAACTTCTTATTATAATTTCCATGTAATTTGTGCAGTTTGATATTAAAATTATTATTTTTTAATGTTTTATTTATAAGATCAGAAGTGGGATATGAAGCCCTTATCCGCTCGAATACCATCTCTGATTCTATAAATTTAAAGTTGCTTTGTTTAACGTGTTCTATAGCATTAATTTTGAGGGTAAGTTGGGCAGAGACACAATGCCTTCTGATAATAAGAGGAAAGGGAGACGTCACGTACGAACTCCCTCGCCTCCTAAAAAGTTAGACGAGATTTTGCAGAGACTTCAAGATCTGGAGGAGCGGACGCGTGGGAACGAGTCGCGACCTTCTTTGGCGAGCCTGGGGTCCTGTCACGCTCTGGCCATGCCGAGCTCGCCGCTGCCAGACGTGGAGCCCGCCACAACACCTGCCTGCGCACTCCCAGCGTCTACCGCCCCGACGCAAGAGTTTCCTGCCACGCCGTTGCCGACGGAGAGTGACATCAAAACCATAGCTGAACGCTTTCTGGACGTCATGATGGACACTCCTGGTGAGATCAAACCAATATTTTGTCTCTGATTTTGACCCAAGTGTTCATGATGTCGACACGTGGTGCGATGAAGTTGATAAGGCTCGATCGCTTAATCGTTAGGAGTACTTAGGTAAAATAATCAGTCAGGGTCAGGTTAGACCGAGCAAACATAAAGGTGAAGCATTAGGTCGCCAAGACCGAGTAACATTAGGCAAGTTCGCCAATTCCTAGGCCTGGCTGGCTATTCAAAATTCAAAAATTCAAATTCAAAGATTAAGCAGATGTTAGAAGATTAAGCAGCGTTAGTACAGCCTAAACGCTCGTACAAACAGAGGGTATCTCCACATAAGTAACCGCGAGCCGAGTCGTTCGAGCGTGGCGCGTCGCCGCCGCCTACCCGGCGCCAGACTACCCCGACAGCGCGGCGCCATGCCGAACGCGTTGAGTCGCCGTTGCCAGGGTGATCTGCGCGAGCGCCGCGGTCACGTATGCCACCCCTGCCGTCTGCGCCACCTAGCGTGCTCCGTGCCGGTCATACGGCAGAGTCCTTATTGGAACACGCGTACAATTAGTGATATCACCGCAACGGACCGCATAGTGGACGCGATCTGTTCCACCAATAACCGGGTTAGATCTGACCAACATTTTTATTTCTAGCTTCGATCCTAGTTTGATCGGGCAAAACTATTAAGTAATTGGAGCGATCTTGAATGTCTTTCGCGAATAGGTGATTGTTTAAAAGATGACGCTCGTACGTAGTTACGCGAGTGGGTTACGAGTGATCCTACGTGTAGTAATTTCAAAAAGGAATTTACGCCTTGTGTGTCCAAAAACGCCAGGCATTACAAATATTTTATTCGACGTAAGTAGCACAAATTCGGATAATTACTTTGCGTATTTCGATTACGCAGTGCGCCTACTCAGTGATGAGCTTGGTTATAAGATTTTTGTTCATGGTGTAGTGTCGCGGTGAGTGGACTCCCGACACATGCGCTGGTTTCTTTGAAAGTTAGTTGAGAACTTTCATTGGTTTTATTTTTGTTTACTCAGTGATGAGCTTGGTTATAAGATTTTTGTTCATGGTGTAGTGTCGCGGTGAGTGGACTCCCGACACATGCGCTGGTTTCTTTGAAAGTTAGTTGAGAACTTTCATTGGTTTTATTTTTGTTGTATGCACCCAGCTTTTGCTTACACTTTGTAGACTGTATGTACCAAACAATCACTGGTTGCATTTGTTTTGTTGTTGGGTGCCGAGGCTCATGTAAATCCTGAGTGCACGTGGTCTTGAGTGGCACAGACTGTGGACTGTACTATTTAGAGTGCAGTTCATGGTGAAGGTATCGAGGTTGATGTCGGTGGGGCCCATGCTGACTATAGACTGAGTGTAAATCCTGAAGTAGGTCTTGTGGTTGACCTGCTGTAACCGATGTAAATCCTGATGCGCGCATGGTATTTGGTGTGGGAATATGACCCAAGTAAATCCTACTTGTGATATGAAAAGTCGTTGAGTGCGACTGTTTGTGAAAAGTCGTTGAGTGCGACTGTTTGTGAAAAGTCGTTGAGTGCGACTGTTTGTGAAAAGTTGTTGAGTACGACTGTTTTATGCAAAGTGTTTTGTGTTGTTTGGTACATAAAGTGCTATTTAAAGTACAACTGTTTTGATAACTTGTGTAATATCTTAAATTATGTGATCTTAACGTATGTGCATTGTGGTTACAGGTTGCGATGAAGATCAAGCATTCGAACATGAGAACGAAAGTGCTGGTCCATCATCGAGAACTGACGAAGGCTGCGAGGACGCTGCCATGTCAGGAGAGGCCGTGTTAGATGACAACACTGGACACCCCACTCCAGCGCGGCCGCGCGTATAAAAGGAAGAAGCCTGCGTGGACTCGTTCAGGAATTCGGTCCAGTGGTCGAGTCGATCGCTGAGAAGCACCTCCCCCCCAATCCTTCAGATCAATTAGATACTTTTAGCGATGCACTCGCAGCATCGCAATCAGTTCCATCTACCATGATGGATACTAGCGAGCCCGCTTCCTCAAAGCGCGCCCCCACTCCCTTCCCCTCCGATAACGAAGAGCATGCCTCTTCTTCAAGCTCGCAGTCGGACGATGACAGCTTCACAGCTGTCACCTCCGGTAAGAGGAAGATGAAGAAGCAGAGCTCCTCTCAGGCGTCCAAGGTAGTCGCCATCGACGATAGCCCGTCTACCCACTATGTAGATAGGGATGCTCCCCCACCCTCACCCACCCCCCTCCCCGTAGGTTCCCCCGTATTATCTCCCCCCCCCACCCCCCGCCCGATCGCGAGTACGCCATCCTCCGCGCAGGATGCCCCCGCCAAAAACCCCCCCGGTCCCAAGAAGGTCGCGCCCCCTCCCCCTGTCTTCATCCAAGACAAGGAGAAGTGGACGGCCATCTCCAAATGGTGTGTTGATCAGAGGATCAGCTACACCAACGCCAGGTCGACCCAACAGGGTATAAAAGTCACACTCGCGACGTCCCGCGACTACTACCCGCGTACTTGCGTACTTCAATACCCTTCTGCAAGCGAGAGGTGTGTCATTCCACACCTACTCCCTCCCAGAAGACAGGCAGATCCGTGTGGTGATCAAGAAGATCCCCAAAGAAATCTCCCCATCCGACATCCTAGCAGACCTTCAGTCGCAAAGGATACCAGTCGATGAAGTGCACCGCATGCACCGTTCGCGCGGTAGAGAGGCATACGACATGATTTTAGTCGTGTGCTCCCCGACCGAGGGGCATCACCCCATCTTTAACGTCAAGACGATCTGCAACCTTATGGGCTTCACCATAGAGAAGCCCTGGAAAAACAGCGCCATAGGGCAATGCCATAATTGCCAGTTGTACGGCCACGCGCAGAAGAACTGCCATGCCAAACCCAGGTGCGTCAAATGCCTGGGCGACCACGGCACTTCGGATTGCTCACGGCCAAAGGATCGCAATCTCTGCGACAGCCCACCTAGCTGCGTGCTATGCGGGAACATAGGGCATACTGCCAATTACCGCGGATGCCCCAAGGCACCAAAGTCGAACCCAGGCAAACTGACCCAGCGTCTCGACGCTCGGCAGACTAAACAGAGGGAATTCCTCATTCCCTCCTCCCAATTCCCCCAGCGGCTAAGTCCTCAAAGACCTAGCCCCTGGACTCAACTCCACCACCAGCAGGCTTTTCCAGCCATGGCCACCGCGAGGCCCCCGCTCCCTCAAACCCCCATGTACTCTCTCATGGACCCGCGTAACCGTGTCCCTCCGCCCTCAGCGGCCACCCCACCCACCGCGCCCGCCGCGCCCACCGCGCCCGCCGCGCCCCCCGCGCCCTCCGCGCCTACCACGCCTTACGCTCCCCCCGCACCCATAGCGCCCGCCTCGAAACCCGTACGTGCTCCTCAAGCACCGCACCCCGCGATCAATTATAATATCGCTGCGCAAAACATTAACATCATTGCCAGCGCCTTCGCCATATTCAGCACGCCCCGGGCGGCTCAAATGGCAAGCGATATCGTCGCCGCTAAGCAAAGCGGCGACATCCAATCTCTCCTGGCCGTATTAGTCGCGTACCAGGACATCACCCAAGCCCTCTCTGTTATCTCATCATCATGAATAACACGGCCTTAAGTAGATTTAAACCCAGATCCCTCAACCTCGGCGTCTTCAACGCAAACGGCATCCATGGTCAACGAGATGAAATATCGGAGTTCCTCCGTGATCATCGAATTGACTTATTCCTCATACAGGAAACCTTCCTAAAACCTAGTCACCGTAATCCAGCCATCGCTAATTACCGTGTAATTCGTAACGATAGGTCGCGTGCCCACTTGGGCGGCACACTAATTTATTATAAAAAGGATCTGTACTGCATCCCTATTGACCCTCCCCCGCTAGCACAATTAGAAGTCTCCATCTGCCGACTAGCTATGACTGGCCATCAGCCGGTTACCGTAGTATCGGCCTACATCCCTCCCAACCTCGCAGGGGGATTCCAACCCATCGCGGACGACCTAAAAATCCTATTTGGCATGAGTGACTCTGTTATCATAGCAGGCGATCTCAACGCTAAACATCCCTCCTGGAATAGCTCCCTTACCAACTCCAGAGGGTATCAATTGTACAATCTCTCCTTCGCTCAAAACTTTGACGTCATCGCTCCGATGACTCCAACCCACTATCCCCACCAAGTTAATCATGCCCCCGACATTCTTGACGTGGCGCTCCTTAAGAACGTCAACCTAAGATTAGACTCAATAGAAACGGTCCACGAGCTTACCTCGGACCACCGACCAGTAGTCATACGACTGGCTCCCCGCATAGGTCCCTCTGGCCCCAACCAACCCCCAGCCACCAAAAGGGTGACGGACTGGAGGCAAGTAGGCGATAAGCTGAAAACCAACACATCCCCCCAATTGGACTCCATCCCAAACGTTTTCGATTCAATCGCGGACACGACGGCTGCGATCGACTCGCTCACTGACCATGTGCAAACCGTCCTGAACGACAGTTCAAGGGAGGTTCCTGAAGCGGATAACCGCTACTTGAAACTCCCGGACGATGCGCGTGCTCTGTTGACCGAGAAGAACGCGGCCACCCGTGCATACAGCAACTTTCCCTGTCCCGCCAACAAAGCCCACATGCGCTACTTGCAGAGATCTGTAAAGACACGCATGGCGGAGCTGCGTGACGCGAGCTGGGACAAGATGCTCAGCGAGTTACAGCCCACCCATCAGGCCTTCTGGGAACTCCAGAGGAAACTCAAATCAAATCAGATAGCTGCCATGCCCCCCCTAGTACGCCCCGACAAAACCATAGCCTTCGACGACATCGACAAAGCGGAATGCCTAGCCGACAGTCTCGAGGCTCAATGCTCTCCCAGCTCCCTACCAGTAGACCAAGCTCACCTCTCAGAGGTAGACGCTGAAGTCGAACGTAAAGCTTCTCTGCCCCCCGTCGAAGACCCCGAAAGTCCTCTGCCTCCCGTCACTCCAGACGAAGTGCATGACATCATCAAAGGTCTCCACATCCGTAAAGCCCCCGGCTCAGATGGAATCACCAATAGGGTGATCCAACTCTTCCCCGCCCACCTTATTATGCTACTGACCACCATCTTCAATGGTGCTCTAAGCAACAATATCTTCCCCCAAGCGTGGAAAGAAGCCATAGTGATAGGTATCCCAAAGCCTGGCAAGCCCAAAACCGAACCCTCTAGCTACCGCCCCATCAGTCTGCTCAAGGTATTAGGCAAAATCTATGAGAGGCTTATTTATAAGCGTCTCAGGGACTACGCTGAAACCAAAGGCCTCATCCCCAACGAACAGTTCGGCTTTAGAGCCCAGCACTCTAGCGTGCATCAGGTCCACCGTATCGTCGAATTCATCGGCGGCGGCTTCTACCGTGGCATGTCGACAGGTGCGGTCTTCTTCGACATAGCGAAAGCATTCGACAAGGTCTGGCACAACGGCTTAATCTTTAAGCTCTACAAACTCGGAGTGCCCGATCGTCTCGTGCTCATCTTACGGGACTACTTGTCGAATCGCACTTTCCGCTATCGCATCGAGGGAGCCCTATCCTCTCCCCGCCAAATCCGCGCCGGAGTCCCTCAAGGCTCCGTGATCGCCCCGCTCATGTTCTCGCTCTTCACAAGCGACATCCCCAAAAGCAATACGGCGCAGTTGGCTCTGTTCGCAGATGACACGGCCATATATTGCAGGGGCTATTCGCAAACTCAGATCCACCTTCTCTTACAACGGGCTGTCAATAACCTTGGCAACTGGTTTAAGAAATGGAGAATTGAGGTGAACCCCGACAAAAGTCAGGCGGTTTTATTCATAAAACCGCGATCTAGACCCCCTCACATTCCCCGACCACTCACCTTGTTAGGCAAGCCTATCCCCTGGGAGAAGCAAGCCAAGTACTTGGGAGTCATCCTCGATCATTACCTCAACTTTACAGAGCACATAAGGTCGGTTCGCTCGCGGGCCGCCTTCGCTCTCAGTAGACTTTACTACATCGTTAATGCACGCAGCAAATTGTCACTCAAGTGCAAATTGCGCATCTACACAGCGTGCATCCGCCCCATCATGACCTATGCGGGTGTAGTCTTTGCACACACATCCCCCAGAAATATCCATAAGATGCAGGTGATCCAGAACAGATTTCTTAGAAGAGCCACGGGCGCTCCCTGGTATGTCAGGAATATTAACCTCCACCTAGATCTCAAAATCCCCACAATCCATCAGTTCCTAAAACGCATTTCAAAGCGTCATTTTGATTCCGCCGCCAATCACCGCAACCCTCTGGTTGTTGAAGCGGCCAATTATACCCCCTCCCGTATTAGTCGATTTCGCCGTCCTAGGCATGTTCTCTCCGATCCAGATGATCCAACCACTCTCCTCCAGGAGAGCAATAGGGCCACCAGTACAGTGCACAAACACACCCGACACCCGTCGTACCGACCTCGCCGCCGAGGTCCTCCGCGCGCGCGACCCTCACGAGTAAATAATACTCCCCCCCGACCCTTGTCCGATGAAGCGCCAGCCCGCGCCGCAGCTGAGCGCGTAGCTTTAAATTCCCCGTCTAATAATAATATATCCGTGATCCAGCCTGTCCCATCTTGCTGTCCCCCCCTCAGCGACGCCCTAAGCCGAGGTTCGTACCCCACAGGGGGTGCCCTTAGCGAGCGTTCGCCTAATTTTAATTTAGAATAGTTGCTCCTGGCTGGAGGCTTTGAGTGTAGTGCTTAAGGCAGCCACAGGATTGTTCGGTTGAGCAGTAAATACCTTAGTGGTATACCTGCGAGATGCCATAGTTAAAAAAAAAAAAAAAAAAAAATGGACTCGTTCATTTTTCCGTTGGTCACAGACCTATCTACATTGTTGCTCTGCCCATTTTGTGTTCTATTTTAACTTCTTATTATAATTTCCATGTAATTTGTGCAGTTTGATATTAAAATTATTATTTTTTAATGTTTTATTTATAAGAGTAGTATGTCTGGATTTAACCCAATCGATGACCATAATTATACAATTAAAATTTAAAATGTTTTTTTTTTACATTATTTACTCTAACATTACAAATATTTTATGGTTCGACCGCTCTTTATTGTGGTTATCATAACAAAAAAGTTTGCATAATATAAGTATTATGTCAATATCATTTTCTATTTTAATGAATATTGATTTAATTATTAAAAATAATAAAATCTGATCGAACCAAAAATTATCATTTATAATTAATAACCTATAAATGATAATTTTTGGTTCGATCAGATTTTATTATTTACTCGTGGTGTTATTAGCTCGTGGCTAAGTAGTAACTGCCGCACGGATCGATCCGTCAGGTTAAGCTACGCTTGCCGGGGTTGGTCTGTGGATGGGTGACCATCTTTACATACCGAGATTCCTCCGTGCCTCGGAAAGCACGTTAAGCCGTTGGTCCCGGTTGTCATTTGTGGATCTTTGACAGTCGTTACGGGTCGTCAGAAGCCCGAAAGTCTGACAACCAGTCTTACCAAGGGGTATCGTATTACCCAATTACTGGGTTGTGGAGGTCAGATAGGCAGTCGCTCCATGTAAAATACTGCTATTCAGCTGCATCCGGTTAGACTGGAAGCCGACCCCAATATAGTTGGGAAAAGGCTAGGCAGATTGATTTTGAATTAATAACCTATAAATGAAATCAGATGTCAAGTTGAATTTTTGGGGAGTCTTAAACAGTGGAGTTTGGCAACATTCCGTGACATGACTATAGCGCCGCGTCTGCGAGACTTCTTTCGTGAGACGGGACGGACTTTATATATCGAATCGTAATTACCGTCACTTAATAATAACTCATGTATTGGAGTATTACATTTTAGCGTAGCCAGATTACAATAGGGATGAAGCCTGGGTCAAAAAAAAAAATTCTATTTAGTCCGTCATGCGTCAGTCAGATAATAAAAAAATATTAGACACGTATTTTTTGCTTTATCATATTAATGAAAAATTACTTAGATACAACGCATTAAAGTTGGGGAGTGGGGGTTGATACGTCACAAGTATGTATAAAATCTACATACAAGTGACGTCATAGCACATACACACCCGACACCCGTCGTACCGACCTCGCCGCCGAGGTCCTCCGCGATCGCGACCCTCACGAGTAAATAATACTCCCCCCCCGACCCTTGTCCGATGAAGCACCAGCCCGCGCCGCAGCTGAGCGCGTAGATTTAAATTCCCCGTATAATAATAATATATCCTTGATCCAGCCTGTCCCATCTTGCTGTCCTCCCCTCAGCGACGCCCTAAGCCGAGGTTCGTACCCCACAGGGGGTGCCGTTAGCGAGCGTTCGCCTAATTTTAATTTAGAATAGTTTTGCTCCTGGCTGGAGGCTTTGAGTGTAGCGCTTAAGGCAGCCACAGGATTGTTCGGTTAACGTCATAGCACATTATAACTCAATGTATCGCCGTAATCTTTTGATACCGTAAAAAAAGAAAAAATACGTGTACGTTATTTTTTCATAATCTACATTACGGACAATAAACATTTTTTTAGTCATCATCCCTATTATAATGAAATAGCTCTCTGAGGAGTTGGAATAGAAACATCTAATTTCGCATGATGCTTTGAGTTCATAAAAGGCACAGACGCCAGCACGTCAACCTACTACAATCTGTCAAATTTCTTTGATACATTTTCAACTATATCACTGAAGCATAAGGTTCAAAGCTGATTGGGAAAATTTGACAGTTTCAGGTAGGTTGAAACCGGAAAAGAAGTGACGGGCTTTGAACTGCGACCCATTAAATTAAATTAATTGAAAGCGCTAGAGAGTTTAATTTCTTTCTATACTCCTACGCTACATTGGCAGAGTTTTGGAGAATTGTTGCACGCCAGTGCGTCTGTACAACAAATCACCATAATTGGTAAGTTTCTAGGGTTTCTCATTTAAGCGCAAGGATCGATTTTAGGGTTTATGAAAATCAATTTCTTATTTTCCAACAGTGTCGATTATAGAAAAAATAAAATTGCGCAGCTTAAGCACAAATTAAGACCGTAGAAAAAAAATCGTAGGCGTACGTCATCGTCATGCCGTTTGAGAGGTACAGCAATTTGCTAAACGTTACCCCAGAGGCATCTTGAATAATTTGAAACCTTGTTTGAAAGGTCAGGAAATGAGAATACAGTTCTTCAGGATAATCACTTTTATTCACATTGGTTTTACACTTCAAATCAACCTTCTTCGACTCGCCACCAAAATAGAATGCCCGTGTTCGCGTGTGCAACAGTTTTTAGTACCCGAGTGAATGAATGAACAACTTCACTCTGACATTTGTTCATTCATTCAGAATGAACAAATGTCAGAGTGAAGTGTTCGAGTGAATGACAGGTTAGTCAATACACTATCCAAATCACGCGAACACGCACATTGAAATATAATATAATGTAAATATGTATGTATAATAAAATAAAGCATGATAAATATGACTACAAAAATACAAATAGTCCTTAATTATACCAAAAATGCTAACAGTCGGCCTTTCCTGACACTTACACGTCCCGTGGAAGGAATGATTTCAATGAACAAATGTAGATTAAATGTTGGATAATCAAAGTCTCAAAACGTTTATCGGCCTTCCGCACTAATTATAATTATTTACAACATAACATAACAACACGCTTGTTATCCCCGAAGGGTTAGGGAGAGGTGTCCCTATCTATCACATTTCGCCAGTAATGTTAATGAAAACATAATATTTTAATGTAATTGATTCACATAAAAACATATTTTTATAATTTGGTTTGTAATTCTGTTATTAAATTCTGACATCATTCTCACTGAATTACACTTGCACCACCAGCATTGAAGGAATCACGGTGGCCTCACATATCCACCGCAACTCAAGCATGCTGTGGCCCCTTCATGTCCACAACACGCCAGCGACAATACCGTAGTTGTAAGCATAATCTGCCCTCTAATCTAATTACGCTTGCACCACCAGCATTGAAGGAATTACGGTGGCCTCTACATATCCACCGCAACTCAAGCATGCTGTGACCCCTTCATGTCCACAACACGCCAGCGACAATACCATAGTTGCAAGCATAATTTTCCCACTAACCTAATTACACTTGTACCACCAGCATTGAAGGAATTACGGTGGCCTCTACATATCCACCGCAACTCAAGCATGCTGTGGCCCCTTCATGTCCACAACACGCCAGCGACAATACCATAGTTGCAAGCATAATTTGCCCACTAACCTACTTGCACCACCAGCATTGAAGGAATTACGGTGGCCTCTACATATCCACCGCAACTCAAGCATGTTGTGGCCCCTTCATGTCCACAACACGCCAGCGACAATACCATGGTTGCAAGCATAATTTACATATTTACGATAATTCTGGCATGCAGTGGCCCCTTTATGTCCACGACACACCAAGTAAATAAATTGATATTTATAAGTTATTATGGCCTCTTCATATCCATAACAACAACTAATTGCCTCACTGTGTAGGCCCTGCATGTTACAGGTTAAATTATTATTATCTATTAATTCTTCTATGAAGTTCATATTCTCTATTCTAAGTAATTTTATATTCTAATTAATTTACATACTTTTTGTTGTTGTTTTACACTTATAGTACAATAATAATCACTTTTAAATTATTTTCTATCGTCATTAGTTGTTCTATCATCACCCAATTAACAGAGCAATTCACTATTCTCAACATTTTCTGGGACTGAATTACTATCCCTGACATTGTTTCTATTAAGCCTTTAATAGAAACATACTACTGATCAATTTTACAAACAGAAAACACACCAGTGAAGTTTCTACTACCCTCACGGGGAAGTGGTGGATCTTGTACTTTAAATCTGTCGTCATCAAAGACCACTACAATACAATGCGATAAGGACCACGAAACTAAGGAACTAACTCCCTACTTATTCCTGTCGATGGGATTTATTTTCTGCTCGAACGAAAAACATAATACAAGGCATAATATCGAACATCTTTTGAGGCAGAGAATGTAGGCTAAGTACGAACAAAACTTCGCCGTCATATTATTATGATGACTGAGTACACAGCCACTTCAGTGCGGCCTGCTATGGTGACCAGTGAAATCTAACTGGTTGCCAATTTAATTCTATAATATATATTTTTTTAACATTGATTTTATATTCTGTGATTACTTGAACTCACACACTGATTTATTATTAGTATTACTTGTTAAAATAAATAGTCGGCACGGTTGGCGCAGTGGTTAAGCGATTGACTGCTGCGCTGCGTGTCGTGGGTTGGATTCATAAAATGTTTGTAAACATGTGAGCACCATGCATCTATCACATAATTAATTTATGTCATTCCTTCATTTTTCATTATTTTTGCCTATCGTGGTATAGTAATCTTATTCTAGTTGCATGGTCTTCACATATAATTGGTGTATACAAGATATTGTGAACTTTTTAAAAATTCAAATTCAAATTCAAATTCAAAAGTCATTTATTCAAACTAGGCTGAGAATCAGCACTTTTCGAACGTCAAAATTACATAAGACAGTCCCCCAAAACGCCCACCCTTCACCACTTCCTAGTGCTTTTGCTGGGAAGAAGAAGTGGCGCAACAAACTCCCCAGCAGCACAGCTGTCTGTTCAGTTAGAAAAAAATAAAAAATGATTCTATACAACAGTATGTAAGACAATTTACAATATGCAAAAAATAATTAAAATTATAAATTAAATAGCTATAATTAATAGCCATATGACAGCTAGCACACGCCAATATACCAACCAAAAGCATCGAGAACTATACTCAAGCAGAAATAAAAATAACTAAAAGTAAACAATATCTAAAAAAAAAAAGAAAAAAGCCTCCAGGCATAAAGGGCGTGCCCGCTTACATATAGCTGTAACTAGAAGTTACAATTGATAAACTAGGACCATCGAGGTAAAATAAATAATTGTCGAGGTCGCTAGCTAACCACATATTGCAATAAAACTCATTAAAAAAAAATAGTAATGAGTAGATTATGTCAACACTAAATTAAAATAAAATTAAAATAAATTGACTTATAAAGTAAAATTATAAACAATTATATAAACTCATATAACCTGTCAGTAGGTAAACTAATTCTGGAGAAAGAACATTTAAACATTGTCTTGAGTTAATCACAGCGACCATATATTCTTATCATTTAAGTAGTCGTTGATAGAATAGTATGCCTTTGAACAAAGGTTGGACTTTAATTTAGTTTTAAACGTATTAAAAGGCAAATCTAGCAAAGAAGAGGGTAGCTTGTTATAAAAGGTTATACCAAGCCCAACAAATGAGTTATGAACCTTATGAAGCCGGTGAAAGGGAGCACGTAGTTTATCCTTACTTCTTGTGTTAACATTGTGAATATCACTGTTTTTAGTGTATAAGTGTATATTTTGCCTAATATATGAAATAAAAGAGTAACGGTGGAGTTTCTTGCCGATTCTTCTCCATACGAAAACTACCTTTTGGAAGTGGCGACAAGAATCTACTTTGTGGGGCCTAATTAAAATAAATTATTTGACTTTGACTTTGACCGTCTCACAAAGTTTTACGCATATACATAGGCTTATTCAATGTTTTGCCTTTAACAATTAATTCGTTTGTCATTTAAACCACCGCAAAATATTTCAATAGGTAACTCTAAATTATATCTATATGTATTCCTCCCTTCGATAGTCAACAAATGTGGAATAATTATTGGTATGGGTACTTATCTATCAATATAATATTATATGAATATGATATGAATGCTGTCATGCCCCCTTTTTTTTTTTACTGGTTTCAACATTTATTTTATCTATTTTAATATTTATCCTGTTCACACCTAACTATATGTATATGCCGAGGTCTCCTTTAGACTTAAAATAATCCTTTGTATTATTTTGAGTTCTATTGTATATATGCGTATGCGTTGTCAGATCCTAAATACATAAATAAATAAACTACGGCATGGTTGTGTTCTGTAAGTAAACTGTTGATCTCTCAGCATTGATACTTTAAAGAAAATGATCAAAGACTATCTACATCGCGTTTTCCTAATACCTATAATAAACCATAAAATTAAAGAATTTCCGAATCCTATCAAAATCGGTAAATCACTTATATTTAAAATTTTCGCATCTGATTATTTAAGCATTTTAATTTGGGTGCCAAAACCAACAGTCTGCCCGTTAACTATTGCAAGATTATCTTGTTCTTTTTAAATATTTAAGACAGTCTTATTATTCTCAGACTCACGTTTACTGGGACAGTCGGATATCAAGTGGCCTACTTCATGATAGTGTTCGCATCTTTTAATTGGGTGTTTACGTTTATAGTAGGAGTGACCTTCTACCCCACAATTATAACATTTTGCTACCTTATCCTTATTGTCCCCATCCGTGGTATCTTTAAATGATGTCGTTCATTTGCTGCCAGAAGGGCCCGGCCGCGAAGCCACGTTAAACTTATCATTACTTTTAATAGTTATAACATTACGAAGATAAACTAACTTTGCTTTTGGTTGGTATATTGGCGTGTGCTAGCTGTCATATGGCTATTAATTATAGCTATTTAATTTATAATTTAAATTATTTTTTGCGTATTGTAAATTGTCTTGCATATCTACTATTGTATAAAATCATTTATTTTTTTCTAACTGAACAGACAGCTGTGCTGCTGGGGAGTTTGTTGCGCCACTTCTTCTTCCCAGCAAAAGCACTAGGAAGTGGTGAAGGGTGGGCGTTTTGGGGGACTGTCTTATGTAATTTTGACGTTCGAAAAGTGCTGATTCTCAGCCTAGTTTGAATAAAAGACTTTTGAATTTGAATTTGAATTAACAACTTATATAAATATCCATGGCATTTTTACCAGAAATATTACATCTATTTATTAGAATCATCTTTTCGTAATAATACTCTTCTAAATTATCCCCTAAACGTGTTTTACAGGCGAGCATTTCTGTCAGCAATCGACCATAGTTGTCATCACAAGGGATTGCTAAACGCAATTTTTGTTGCCACTCTGTCCATGTAAATAACAAACTAGGTAATTCTTGGTAGGTACCACTTTTGAGCTAGCCCAACTAACTTCGGTAACGCGTAGTGAATAATTTGTCGTTCTGACCAATTATAAATCTTCACACATTCGTTAAATTTAATAATTCAAACATATTGTGGTTTCGCTTAGTTGGGTCGAATTCAGGTACAACGTTCATATTCGGAAAACATTCTGGGGCCCAAGTCTGCCATTTTTATAAATTCGTCATTTCAACACGATCCCATTGTCGTTTTGCTAAAAGTTCGCAATCCGCTAAATTCATAATGGTCGATCATTGGTAATACAATGATCATTGTATTCCACAAACACGATACTCCTAACTAATTAAAAGAAATGGCTGCACAATGACGTTCCCATGGTAGGTCAATGATCAAAGGAACTGTCAAAATTTTAGCAGATTACCGCCTAAGTCATTCATTCATATTTCATTATGTACGAGATTACCAATAGATGCCATTTCTTTCAATGGAGTGTCAGTGGCTGACCACTGGAAAGTCACAATGACGCCAATATGTTGGTAGATTACCAAACTTGTCAAAATCAACAATTATGAAATCAATGATAGACCATTCTGACATTTTTGTAATAGCAGACTTGAGGCCCTGAACTGCTGTCCGTGCGAAAGGATTTAACTAGCTTTCTAAATACCTCCGCGAAACTAGAGTCTAAAACAGTAAATTAATTACTTGCTAATGGTGATGTAGTATGATCGGGAGCAGCTGGTGCGCTTGGTTGACTATTGCAATGCCGACTGCTGGTCCCAGCACGCACTTGTTCTGCCGGGTCCTTGACTAATTCAGGTGTCCGGGAACGCCGCATTGTGCTCTTTTCCTGCCTCGAGAACATGCGCCGTGATCTGCGACGACGACGACGCTCTGACTCACTGCTGGAGTCCTTAGACGCGTTTTCGCGACCGATGACTTAGCATGTTTCTTACGTAGCTGGAACCAAATATAAAAAAAAACAAGTAAACGTTCCTTAACACAACTATAAAATTAATAACAAGTAAACGTGGCTTATTCCTTAAAGGAATACATATCTAACGTTTGATTTATAACCAGGATCCATATTATTGTAAAAATATAGAATTAGAAAGAAACCACAAACATGGAAATAATTGAATGTACACAAAAAGAAACAGAAAAATACGTATAAAAATCCATTTTTAATAAATTGAAAGATTTACAAGCTTAAAAGGGTGGAACAGAATAATTGAATAGCTCAGAATAAAATATCATGGTACACTCGAGAGCAATGAATCCGGGTCACTTAAAGAATGTTAAAAATCTCGGAAACTAAAAATGAAAGGTTAATGCAATAAATTGTATTTAATAGACAATGTAATACTCCTTAAATGAAAGTTAAAAAAATATGAGTCACCATACATTTTATTAACACAAAATTACATAAAGAAAAAAACTGCTGATCTCTCCTTAAAACAAAAATAGGAAACATGACATTTTTGAACTTTATTACGATTTTCTTGAATTTTAATACTTCATATTGCCTCCTCGTGCTTCCATTACTGCGTTTACGCGGTTTGGCATGCTGTACACCAAGTTCCTTATACGATTTTGGGGAATATTCTCCCATTCCTCTGTGAGAGCAATTTTGAGCTCACGAAGCGTGATTGGGGGAGGGTTTCGTTGTTTTACGCATCTGCCTAGCTCGTCCCAAGCATGCTCGATCGGGTTGATATCCGGGCTGCGCGCTGGCCACTCCATACGAGTAATGTTCATCTCTTGAAGGTAGTCATTCACAATCCTACCTGTATGAGGTCGGGCATTGTCATGCATAAATATAGCATCCTCACCTAAATTGACCATAAATGGACCAACGTGATCATTGAGGATTTCTTCCACATATCTTTCGCTAGTTAAAGAGCCGTTTTCTATGATCACCAGCTCTGTGCGACTTTCAGAAGAAATTCCGGCCCACACAAGTACAGACCCACCACCGTAGGCTACTTTTTCTTCGATGCATGCTTGCTTGAATCTTTCCCCTGGTCTTCGATACACTCTGTGTCTTCCATCGTGCTTGTAGAGCATAAATTTTGATTCGTCGGAGAACATAACTTTTGACCAATCTTCAATACTCCAATTTACGTGGCTCTGGGCATATCTTAGTCTTGAAATACGATGCCCACGCTCCAGTTTAGGGCCGTTTGCAGGTCTAAGGGGTTTTAAGTTAGATTCAGCAAGCCGACGTCTTACTGTCCATGCACTTGGGTTACTTTCTCCGAGGCGTCGAAACTGATTTGTGAGTTCAGTTCCTGTAAGAAAGCGATTTCGAAGCATGGTGTTCACCAAGTATCGGTCTTCTCGTGCTGTGGTACACCTGGTTCTGCCCGTTCCTGGTCTGCGTAGGTTAGAACCAGTTTCTTCGTAACGTCGGAGAACTCTTTGTACTGTTGACAGCGACACACCGACAGTCCTGGCTGTATCGCGCTGACTCCGGCCGGTTTCCAGCATTGTAAGTATTCTGGTGCATTCTTCAGGCGTAAGCGACATAATTTCAGCTTGAATAATGAATATAGAGCACTATCAACATGGTTTATGTACCCACATAAATGACAGATTACAAACAAAAGCAAAACCAAATGCTGTAATTTCGTAGTTCCATCTTCGAAAGTGGCCCTTTTTCAAATTTGATTTTTTTATGATATAACTTTACAATAACTAAGAAGTTTTAATACCTTCATTTAAGGAGTATTACATTGTCTATTAAATACAATTTATTGCATTAACCTAACATTTTTAGTTTCCGAGATTTTTAGGATTCTTTAAGTGACCCGGATTCATTGCTCTCGAGTGTATTTTGGTATCACCTCATTACAATATTTAAAAATAACATTTTAGCAGTTACTGTTTGAAAAAGAATAACAAAAGATTCAATTACCTTTTAAAGTGGGCGTTAAGTTTTCACCAAAATTGTTACACGTTCTGGTGTCATCCCACTTCTGACCTTTGAAAGGTCAGGAAATGAGAATACAGTTCTTCAGGATAATCACTTTTATTCACATTGGTTTTACACTTCAAATCAACCTTCTTCGACTCGCCACCAAAATAGTGCCGCCCGTGTTCGCGTGTGCAACAGTTTTTAGTACCCGAGTGAATGAATGAACAAATGTCAGAGTGAAGTGTTCGAGTGAATGACAGGTTAGTCAATACACTATCCAAATCACGCGAACACGCACATTGAAATATAATATAATGTAAATATGTATGTATAATAAAATAAAGTATGATAAATATGACTACAAAAATACAAATAGTTTTTAATTATACCAAAAATGCTAACACTTGTAGCGTTGTGAGGATTCACAACTAACAATAGTCGAGTGTTGCTGAAATATCACAATTAGTAAGCTCCTAATCACATCACTAGAATCAGGGTACAACACTAATTTCCCAGACGCTCTGTCACACGGCTGTTGTTCTCGGAACAAAAAAGCTTTTTTACATAAAAAATGGACTAGGCATACCTACAAGAAAAACGTGTATACCTACACTTTACTGAGAGGATAAAATGGCGTCTACTAGGGCAGCCCTTATCGATATTTCTATGTTATAATATCGATAAAAGATTGTGAGAATGTTTTCATAATGTCACAGTACAATATGTACGGGTAAAAATACCCCAAGTTTTCTTACATATGCCTTTAATTTGTTTGTTTAATTTAATTGCTTTGTCATTCTTTCGCGGCTAAACCGTAGAACTTATTTTGATGTTTCCCATTGTGATAGGTTGAAACCTGGAGGACAGATATATACTTACTGCTTTTATCGACCTAGTATTCTGTAACTGATTTCACTCCATTGTATACTATAAGCAACAAGTTCATCTCGTTGCCGATATATCTATCCATACTAATATTATAAATTCGAAAGTAACTCTGTCTGTCTGTCTGTCGGTTACCTTTTCACGCCTAAACCGCTGAACGGATTTCAATAAAATTTGGCAGAGTTAGATTGCATCCCGGAGAAGGACATAGGCTACTTTTTGTTTCAAAAATATCCCTAAAGGGGATGAAAGTTTGTATGGGAAACCTGATATTTCTTAAGTTAGGTATATGAAAATTCAAATTTATGCTTTTGGTAACAAATAATGAATTACGTATTTCATCGTTTTTCTAAAATGATCCCTAAAAAGGGTAAAATAGGGCATGATTTTATAATTCTCATGTAATATTGTCATTTTTGATTAACTATTCACAAGAGATTTTATGGAATTGAATATTTTCAATCCCATAAAATCATAGTCCGTATCTGGAGATGACATTTAATCTTTATTTAATTAAGATCGGTTCACTCGGTCAAAAGTTATCACTACTGGCAACGGCTTGAAACGGAGAGTTTAGGTTTACCAGTGTGCTCAATAGATGGCGTTGTGCAAATGACGCGATTTTCTGAATCGCGGCGTTAAATATTTTCCGCAGGATAGTGACCCTCATTTATGCGACGTATTAGAGCCGAGTTTAGACAATTGACAAGGGTCGTACTTGCAAATCGAGTACCAGGGCCAGGGCCAGGTACCAGGGACCAACTACGTCCACCTTTAAACACCAGCGCCAAAAATCAGGGCTCGAAATACTTTCAAGTAATTTCTTTCTGCATCGAAAATAGATCATACAAATAAGGAGTACAATCGCGTATGCAAAAAAGGATACTTCCAACTTCCAAGCCTTGGTGGAACAAAAATACTTGCATAGAACATTGGTCCGTAAAAAAAGAGCACAATAACGTTTACAAAAAAAAAAAAAACTCCCAAAACCTTTAAAGTAAAAATACTTGCATAGAACATTGATCCGTAGCAATATATAAATAAAGGACACAATCGCGTTTGTAAAAAAAATTCTTCTAAAACTTTTAAAGTAAAAATACTTGGATAGAAAATTATCCGTAACCAATTATAAGCGATAAGGCCGCCCATTGTATATTTTGTAGTGTTAATTTTGTTTTTTTTTGTTATGTGTTTTTGTGGTGTACAATAAAGTATACAACATGTCCCAAAATTCAACGATAAGCCGGCCACCAGAGGATGGACCTACTAATGACTACTCGAGAAAAAAAAATACCTCTACTTTTTTTTAAATTACTTAAAAAAAATGGAAATTCTTCGAAAATGTATACCCCTTATGACACTTTTAACTACCATGACCACAATTTTTCAAATATTTCAGTTTTTTTGTTTGTATCGGCAACCTAAGTAGTACTTCTATTCACCATAATCTTTGAAAATTACAGAATTTTCGTAGTTTTATACAAAAAAAAACAACAAAAAAAAAATTATTTCCCTAAAATTTTGAAATATTTTAACGTTCAGTACACTTCAACTCATCGTAGTGTAAAAAAAAAATATCGACACTACTATGGCAAGTTTTTTAAAAAATTAGCGCAACTAACCTAGATTTTAAAATGGTATAATACTTTAGGAAAACTAGCCACAAAAAAAAAATAATGACACTTTTTCTAATCAAGAACCAAATTTCATAAGTTGTTGTTAATAGTAATCACTTCTACTAGGTATGTGCCCAAAATAGATTTTTGTTGTTGGAAAATGTTGAATGAATGAAACAAATGGTGTCAATAAATGTAAATTTATTGCATTATTAATAATATTATAATAAATGTTCGAACTGTTTACCACCGGCATTAATACAGGCACGACATCGCCTTAAAAAAGATCGTTTTATTCGTCGTGCATATCTTCTACTATTGATATGATCCGCAGCCTGAGTGATTTTTTGGCGAAGGTCGTTCAGTGTTGCAATGGGTTTCGAGTAGACTCTGTCTTTGAGACAACCCCAATAGAAGAAGTCCAGGGGGTTTAGATCGGGTGAACGGGGTGGCCATAAAATAGGACCAAATCGCCCTATCCAACTCAAACTCAAACTCAAAGCATTTATTTCAATTAAACCCTTTACAGGCACTTTTGAATTGTCAAAGAGTCAGTTAGTCAGAAAGTTGAAGCTAGTTGCCCATTCCAAAACGTAGATCTCTATGGAGAAGAACGGGCAAGAAACTCCAAGGACACTCTTTTAAATATAGAAATTACAAAATCCTGGGTACATTACTCTTGTTGATTCTATATGTGAGAACAATGTAAAAAATATCCTACAAGACATTAAGATAAAAAAAAAATATACAAAAACACAGCAGATAGAAAACTACACTTTGAAATCTTTAACGTGTCATTTTCCTCTTAAGCCGTTCTGATCCTCCAAAATGAAAACCAGTGGTACAGTTTCTCAAAAAATGTACATTTTATGTATTTAGGGGCTAACTTGGCACTAAAATAGGCGCCGGCATTACTTAGAACGTAATTTTTCCGCCAGACGGTATCACCGATATTAAACTCTTTAAAAGTGTGCCTTGTATTATAATGAAAATCATTATTTGTATGTGCGTTGTATAGTGCCACCTGTACCTTATCGAAGATGACAGATAATAGCCCTATATTAGCGGCATAGACATCTCGAGGAAGGAAAATTATTTCGTCTAGGTTAGAGCAACTAGAATAGAGTGAACCACATGTTATGATTTCACGGCCAAAGACAAGAAAAGATGGGGAGAATCCTGTCGCAGCATTTACAGAGCTATTTAGAGCTAATTGAATCTTTTGTAACGGAACGTCCCATGAACGGTGATCATCCCCGACTAACTGCGATAGTGCCTTGATAATCGTTCTATTATATCGTTCATTTGGATTAACTTGAGGGCAATATCTAGGCGAATAGAATATAAAAGGTACTTTATAATTATTTAAAAATCGTTTGAACTCATTAGACTGAAATTGTGAGCCATTATCCATAATAATGGTTTGTGGTACACCATGTACTAAAAACACAAAGTTTTCAAGATGTTGTTTATTAAAAAAATACAAAGTTTTCAAGATGTTGTTTAATAATAGTAGTAGTAGCTCGTTTAATAGGAAAAATAAGGCAGTATTTTGAAAATGAGCACGTAATCACGAGAATATATTGATTACGCTGCCTCGTCATAGGCAAAGGACCCATGAGATCCAATAATATATTCTGGAAAGGCCTCGAACAAATTTTTGGATTACCCATAAGGCCATAGGGTGAATGATTCGAATGTTTCTAGGCAAGACATGTTTCGCACGTAGAACACACTTTTGCCACTTCTCTAAACATACCAGACCAGTAGTATCTTAAGGAAAGCTTCTTGTAAGTTTTAAAGATACCAATGTGAGGATTATTATTTACCAAGCCATGGCAAGATTTGATAAGGTCGAGTCTCTCAGAGGGAGGAGGAACTTCCTTCCGTGAAAAATCTTCATTAAGATCATCTATTGAGTTAGAATAACGATATAGCTTATTTTCGCGGATTTTATAGTAAGGATAATCATCAGGGTTATCACGACAAATTTCTGTATCAGGGCCCTTATAACGAGAAAGTAAGTCCGGGACTACATTATCCTTACCTTTCTTATGTTTCAGATCAAAATCAAAGCATGATAAACGAAGAGTCCAACGTGCTAATCTCCCAGAAGGATTAAATAAATTTTGAAACCATTTCAGTGCAGCATGATCAGTATAAACCGTAAATCGTTTACCATTATCAAGATAACAACGCCAATATTCAAGTGCAGCTATAACAGCTAATGTTTCGCGTTCAGTAGTAGAATAATTTTGCTCATGTTTACTAAGAGTTCTGCTCATATAAGCAATAACCACTTCAACATTGTTTTGTTCTTGAGTCAACATAGCTCCTATACCATAATTAGAAGCGTCACAGTGAACAAAGTAAGGAAGGTCAAAGTCAGGGCAAGCTAGAATCGGGGTCGAAGTCAAACATTCTTTCAGTTTGGCAAAACTGAAGTCTGCGTCCGGATTCCAAACAAATTTTGGAGAATTCTTCCCAGCAGCAGTTAATTTGCAGAGGGGCGAGGCAATAGAACTAAAATTGGGAATGAAACGACGGAACCAACTACATGTACCCAAGAATTGCCTTACCTCTTTTTTAGACGTAGGAATTGGATAAGTTAATATAGCTTCAATTTTACTAGGATCAGCTCGTAGTCCTAGCTCGTCAACTACGTAGCCAAGGTATTTGAGTTCTTTACGAAAGAACTTATTTTTCGCAAAGTTAATAGTAAGCCCAGCATAAGAAAGCTTTTCATGAACTTTAAGTAACAGAGAGATATGTGGAACTGATGATTATAATATCGTCTAAGTAACAGAATACTTTATTATCGAATTCAGGAGTAAATAAGTGATCCATGAGCCTTTGTTGAGTCGCAGGGCTGTTAGTTAGACCAAGGGGCATTACCGTAAACCTAAAAGAACCTCTGCCAGGCACATAGAAACGAGTTTTATCTCTATCTTCAGGATGTAAAGGGATTTCCTAAAATGCTTTGGCAATATCTATGCTAGACAAATACTACAGCCTTTAAGGTTATCAAGTATTTCAGAAATAAAAGGAAGGCTATAAGCGTCCTTACGAGTAACTGGATTTAATTTCCTACTATCAACGCAGAAACGCCATTCTCTGTTCGACTTAGGGGTTATAAGAACAGGAGGTAACCAAGGACTTTCGCATTTTTCAATGACCTTTAATTCGAGCATTTTATCGACTTCGTCAATAAGAATCTTTTGCTTTTCAGGAGAGAGACGATAAAAACGTTGCTTAATAGGCAAAGCATTACCGGTATTAATCCGATGACAAATTAGATTAGTAAGACCTAATTTACCTTTCTGTTCAAAACAAATGTCTTTATAACGTTCAATCATAACCCTAGCAATATTTGTTTGGTAATCAGAAAGGTGATCGAAAGACATGATTTTATTTTCAATAGCACAGTTCGTAAAATCTCTACTATCAAGATTAAGTTTAAGCGAAAGTAACTTAGGACACAGATCAAATTCTTTCCAGAAGTCCCAGCCAAGAATCAAAGATGGATATATCTCCGGAAAAACATAAGCTTTAATGATACGAGTTTGATTATTAAAACTCAATGGTAAATGGAAATAACCAGAAGACGATGATTTTTGTTTATTTTATTTGTTTGTTTATTTTTATTTAACCATAACCTGAGCTGATGACTTGAATAGCTTAAACCCTAGCTTTTGAATATCCTTATGAGAATTATTTCCTAAAATAGTAAAACAGCTTCCGCTATCTAAAAGACCTGAAAAACTTACGTTAATAAAAGGTCTATTACAGTCCCTTTCCTTGTCATAGATCGCAGAAGTTGTTTTATAATAAAACATAAAATTTCGGATAGTGTTTAACCATTGATTCCAATCGCTAAGGTTAAAATTTTGAGCTTTAGAGCTATTCAAGTCACTATTTAGTTTTTTTGCTTGAGAATCCGGTGAAGAAAAATGTGGTTGCTTATTCTGTATCGCGTTAGAGTGACTAAGGTTAGAATTATTTTTAGGAGTCAACGGACGATAAGCGAACTCTGCAGCGCAAGAAGGGGTATCTGAATATCTGGGTTCATGAAAATTCAGATCTCTTTCTGAAATCTTTTCATAGCTCTGACAGGTTGAGATCTAGGAATCGATTGAATTAACATCTTTAAGCGCAACGAAAACTGAATAACAAGGTTTTATGTTGTGAAGTAAAATTTCCAATTGGTCGCTTTCTAGAAGTTTCTTGGAAAGACGATTGAACATATCGAACATAATAGACACATAGACAATGATAGTCTCAGTTGCCCCTTGAGTGCGATTCCTAATAGCTTCTAGTAATTTGTAATCATAGTCCTGAATTCCAAAATCTTTAATGAGTAGAATATGGATCTGCTATCTAATTACGCAACACATTTTCAATACAAATTTGAGTGGAATTGATATCATTTAAACTGGAAATTGAAAAATTTGACAGCTTTCGTATTACGTAACTCTAAAATTTTTGATATCAACTGCAGTCTGAATGAGACGCTAAAGAGTGAACGATACGCGTATAAAAAGGCTATAATTCGAATTACGTAACCATTTTGACAGCGCTGAATTGGTTTAGAATCAACGAGTAATTTGTTTCTTCTGTCAGTTATAATAGAAGGCAATGTACTCCTCGTATTTGATTTTCTTTGTAATATTTTTGGGATTTACTCGTATAATCTCCTTAATTATTACGAAATTATCTAAGTGAACATCGTTTTAATAAATTGTGAATGTGTTTTTGTGTAAAACCTCAATGATAAATCAATAATAGTGATATATTAAAATAATATCGAAGCGGTCGATAAATTAATAATATTGTGAAAATTATCCGCCCATAAGACGACCCACTGACCAAGTTCTCTTCTGTTACAACCTACTAAAGATATATATTATGAAATTTCAGAAACGAGGTATTTTATTGAAAGACAAATTCGTACCTCGTTCTGTATCCATTGTACTGAGCATAGAAGACAGTGGATTATGTAAGGACATCAATGAACATACCACACCACCATCTAAGGTACATAAGTAATAACAATATTCTTTTATTTCTAAGTGTTGAACATTGAATGTGTGTTTAGCACAATGTTTTATTTATTTAAACATACATACGTGTTATGTTGGTGACTACGAAATGCACCATCAAACATAAACTTTCATACATTTAATAAAGTCATTGAACCTAATAATTGTTGTATTCATTGAAGTGTTTAAGGGAGAGGCCAATTAGAATTTATTTTGTGGATGGATGTAATGGATCATGGAATATACATAATATAGAAGATTTACTTAAATTCTTTTTTTTTTCAGGTGTCAGGCTCAACTTCATTATTGAGGAAAAGTATAAACTCTCATGCGCTTACAGCAAGAATTAGCAAGCAGTACATACATAGTCCATGATGAATTCCACAGGAATACATTAAATTTCACTAATCCTTACAATATATTTTCCAATTTCTTTTTGCCCCATGTGTAAATATTTCATAAATGTGAATAAAGGCTATTGTCAGTTATTGTTTGCTTTGTTTTCCATAATTTATTTCGCTCTATTTACTGAACCTACTGAAAATACATACATAATATCACTGTTTCTCTGAAGAGTTGGGCAGAGGTTTGCCTGTAACACACACATTTCACCAGTTATGTCCCATGTAATAGGGGACGAGCCTATTGCCATCAACCGGGCACTACTAAGAAAATCCAGGTGGAAAAACCCAATAACACTATGCCCAACCCAGGCATCGAACCCAGGACCTCATACTCAGCAGTAGCTCTTGCGACCCCTAGACCAAAGAGACATAATTTTATTAATTGTTGTGTTAATGAAAAAAAAAACTTCAATTCTTAAATATTTCATAATAAGTTATTTTTATTTGTAGTTTACACTGTTATCATTATCAATTAACAAAATAGGAACATACATTTATATTACTGTCATTCAAGACTCAACCGTTTTCTAAAACAACAATTATATTTCAAGAACTATCTTCAGTTTCTAAGTAGCAACGCAGCAGGTGCCTTCATTCATGCTGCCTTCATGTCTTCGTAGGTGAAACTTCCCAGGAACTCTACAGTTTTAAAACAAAATCATATTATTTTCTGCTCAAATAAAGTACTTAAACATTATGGGGTTTATTTATAAACGTTACTTAAAGTTAAGTAATGATTAGCAACTGTATAACCATACATTTTTGACATTTGAACGTCATTTAACTTTAAGCAATGTTTATAAATAAACCCTGTGGCAAAGTAAAGTAGGCATTCATTGGGCCCATGGCTGGACAAAAGCCATTAGCCTAGTTATTGCTGCTGTTTGTATAATTTCTTCTTTACTTAGGGCTGATTTTTCAATGTCCAGATATTTTGTAATACTAAATTATGTAAAAATTAGTTAGGTATACATAAAATATAATTATGATGTAGAAAGTTCGGCCAAGGAAACAAATATTCATAATTTTATTATAAAGTAAGTTGCCTCACTTGATTCTTAACTATGTGACTAAAAGCTTACATTTTCATTCACAGCATTTTTGCCATCTAGCCATCCAACTTCTTTGTTAGGAAATTAAGAAGATTCATGTTGGGTAGTGTTCCATTCATGTATTTTCAGCTCTAGCACCGTCTGTGAAAATATTATGAATATGTTTTGTAGTTAGGTTAGTGGTTACTATAGTTTATTTCAGCATGTAGGTACTTATGTACAAAAATATCAATTAACAATTTCAGTTAGAATGTGAGGTTGACGGACGTAGGGACTCACGTTATTCCTATTTATATTGGGTTACTTACTTGTAGTGATAATCTCGACGTATTTTTCGCTATTGAGCAAAACAGTATTGATTTAATGAGAGAATTTTCCAGTTCATCCGGCTTACACAAGCCACAAGAAAAATGTTCCAAAACTGCCTAACATAGGCCCACGTTTCGTATAGGATATTAAATTAAAATTTGTAAATATAATACAATTTTGTGTTGTTCTCAGTGTTGCCATTTTTTTTCCCCGAGTGCTATAAAAAGAAATAAGATGAGACATTTTTTATAATCCGTTCAACCGATTTTGACTTCTATTGCGTTGGTGACATGACAAATGGCAGCTTCAGTAAACACTTGGTATTGTAACCACTTTTTTGCTTTTAATGTTCAACCGAACATGAAACGGTATATTTAAATGTATAATCTTATTTCAAATAGAGTATAGTTTAGTCACAATTTTTTTAATTTTATTTTTCTGTTACTGACATTCGGTCGCTGTTTTGGAGGTCCATTTGAAAATTTGAGAATGAAAATAAAACAAAAGGTCAAAGTATTTTTTTAAACATCATCCAACTTAATCTACAATAATTAGTGAAAAAGTTAGTGAAGATGTTTGAATGTTTGTTAGATCTATACATAACTTAGGCATAACGGCAGATTTTTTTTACCCCGGTAGTATTTTCCCGTGAAATATTTTTTAGAAATGACGTCGTTTTGCGATCACTACTCGGGCGGAGCCTCTGATTGGTTTCAACATATTCATCATGGTGAACAGTTTTGCCAAAACAGCGTTCGAATCTGCAGTGGTTTCGGCATTTGAAAGAAATACATCGTAAAATCACTGACACAGGTTTTAGACAAACAATAAAACATGCCATTATCTTGTTATTTTAATATTTTCTCGAGTCAGTTTTAGTAATTGATTGTATTGTTTTCTACAAATTGAATTAAACTAACCACTAGACAAAACCACCAGCCACTAAAAGCAACCCGCAATTTCAAGCAATTTCTTCGCCAGTAGGGGTGTCCAAACCCCCAGGTTTAGTGGAAATCCCACTAAGTTGACAACACTGCTTTTCTACGATTTTGTCATTGGCCACAGATAAAAAAACCGGGGAAAGGAAACGTTTTGTTACGCATTTCAATTATGGTAGTTTTTGATAGAAAGTGTTTTAAAAAATGGTTTTAAATTTTTCGGCAATCATTGTACATTTTCATCTATAAGCACTAGTAGAGCATCAGTTATAATTAAAATTAAATTAAATTAAAGCACAATAATTTGGAAATTAATCATGCCTATATGGTGGAACAAAACATATAAATTAAAGACGTATAGCCGTTTTATAAGAACAACCCTATTCAATTTCGGTCGATTGGTAAAAAATGTTTATCGTAATTCCAAATATGGCATGCGATTTAAATTGGACTTGGTTTCGATTCGGAATTGATATCAAAAATAAAATGTGTTGCGCAATTAGGCTGCTGGTTCCAAGTCAACGACGGATTCCGACTATGCTAAAACCTGAACCAATGTAGCGCATCTCCGACAAAAATCTCAAAAGCATGTTTAACCAAAGTTACTTCTGATATATTCCTAGAGATCCGGAATTCCTCTAACTTCTGCAGGAAAGACCTAGGACATGTTTTACCATCATATGAAAACCTTTTAAAATCTTTAACAAAATTGCACGGCGAATGACAATTCTGGTCTACCGAGGAATATTGCGGCATACTCCAAACCGCAGTGGGATATGGAACCAGTTGAGAAGAAGCGAGAACCTCAGAAGGTTCGGAAATTCGAGGACCAAAGAGAAGGTCAGCTTGATTCTGAGCAGGAGGGTTAGATTGGTTCTGAGCAGGAGGGTTGTATACTTCCACCAACACGTCCTCCTCAGTTTCAATATGATCCAAACCTAGAACTTCAAATCGTTTTTGGAGTAAGTAAAACCGAGATCTAATATTCGAGCTTAATTCGATTAACGGTGGAACAGCACTAATACGTTCTAGTCGATAATAAAGATGATTCATAAACGACTCTATCTTTTTTAAACTACTACGATCCCTAGATGTTTCAATATACGAAATTTTAGTTATTTTAGTTTTAGCTTGTGATAGATCAAGTTGAAGAGGTATAGGCGAGGATTTTATGTCATCTGATAGAACATGACTTAGTGTAGTCATCTGATCTCTCAGATTCGTCAAAGTTTCAGCAGGTCTTTCAGCTTTGATGGACACCTCGGATTCAAGTTCAAGTTTATTTAGGTATGAGTATTTTATTGGTCTCTCCACTCGCTTAATATTAAAATTTAAAATCTATTATTATTATTTATAATAAATTTAAATCTTAAAGATTTAAAAATATTAAGCGAGTTTATTAGTTTAGTCTAGGTTTATGTAAATTTTCAAGTAATCTTCATACAGGTTGCACTAGCCGTGGTTACAAATCAAACTAAATGAAGTAATGTTTAAAGTGTTGATTTATGTTAAGTTTTGTATAAACGACCACAGGATATTGTCCTGCAGTCGTCGTGAAGTGTGCCAGCCCCCAACTAGTAAGTGACCACGAATGGTTTTAAGAACACTCACTCGCGCAGACTGGTTACGATTACCAGAGGGTAACCGCAGTGGTGTGCAAGTGTGTAGGATGCAGTATAGTGAGGTATTAGTAGAGAGTTATAATGTACAATCGGCCTAACTTCCGCATACTCACCTTAAAGGCGATAATCGCATAGCACGACTCACGACTCGATCGCACAATGAACGAGATTTGACCAATAGGATGCACAAAGCGTATTTTAGTGGTGTTCGTATTAGTATAATCGTGTATAGAATGTGTGACACTAACACTAGGAGCGTACTATGCTCACTTGTTTCTGATAAGAGACGAGTTTTTAATGGGCACGGCCAGCGCGGCGTAAGCTCTTTGTTATTGAATTGAATATTATTTTATTATTGACAAGAATTAATTTTAGTACTCATATCTTCTGTTTGTTTGGTTTAGAAAATGTATTATTGGTATTGCAGTATTTACAAAAATAATTTGTAATAACTAATAACAAATATGTCAAACTACAATTTATATGTATTAATCCACTTTAATATTTTCCTCTCTCTATCGGGTCTATAGATATAGGTTATTTATGAACACTTTCACTGCCTCTCCAATTTTCACCATATCCTATGTGATGCCGCATGCCGCAGCGACCGCACCATATTCCATTCACAATAAGATGAGACATTGAAACGAACCGTTTTACTACAGTCCGTTCCACCGATTTTGACTTCTATTCCGTAGGCTTATGGCATTAAAGGCAAAAAAGTGGTTACAATACCAACTGTTTACTGCAGCTGCCATTTGTCATGCCACCAAGGCAATAGCATTCAAAATCGATTGAACGGACATTTATGATTTGTTTACTTTTTATCTCACGGCTCCCTGAATACGGTAGGTATAATAGGTGCGTTGACCGGCACTGCATGAAGGTATCAAATGTTTATATTGAAATTTTTTGTGTATAATCGACTTTATTAAAAGTAAATAACTATCTAAATTTCTATGTGTTTGTTTATACTTGGGCAATTTGGGAATACTTGGAAATTACAGTAATATTTGAACCAATACTCTGCGCAGTTCATACAATGCTATCAGAGCTTTTTGTTTATAGCTGCCGCAAGGCCGCAAGCCGCACAACTCTTGCAACTGCAATAAAAATAAGTTCATTATCTAAGTCCCATTGTTATTTAGTAGGAATGAGAGGACGGCCCATACGTTTTTTTATTACCTTAGGATTATCTCAAATGTTTTGCAGTTGTTCCTTGTATTTGGTTTAATACTTATAATTTTATGTTACTCGTTCATCACTCAGTGGTCAATTGGCTTCTAGCGAGAACGGTCGCGTCATACACGTTCTTGCACAAGTTCGCGCTCGTGTAAAACTGTTGACGCAGCAACATACTCCGGCGCGTCTCGACACGGTCGCCGCGATGACCTACATACCGCCCTAAGTGAATCATGTGTAATTGTGCAAATAAACGATAAGTTATAGTTTTTAATATTATACTACTCAATTATGTCTTCACCAAACAAAATAGTTCTCAAAACTGAACTCGAGCATAAGTTGTACAACAGATACATCGAGGAACAGAATGAGCGCCTCGAACTACAAAAACTAGTGAAAGACCTCAGTGGTCAGATAGAATCTCTGCAACAACAGCTGAAACTCATTCAGGAGCAAAAGAATGTTCCTTCACAGAAGGAACAGTCAACGAACGACAAGCCCCAAAATGCAGTCGAATATGGGACTGACGAGGAGGAACTTGCCCGAGAAACCGAGTGGGTACGACAAAAAAGTAGGAAGAAAAGGAAACTGAACACTTCGCTATCTCCTCCTTCTCAAGGAGGAAACTTAAATGAATCTCAGGCCGGCACGAAACCCGAGAAACCAAAAGAAAAGAGGGCACCACAACCTCCACCAATCATAGTCGAAAACATCAAGAACTACCAACAGTTCTACGACCTTCTTTTGACTAGTCTAAACGGTGATTCATTCATTGTAAAAATGATGAACGGGGAAACGGTTAAAATAAACGCCAAGGATGAAGACTCATATCGAGCGGTATCAAAATTATTGTTGCAAAATAACTGTCTCTGGCACTCGTATGAGAATAAACAGGACAGACCGATACGAATTATGGTCAAAAACCTGCACTCATCATGTCTGCCGAACAGAATAGTCGAAGAGCTGAATGCTAAAGGTTATAAAATTCAGGATGCCGTAAATAAACTAAGCTGGAGGACTAAGGAACCTCTTAACATGTTTATGTTATCATTCCAAAAAGATGAGAACATAAACAATATCTACGGTATTAAGGCCATATTAGGTTGTAAGGTAGACGTACAGCCTTTAAAAACATCAAATTTAATTCCTCAGTGCAAAAGGTGTCAAGCATATGGCCATACACAAAAATATTGTTCAAAGGAACCAAGGTGTGTGAAGTGCACTGGTAAACACCTCACCAAGGACTGTACAAAATCAGTAGATACAAAACCTAAATGTGTTCACTGTGGCGAGCCTCACCCGGCTAACTATAGAGGATGTATTGTAGCTAAAGAACTACAACAAATGAAAAATAAAGCCTCCAAAAGAAAAGTAGCTACGCCTAACATCCCGGCCTCTGGTGCTGAGAGACAACAACCATCACGTTCTACTCACAGAAAGGTAACAAATAATGTGTCCTTTGCGCAAATGACAAAAGGACCGCAACCACAGTCACAGCCAACGGTGCTCCCAAATTCTGTAAGTACTAATACAGATGAAAATATTAATAAAATTTTAAGCATGTTAACTTCTTTTGACCAAAGGTTGAGGAACATAGAAAGTAAACAATTACCTACTCATTCAAACCAAAAATGAAAAACACACTAAAAATTATGACGTGGAATGCAAACGGACTCCTGAAACACCGAAACGAGTTGCAGGCAGTCTTAACAACAGAGCAAATTGATGTATGCCTCATTTCAGAATCTCATTTTACGAGAGAATCTTTTATTCACATAACAGGCTATAACATATATCACGCACTGCATCCCAACAACACAGCGAGTGGTGGCAGTGCCGTCATTATTAAAGATAACATCTACCATTACTTGGAACACAAATGCGAAGAACAATTTGCACAAACTGTAGCTGTTGTGGTCAGAACCAAACATCATGATATTACCATATCAGCTGTATATATTCCACCTAAGTATGCGCTAAAAACAGAGCAGTACAGGAATCTATTGAAAGCTCTAGGAAACACATTCATATTTGGAGGTGACTTTAACGCAAAGAACACACATTGGGGGTCTAGGCTAACTAATACGAAGGGTAAGGAATTGCTATGTGCTATCAGAGAAATCAAGTGCAATGTGATTTCAACGGGCAAACCCACTTACTGGCCTACCGATATTAGAAAAACACCAGATTTGATAGACTTCTTCATTTATAAGAATTTGTCAGCTGCATACCTTAACATAGAAGAAGGATATGATATGCATTCTGATCATTCACCCATTATCTTAACTCTAAGCGAGACAATAATACAAAAAGAAAGCAGTCCAACCTTAGTGAACAAAAACACTGACTGGGAGAGCTTTCAATTTGATTTAGACCACTGTATAGACCTCAAAGTATCCCTCAAAAACAAACAGCAAGTAGATGACGAAGTAGCAAAATTTATTACCGACATCCAACGTTGTGCCTGGCGAAATACACCTGACATGAAAAGAAGAGTTGCAACTCAAAGATATCCACTGGAAATTAGAAATCTAATAGCCATAAAGCGAGTCCAGCGACAAAAGTGGCAACAATTTAGATATCCGCCTGATAAAACTCTGCTAAATAAACTCACAAAAAGGTTAAGTAGAGCAATTCAGGAATTTCACGATGAGACAACAAATGATTACCTTAGTCAACTGTCAAGTAATGGCACATCTGATTACTCACTATGGCAAGCCACTAAAAGCTTAAAAAAGCCTATCAATCACGTTTCACCTATTCAAAAACCAGATGGCGAATGGGCCAAAAATAATGAACAGAAAGCGACTATATTTGCAGAACATCTAGAGCAAACTTTTCAAACGAACAGCGAGGAAAGCTCTGAAAATATAACACTGGACGCGACTCACCATGACAACATAGAAATAAAACTTGTTACTCCAAAAGAAGTTAACAACATTATCAAAATTTTGGCAAAAAGGAAATCTCCGGGATACGACCTAATCACTGGAGAACTCCTACATAATCTGCCACGTAAAGCAATTGTGAAACTTACAACCCTTATCAATGCCACATTTCGGTTAAAACATGTGCCTAGTATGTGGAAAGTTGCTGAAGTTATCATGATTCCTAAACCTGGAAAACCACCTCGAGAAATAACATCATACAGGCCCATATCACTCTTACCAGTTATATCCAAATTGTTCGAAAAACTACTACTCAGGCGTTTAAAACCTATTATAGAAGACAGAGAACTGATTCCCAACTACCAATTCGGTTTTAGAGAAAAACACTCCACAATAGACCAAATACATAGGATAACCAATGTTATTGAAAAAACATTAGAAGATAAGAAAGTTTGTTCTACAGTATTTCTAGATGTAGCTCAGGCATTTGATAAGGTATGGCATGGAGGCCTAATATATAAGTTAAGTAAAATGCTCCCAAAACAATTTGTGGATATTTTGGAATCCTATTTAACTGAGAGGACATTTAGAGTGAGACATGAGGATGCTTATTCAGATATCAAACAAATAAAAGCTGGTGTACCGCAAGGAAGTGTTCTTGGACCTATCCTGTACCTATTGTACACCTGCGATATCCCTGAAACCAATAACAGCGTCATTGCTACTTTTGCAGACGACACGGCTATCATGGCTACAGGTGTCACTCACACAGAAGCAGTGGAGAAGGTACAAACTGCCGTTAATGCCATCACCGATTGGACAAAAACATGGAAAATCAAATTAAATGAATCTAAATCGACACATATCGACTTCACAAACCAAAGACCTAATTATACACCAGTATATATTAACAATCGTGTAATACCACACGAAAATACGGCAAAGTACTTGGGCATGACGCTAGACGCAAAACTTCGCTGGAAGGCTCATGTCAAAAAGAAACGCCAGGCGTTAGACCTTCGCTATAAAAATATGTACTGGCTACTTAGCAGACATTCTAACTTGTCAGTGTATAACAAAGTACTTTTATACAAGCAAGTACTCATGCCAGTATGGACATACGGCATTCAACTTTGGGGATGTACAAAACGGACTAACGTTGATATCATACAAAGATTCCAAAATAAGGTACTTCGGGCTATAGTAAATGCTCCCTGGTACGTCAGAAATGATGACATCCACCGAGACCTTGGAGTGGATCTTGTAACTGAAGTTATAAAAAAACACGCCGAAGCACACGAGCAGAGGCTTCTTCATCATGTGAACGTCGAGGCTATCCAGCTACTTGACACCACAGACATAGTGAGAAGACTAAAAAGAACTAAACCATTTGAGTTAGTTTAGTAAAGTTAGTGTAATGCAGTGCAGTGCAGTGAGTGCTTCGCTACGTTTAAAGAACACGTGAACAAAGTGTCTTTCAACTTAATAGAGACTATAAGAAAAGTGCCAATGGACACATTCTTAATTTTGTATAAGGTTTAGCAAATTAAGTTAAATTTAAATTACTTATTAGCCTCAAGGTCTAGATTGTAATTGTATGAGTAACCGTTTATTAGCGAGTACTTCATAATGAAAAAAAAAAAAAAAAAAAAACTCGTTCATTACTCACACAAATGCATATTGTCTCTAATTGGGGGAAACTAGGAAGGGGTGTGGTTTGTCACTAGCTGCGCTCTCGCAGGAATATTTTCTTAAGTGAGCATGCTTATCTTTGTTTAATAGTACCTAGGTGGTAACGACTATAGGATATTCTCCTATAGTACGTCGTAGAGTAAGCCAAACCCCAACTTGTAAGTGACCACGAATGGTTTTAAGAACACTTGCAAGCGAAGAATGGATGACAATTACCAGTAGGTAAAAGTAGTGTGTGTGTGTGTGTGTTTGTTTCAGTATAAAGAAGTGTTGTAAAGGTTGAGATGGATGAGGTGATGAAAATAAAAGCTTACCAAATAAAAAAAAATAAAATAAAAAAAATGTTTATTTCAATAACTTACAGTAGTACTTACATTTAGAAATGACCCTTTAAGCAAAATAAATGCTTGTGTTAGGACATTCCGCCCTTCAACTACAGTACTGTGTCACATACCGAGTTATTGAATATGATAATGAAAATACTAAGTTAGAAAAAAAATAAAAAATAAGTAGACATATTCCTCCATTTTAAAGGAGGAGTCTTAAGTTAAACAAAAGGAAAAGAAATAAAAATTGAGTAAATTAATAGTGCGCGCATAGTGATTGTGCGTATGTTCGTGTATGTGTATTCATGAGTGTGTGTGAGTGTGTGTATGTTATTTGTGTGAGTAAGAGGCTATGAAGTAAGTGTGGGTATGCGTGATATGAGTGAGGAGAGAGGATTGGTGCGATAGGTGTTGATGTATTTTAGAAGTGATTGTACTATGGGGTGTGGTAGGGATAAGAGATTGAAGTTTTTGTATGGATTTTCGAGTTAGCCCTACGACATGTCTTGGGATCGGAAGATGTTGCATGACATCTTCCACTAACCGTTGTTTAATGTTTGTATTAAACATTCAACTTCATCGTACGATTTCGATTTTAGCCATTTCGTCATAATACTTTTACATTCGCGATGTGTACGAGGATAAATTTCTAGCTCTTTGTTAAGAAGATTATATAAGCGAGATGATTGACTTGCATATTGTCTATTTGCAAATGTTGATTTAATCGTGATTGCTGGGGCAACATTATACTTTCTTCTGCTTTCCAGCTTCGAGGGGTCAAAAACGAGGGATTTGTGTTGTTTTAGAATGATATGGAGTACGTACATCTTTCTGACTGTCAGCAGATCAGATATTTTATAAAGGCTTTCCGTCGGGTATCTAAAGGGTTTAAAGAGCATGACTTTAAGTAGTGACCTCTGGGCTCTCTCTAACTCCAGGAATTTGCTTTTTGTTGCTCCTCCCCAGACCGGCAGACAATAAGAAAGAACAGACTGTGCTAGCGTTGTATATATTTGAAGCAGAAGGCGTTTGGAAGTGACGTATCGTAGTGTTTTAAATGTCCAGATAAGTTTTCTAACTCTCTTCATTAACAATTCTGTGTGAAAGTGCCAGGTCAGACGCTGATCAATCATTACGCCTAGATATTTTGTAAATTTAACTTTTTCAATTTTGTCACATGAGCATATAGAGTGAGCAGGGTAGTTGCATTTGTGAATTTTAATATTGAAATCTGCTGGTGGCTGGGAGGTATCGTATTTTGTGAAGCATATGAAGTTAGTTTTGGAAGTGTTTAGGGTTAGAAGATTAAGGTCGAGCCAAGTAGCAACCTTTTTCAGACCGACCTCAGCGGAATTAAAGACGTTGCTCCAAGTTGTACCACTAAACACTATGGCGGTGTCATCCGCATATGAGAAAGTTTGACCTTCTTGTATTTTTAAATTACAAAGGCTGTTTATGTAAAGAAGGAATAATGTCGGGCCGACTACCGTTCCTTGGCCAACACCGTAGGTAACTATTCCCTCTGAACTAACGACCGTACCGATTTTAACTTTTTGTTTGCGACCGATTAAATAATCCGCGAGGAGGGCCAGAGGTGGACCTCTTATACCGCTTGATTCTAGCCGGTCCAGAAGAAGAGGGACAGAGACTGTGTCGAACGCCTTTTTCAGGTCCAGGAAGACAACAAGACATTTGTCTCCACTGTCCACCTTATTGGTAACAGTGGAGGTAAGTGCCAGTACCGCGTCTTCAGTAGACCTTCCTTGCCGAAAGCCAAATTGTGAAGGTGATAATTGATTGGTCTTATTGAAGTAACTTAGCAATCGTGAATTGATTAGCCTTTCCAAAATTTTCGACAAGGATGGTAGTACTGATATAGGCCTGTAGTTCGACGGATCTCTCCTGTCGCCGCTCTTGTGCACGGGAGTTATTAACGCAAGTTTTAGAGCCGTCGGGAAAGTCGATTGCTCAAAGCATATATTTGCTAGGTGGGTTATAAGTGGGACGATGAGTTTATGTGCAGCCTTCAAGAAACTGACTGGAATTCCGTCCCAGCCAGGGGCGCTGTCAGACTTTAGACTCATTAGTATGCCATGGACCTCGTCGTGGTCTGTGTCTAATAGTACAAACGAGGAGGTTGGCAGATTGTGCTGTGTATCAGGGTTAGCATTTAGAGCTCCCGTGGGGTTTAGAAGAATTTCATTGGCAAGAATCTTTCCTTTATTGGAGAAGAACATATTCACTGTATCAGCAGCCTCCTGAGGGGTGGCCTTATGATCTAAGAGGTCAACGTTAGGTGTTTTGATTGGTTTACGTTGAGTAATGCTGTTTATTTGTTCCCAAAGTTTTTTTGGATTTTTCTGTACCTTAGTTATTTGGTCTCGATCATATTTGCGCTTCTGTTTGTTGATAATACTATTACAGTAATTTCGGTACCTTCTATAGGTAATTTTTAATATATCGTTGAACGGATCTAGCTTAAGTTTTTTATGCATGTTGTTTCGGTTGCGGATACAACGGAGCAAGCCAATGGTCATCCACGGTTTAATTAATCTGCATTTCTAAGGAATTATTGACGTTAGAGTATTGGCAGCAAGACATGTTTGTAGAATAGACACTAAGCGGTCAGTAAGCAAGTTAGGGTCATTTATATTGAGCAGGTCTCCCAGTCTACTTTCCTGTAGACTTTCGAGCGCTTTGTCTAGGTTAATCGTTGTTCTAGCTTTTATCCTTTCATAATTATTAGATAAGTTAGAAATTTTGAGGAAAATCATGAAGTGATCCGTGATAGTTGAGTTAAGAATAGCAATGGTAGCAGTTTTATTTGTAGGGTTTAGCTTGATAATGAAATGGTCAAGGCAATTATTTCCCCTAGTAGGCAGTGAATGCCCTGGGAGTAGACCGTGCATAGCCAACATGTTCAGATAATTTAGTCTATTTGTGCGCTCATAAGAGTATTCTTCTTCACGAGATATGAGATTGATATTAATGTCTCCAGTGATTATGATGTTTTTACTTGATGCGATGGAATATAAGTGTTCATTTAGCGAAAAAATAAACTCGTCGGTTTTAGATCGATTTTGATTGAAGGAGGGAGACCGGTAGATAGCCATAACTACGAGGTCTGGAGATATTTTAATCTCCAGACAGGATGCATATCTCAGTTGTGTCTCTTTTACTTTAGTTTTGTGTGTGTTTTTAATATAGGTGACCACTCCATCTGCCTGGTTCAATTGTTTTCTGGTATGGTAAGACATATAACTATTTATTTGAGGTATTTGTTTGGTAGGATTTATTCTACATTCGCTTAGAACGATTAGGTCGACCTCTGTTTTCAGGTTTGACAGGTTTAGTAGTAGGTCAAGATAGTTGGAGTAGATGCTCCGAATGTTTTGTGATGCTATGGTAAAGTCCGTTGATTTAACTCTGATTAGGCTTTTAAATTCGTCTGGGAAACAGCTGAAAACTTGTGCGATCTCTGTGTTGTCAATTTTGTTCAAAGTTTGTAGAGTGTTATCCATTTAAGACGTATTTGTGAGGACTGAAGTGCGTATCTAAACTGACAGTTTGTTTGTGAGTGGAAATGTAGGCGTGTGAGTGCTGAGTTTGTTTGCGTGAAGAGGGGGAGTGTTGTGTGTGTGTTATTTACCGTATGCCTGAGGGGGGGTGTTGTGTGCATGTTAATTTTCGTATGACTGAGGGATGTGGTGTTTGTGAGTGATTTTAGTGTGTGCGAGCGCAATACTTGTACATAATTATAACTTAAGTAAATCAGTATAACATGATTACAGTAACTTGAGTTCTTTAGACAATCGTAAATATAAACAAAGTAAGTTAACTTTAACCGTTTTTGCGTGTTACCATTTAGTCATTTTTGTTGCATTAGGCTGTTCACTTGTGATTCGGTTTTGATAACTATGGTAGGCGAACTCTCATCCTTCTTTACAAGGACTTTACCGTAAGCAGTCCAACAAAATTTATAATCTTTGGACTTTACAAGGTCGCGGGCTAGAAAGTGTAGTCTCGCTCCTGCTGCGGTCAGCTGTTCTGATATAAAAATGGGGCTATATTCTTCGGATTTAAATCCCAAGTGTTTAGCGCAGATCTTTTCCTTATTTTTCCTATTGAATTCCTTGGTCTTCTTCAGTAATTCCGTTTTTAGAAGCGTTGAACCGAGTTCCACTACTACTGTGCTATTTTTAGTATTATTTCGTTTTGCCTGTACCCGATATATGTCTTTGACATCCCTTTCTTCAATAATGCAGTCTACTGTCTCAGATAGACTAATCGCCATTTTGACCAGATCTTGTTTGGTCTCTTTCGCTACTTTCGGAACATTTTTTAGTTCAAAGTTTGATTTCCGACTACCTCTTTGGAGGTCCTCAATTTTGTCCTCCAACAAGGTAATATAGTCGTAATCCTTTTTTGACTGTACTTCCAACTGCTCAATCTTCTTTTTCAGTTCGCTGTTTTGATCTGCGAGTGCGGTCATTGCATTTTCAATGCTAGCATTTGTGCTTTTTATTTCCATAAGCGTTGGGTAAATTTTTTTGAGTTCTTCCTTTTGAGCTGCCATCAAGGTTGAGATCATTTCTTTGATCTCGTTCTTGAATGCACCAAAATCGGCACTGTCATAGTCAGGCTCCCTGGGTCTTTTTGTTCGTTGCATTACAAAATTTGGCGGGGTACGCTGGTCCGTTTGTTCTGAAATATTTGACTCAGACAGCGGTTTGTTTCCCATTTCGTGCATTTTGTGTACTAGGAGAATATGAGTTGGTATAGAGGTCTAGCTGACGGGTCGGAACTGGACAGTATGGATCTTGTTTATAACACCGGCTAAAGCTTAGGTTTTCCGTTAAGGACACCGTCTCAGTTGTCAAATAACTCTGAGTACCAGGAGATAATGAGGTAAGAGGAGGTATTTGTTTCCCTGCAAATAATATGAGATACACGTACGGTACTGACGTATCAATGTAGTTGAACCATTACAATAACACTCCGGTAAGTAAAAGCAGCTACTAGGAGATTATAAACGGATGGTGGTGATCCGTGTCAGTTGAAGCGGTATGTAAATACTCCGCACTCGCTCCTTCTCCGGGTGGGATGTTCGCAGTGCTGATTAGGTTGAAGTAGGCACTGGGCGGGGCTTTGCGTGACTAATCACAGGTATGTGGGCAGCGCTTTAATTACCCGCAATGTAAGGGGTTGGGCCTGCGCGTGCGTTGATTTGGCGATGAGGTCTAAGGTGTAAGAACGAGATGCACTCCGTACCTTGGTAGTGGGCGAGACGTTTAGTAGTACCAGGATGTTATGAGTTCAGTGGAGGTCGTTGTAGCTTCGACACTCGCACGTCTCAGATCTCCTCGTGGGTGATGCACTCCTATTTTTTGCGCACTATTAAACTGATTCTAATTTGTTTTAAATATTTATGAGACAGATAAATACAGGCAGTAAACACGTCTACACCTTGAGGCGGTCCAGGGGGTAAGGGTCTAAAATCACTTGAGCAAGTTGGTTTTAGAAATTTGAGAAATCTGAAAAAGTTTAAGCAGGGAGGGGTTAGTAAAAATTGGGCGCCAGATTGTAACGTTACCTTTTCCCGGGAGGGGGAAAATGTAAGGTCAACGAGGTAACTATCACCAGAACTGGAGGAGTCCCGGCTTAAAAGAAAAAGTAAAAAAAGAAATGGTAAAATAATTTAATTTTATGTAAATATAAGGTCAGGGAAACCGGGGTAAAAAATTGAAGGTCCAAGTTGTGAAGAAAAGAGGCTCGCAGGTTGTGAAGAAAAGAGGCTCGCAGGTTGTGCAGAAAAGGGCCTCGAGTCAGGCCTCCACTTCGCCGACCTCGGAGGGGCAGGCCGTGGTAGAGAGGACAGGCAGAGGGCGGAAAGCTATCAGCGGTCGGCGTAACAGGTTTGCAGACAACGGCGTTATCCCACGAACGACGTCCGGTGTAAAAAGACGCGTAGACTTGAGTTTGAGTTTGTCTTGGAGCACAGCCCACGCTATCAGAGGGCACAGTCCTCCCACCGAGCGCTATCAACAGGACTTCCTGCCAAGGCGAGCCCAAGAGTAAACACTGGTATGCTGGCCCCGGCTCCCTTCCTTTTCGGATTGGTTGTCATTTCAAAATTTTAGCTATGTGATTCTAGAACATAAAAGAATAATAAATTATAACAAGGTCTAATACGTATACAACCTAACCTACCGGCAGCTCTAGCAATAAATTAAAAATAAAACCTAGGCTTGTCATTATCTGACATTACAAAAGGTAAACAAACATTCGGAGAGCACTAGAAAATCTAAATAGCTCGAAATATAGAGGCCTAGGAATGCTTAAACTACAGACAATGGCCATGCAGGTAATTGGAGAGAACATATAATATCTAATTAAAATAGCCAAAACGTAAGTTAAAAAATACGAACATTACACATTTCAGAATCACTAGAATTTTTTATTAAATATTATTCAATAAAACCGAGATTTTGAATTTCGGTACCGCTTACAGAGTTAGTATCCCGCCAAATTATATAGTATTTTTATAATTTTAAATATGGAACACAACGCGTCATTAAATATCAATAACAAGATTCCATGTTTTTTTTAATAGGAATATTTAGGATGTGTAACGTTTGATATAATAACAAAAGTTCTAATGATCATAAGACCTAATTGCATTTTTTATTTTTATATAACGATCAAATGATATACTGAATTATTGATATAATTTCATTTTACCTAATTTCATATGGTATAATGAACAGTTTATATAATGCACATTTTAAATAATATTCAATTAATATAATATTTAGTTGCTATAATATTCAAAATCTATAAGTAACGTTTAATATAATTTGTTAATAGGTTGAATCTGCTCCAAAACCGAATCGGGCCACTCCGACTTTACGTAGTTTTTTGGCTCCTACCCCTAGAGTATACAGAGTTGATATGACAGAGGGGCATTAAATTACACTACGTTTACTATACGTGTTTAGTATTAATTCAATACGGTATAAAAATAAAAAGCATCAAAAATGATTTTTTTTTTTTCAAACAAACTACTACGAGTAAGAGTAAAACGCGACCACCCTGTGTAAATAAATTTAACGGAACTTAGATACCTAGGTAACAAAACGGCAACGTCGCGCACACGCCGCGCCGGAGCGCGGCGCGTGTTATCACGTGTCAAGGCGGGCGACCGGGGCGGTGGCGCTAGCGGTGGCTTAGGCCTTCGCTCGGCTTTTATGATAGGTACGGTTTTGAAGTAAGTACGCACAACAACAATCACAAGAAAAACACAACATTTTTTAATTATCGATGTGTCCTCCATTCACATGAATGCACAAATTATACCAACGGAGAATATTTTTATTTATTTTTCTAATTAAATCACTGTTCGTTGGCACTTTAATTTGTGAAATGCTAAAATAATCCTATTTTTTAGTTCATCAATTGTATTTTAATTACACTCACACACAACCAAAGTTTAATTACGTGTCCTATCACAACAAAAAACAGTCAATCACAACAAAAAAACACTAACACTAAATAATAATAATCTGATGTTACGTGTCCTGTACTCCTGTCACAATAAAAAAGAGATATTGTCTTAAACTTATTTAGTGTCCTATCAAAATAACAAAACAAAATCACAATTGTCTGCGCGCGTGTTCGGCTAAACAAAAGAACCGCAGGAGCTTCCGTGTTACGTAACGATAACGATAGCGTCGGCGCACTACTGAGCCCCACTGCCCCGGGCCCCCACTTACCGATCGCGCACCGCAAGGATCTAGGATGCCAATAATAACACACTGACCTATTTCTATTTCTTTTACGCGCGGGATGTTTTGCTATGATTGTCACTCTCGTAATTAAATTGCAAGTGTGTGTATTTATTGCTTCTTTGTTTGCTTTGCCGAAAAATATTTGGTTGTACTTGTGACTTGCGTCAGAGCGGCAACAACACATCGGAGGTTTATACTCAGATTTATAGTTTTAAGGTGGATGACCGCGTATAGACATAATCAGCTGTTAGGAAAGATACATCGTGTTCAAACGGGGCAAAAACTTAAAAAATCATTTGCGACTAAACTACTGCTCCTATTTAATTGATTTTTGATACAGAGCTTGAAAATGGTACCTAGTATAGGCAGTTTAAAGGAAAGCCCCTCTGTCGTATCAACTTTGTATATAAAAACCGCAGGCGCGGAGGGAGAGCAACCCCTGCCCGCTGTAACAAAGCACGGGTGCCTATCCTTTGTTACGTAAGGGCGAAGGGGTTGCACTTCCCGCAGCGCCGGAGACGATGCAGAAGCAACTTTATTGTTTTGAGGTTAGGTTACAATATAATTTGCTTTTCTCAAGAACGATGCGTTACCTTAGAAAATTTGTTAATATGAAAGTTAGATCAAATGAATATTATATAAAAGGAGCATTATATAATTTTAAAATTATATGAAATGAACGTTATACTAAATGAAATTAGAGTAAATGAAAATTATATCAAATATAACATTAGATCATATGAAATTAGGTTAAATTTTTTTATAGTTGTTCTTTCTAATAATCAATTTGGTTTTAGAAGTAAAAAATCAATAATAGATGCGGTTGAACATCTGGTTACCGAGATGGTGGTCGAGATTATTAGCTACATGCTAATAATCTCGACCACAAGAATAAATGTATTGGTGTTTTTCTGGATTCAGCCAAAGCCTTTGATACTGTCTCAATCCCTCTGCTAATTTGCAAGTTGGAGGCTATAGGTATTCGAGGTGTACCACTTGATCTATTTAAAAACTATCTTAGTAATAGGACACAAGCTGTAAAAATTGGTAATATGTATGGTTTCGGTGTGCCGCAAGGATCAGTACTTGGACCAACATTATTCTTGATTTATGTTAATAATCTTTGTAACATTGAATTACCTGGTTCAAAAGTGATCACTTTTGCTGACGATACTGTAATCTTATTTCAACAAAAAACCTGGAGTGATGTCAAATCGTCAGCCGAGATTGGTCTTAAAAATATAATTGAATGGCTTGATTGCAATCTAGTTACATTAAATCTTAAAAAAACAAAATTTATAACATTTAGTATAAAACATAATTTGCAACCTACTGACTTTAATTTAAAAGCTCATTCCTCTAGTTGTTCTGCTGCAAGTATTTGCGGGTGCCCTGTCTTATCTCCTACTAAATGTATAAAATACCTTGGGAGTTGAGATCGATGAAAATTGAAATTCGAAACAACATATTCATAATCTAAAATCTCGCATTCGTAAACTAATACCGATTTAAAAAAAAATAAGAAACCTCAAAGGCAAAGCTACGAACAAAACTGTCTATTTTGCACTGTGCCAATCGATAGTGACTTATGGTATCTCTGCCTGGGGTGGTGCTAGGAAAAGTAGAGATTAGGAGATATTTTTATTGGGGCTACCAGTTTACTGTTTAAACCACCAAAGCGAATTAAAAAGTGAACATTGCTTCAGAGCTGCCATATCTTATCCTTAGTTGGTGAAAACTTCTACGAATATAATCTAACAAAATTAAATATAACTTATTTTGTACAGACGCCAGCAGGTCAACCTACCCGAAACTGTAAAATTTTCCCAATCAACTTTGAACCTTAAATTTGAGTAATAAAGTTGAAAATCAATGAAAGAAATTTGACAGATTGTAGTAGGTTGATGTTCTGGCGTCTGTAATTCATAATAATTTAATTTGCATAAACATGTGTGTGTACATACATAGAAAGTGCATACAAGATGATAAAGGAAGGTAAATATAATATAATACATAATGGTAATACAATATATCTGTTGTATAAAACCAGTGTGAACAATTGTTGGTGAACCAATAAATAAATAAATTAAGTGCAAACATGTTTGTCACTACGTGACGTGCAAAATAATAGATTTATACAATTTATCACACATATTAAAAGTTATCATAATTAATTATTAATGGGTTATTAAAATTAGAGAGTAAATGAACATTATTTATGTCAAGTCAAATTCCTTTTCGTTAAGGAACTCAGTAACGCTGTAATATGCTCTGGCGGTCAAAAAAGTACGAAGTTTTAAAAAAAAATATAGATTGAGGTAGTTCTCTCCAACTTTTAGGTACTTTGTTATAAATGACTGGAGCCATACAGTATACACTTTTGCGCATTAGGGTTGTCTTAGAGGATTGGAGACAAAGTTGACCATTGTCACGTCTATTGCGTGCGACTATGTCGGCTAGACGCTTATAGTAATGCGGATTCGACTTAACAAACACAGCCACTTCTAATATGTACAAGCACGGTAAAGTTAATATCTTGTAGTTTTTAAAATAAGGCACACAACTATCGGTCTTCTCAAGTTTAAACATAGCCCGTAAACATCTTTTTTGAGTCTTGAATGCTGATTCTTATTCCGTCGAGTTACCCCAAAATATTAGCCCATAGCGTAGATGGGATTCTACTAAACCATAGTACGCTGTAAGTAGAACATCCGTATATAATGTGACTGAAAGTGTGCGTAAAGCGTATGCGGATATACTAAGTTTTTTAGATAAAGTCTCAATATGTGCTTTCCAGTTTAGGTTTTTATCAATCTGGAGACCAAGAAATTTTGTAGAGTTAACTTCTTCTATGTTTTTATTGCAGTATTGTATTTTTAGGTTCATGTTAGGTAACCGTTGCGTAAAATGTATAGTCTTCGTTTTCTTTAATTTTTTTCATATTGTTTCTCTGCATCCATTGTATAGCTGATTTTAAGGAATTATTAATATCATTCTCATACGTCTCCACACTTTTACAAGGTATAGTCAAAGTACTGTCGTCCGCGAATAGGGTAACCGGTTCCTCAATGCATTTAGGCATGTCATTAATGTATAATATAAAAATAAATGGTCCCAAAACGCTTCCCTGCGGTACCCCATGTTCTACTTCACGCTCTGACGATCTATAAATCTCTTCTTTCTTCTTTACGGTATTGATATGTCTAATTTCAGTAATTTGATTTCTATGTCTTAAATATGATTCGATTAAATTAAGGACATTGCCTCTTATGCCATAAGCTTCCAACTTTTTTAATAGTGTAGCATAATGTACGTGGTCAAATGCGTGTCAAATCACAGAATATGTCACAGACTGGGTTTCGTTTGTCAATATTGTCAATAACATTATACAAAAAGTCATATATGGCCATATATTGGTAGTCCTCTGTTGTCGAAAGCCTTTCTGTTCATCACATAAAATATTTTGTTTTTTAACGAATTCAGACAGTTCTTTATACAGGGTGTTTGGCAGAACGTTGAACATACGAAAATGGTGGATAGGTGGGGTCATCTGCTACTTACTCAACCCATTTTTTTTTTTTAAATGCTAGTTTAAATTTAGTTTCAAGTATTTTTTTACATATTTCTGTAAGTTTGAGGACTTATAACTTTTTTTCTAGCTAACATCTGAATAAAGCAATAGTTTTATAAGAATCTACCAACATTAACGATAAAAAAAAAATGCCTGTTTTATCCATTTGTGATAAAAAATACACTCTAAAGTTAAGAAAGTGGTGAAACTAGAAGAAAGCAAAAAATTTTTTTTTTTAATATCCTGGGGTCCAGGGCCAATTAAATTAGGGCTGAGTAAGTAGCAGATGACCCAATCTATCCACCATTTTCGTATGTTCAACGTTCTGCCAAACACCCTGTATATATATTTCTCAAATATTTTTGATATGACTGGAATAAGTGCAATAGGTCGATAATTTTCCATTAGATCTCTATTTTCTTTCTAAAAGAGAGGTTTTATGATAGATGTTTTTAATGCAGACGGATAGACACCTGCGCTTATACTTAAATTTATGATATGACTTAGCTGTCCACATATTTCCACTGATACATGTTTTATTACTTTAGTGGAGATATCATCATAGCCTACGCTGCCTGTATTGTTTAATGACATCATAATTTTATGTATGACTGGTGGTACGCTGGGTGCCATGAACATATGTAGATTTGCTGTTCCAATATAAATTTAGACAATTGGGATTACTGGCAACGTGTATTTGCGGTTGGATTTTACTAATGAAATGGTCAGTAAACGCTTCCGAAATTTTCTGGGAACATGTTATTAAGTTATTATCTAATTTGATTTTATTTATGCAAGGTAAATTTTGCTTAGCACGATTAATTATTTACCAGCTACTTTTAGATTTGTTTATTGATGTTTTTATAAAATAGTTGTTTTGTGCCTTTTGTGTTAATTGTATTTGACGGCGCGTGTGATTATTTGAAGATTATTTAATTAAGAGTGAATGTCAACCGGATATGCCAAACGCCATCTATCGAAGTAATCGGTTGTCATTCGCTCTGACGCAACACCAAGAGCTAGTGGGGGGCGAAGGGAGGGCCCGACGGTTCAGTTGGAATCGAGGAGGCAATCCGTTCGCATCGTAAATACGCGCTACGTTTTTGGTGGAGTGTCTAGTGATTCAGTGTTCCTAATAATTTTGTAATAAGATCCTGATTATATTTTGTGTGAAATACGTCGTTTGATTCTCCTCGCCCGATCACCCACGTCCTAGTAAAATCAACTATGGATTCTGATGATATTGTGGACCATCCTGATGTCCCTTTATCAGAAGTGGGATGCGAAGGGCATTCACACGGAGAAGATAGCAATACGCACGTGGCATCGTCTCACAATTTATTGCGCAACATGGAAGCCTTATTATCTCGCCTCTTGAAGACGCCGCCGTCCACCGAAAATACAAACCGCATGACGACACAACTAGTGCGGTTTGACCCAGACGAAAAAGATGCGGACATAGAAGGTTGGTGCAGGATAACGGAAATAGTAGTGAATAGTAGGAAACTAGATGGTGCGGAACTTTTGCTAGCGCTTACGCACGCCCTGAGGGGACGGGCAGCCACGTGTTTAACCAAATTGCAAACTACACAGTTAACATGGATGCAAATAAAGGAATTACTCCTAGCAAAATTTGGAAAACCTATGCTACCACAAGACTTCTTCGACGAGATATTAAGATTCCAAGTCGGTACGAAAGAAACTGCAAGTGAAGCTGCAACACGTGTCTGGAGCATGATAGAGCGTATCCCTCGCACCGAAATGTCAGAAGACATCATCACGGGGTTTGTAGCTTCTGTGCTATGCCAAAAAGATGGTATTATACGACGAGAGCTGCAATCTTGTAATGTATCTACCAGATCTCAGTTGTTACGAGTTCTCAACGGTATTTCATTGAAACGGAAATACGAAGGACAAGAGGGTAACGAAACCGAAGTGAAAAGAAGCCGCTACAATGAACCACGCTTTACTGGAACGTGTCACCGGTGTGGTATATCAGGTCATCGAGCCGTGGACTGTCGCAAACGCCGCGAAGGGGATCCCTTCTTTTCGCATAATGTTCTTTGTCCTAATATACTTCGGCATAACGATTTTGGCACAATTTGTTTTGGCATAATAATACTTCGGCATAATTTTTTTAGGCATACATTTTATGTTGGCATAATCATCTTAAAGACTAATTTGTTTTGGCATAAATTTGATTCGCATAACGTTAGTAGGCCTAATGACTATTAGCATAACGTTAGTAGGCCTAATGACTATTAGCATAATAATAATATATATATTTTCCTTTTCTAGTAGATGTGGTGAACTTGTAGTGCCCCATACATAATTCTGATCAAACCAATTCGCTATAGTTTCTGTAACAATTAAATAATATTGTTGGTTAAAAATTTAATATGCTGTGCAACAAAAGTTAGTGACGGAACCGAATTGCTGCAAAACCGACTCCACGTAGTCTTGTTTGTCCTACCCCTAGAGTGTAATTTAAAATCGCGTAGGCGCGTAGGGGCGAGGCGGCCCGCGGGCTGAGGAGCAGGCGGCTGCGAGCGAGCCGCCGCGGCTGAGGCTGGCCGGCAAAGCCGGCCAACAAGCCGAAGCTCCGGTGGTGAGCGAAAGCCGTCTGCGACGATAAGCACGCGTGGGGCCGCCGGAGGCCCGCAGCGCCGGAGCCGTGACAGAAACCCTGCCTGCTGCATGTTGCATGCTCGCTTGAATGCAGCATGCTGCATGGTTGCTTGCATGCTGCATGCTTGCTTGTTTGCTGCATGCTTGCTTGCATGCTGTACGCTTGATTGCTTCATGCTTCCTACAGCGAAAAAAACCCACAAAATTGTTCAATAAAAATATGTTTTAATATCATTATGCGTAAATAAATGTATGCTTTAGGATATTATGCTTAAAAAAGTTATGCTTTAGAACTTTATGCTTAGTAAATTTATGTTTTAGAATATTATGTTTAATCATTATTATGGTTAGATAAATTATGCTTAAAAAAATTATGCGTAAGCTGTTATGCGTAATTATATTATGCGAAAATATAATTATGCCAAACAAAATTATGCTAAGTTATATTAGGTCTTAAAATTTTATGCAAATGGATAGGGAACCGCCGCGAAGAGCCTGTTGCTAGAGCAACTACGAAGACAGCTGAGCAGCCTGCGAAGACGCAAGTCCATCCGCGCCCTGTCACTTGTTACGTTTGTGGTCAACAAGGGCACGTCGCATCAGCGTATCCAGACCGCAAAGGGAGCAACGAGAAACCAGCTGTTAGGGAGGTCCATCTGTGCGAGCGGAGGCCAGCAACCAGCACCTTTACTACGTCCACGGGTGAGATCGTTTCTTTTCTTTTTGATAGTGGTTCCGCCTGTTCATTGGTGACTTCTGACTTGGCTAGCAGGCTACCGGGTACAATATGTAACGAATTTGTATATCTCACGGGAATCGGAGATAATAATGTAGTGAAGTGTATCTCGCAGATACTTAGCCCCATCAATGTTGACGGCATTCAATTAGATGTATTGTTTCATGTAGTTCCCAACGCTGCTATTAGTGAACCGGTTATTATAGGCAGGGATATTTTAGACAAGTGTGTTAATGTCGAAATTAGTAACGAGCGTATTCATTTCTCATTACTTAGGGAGGTTGGCATTCTAGAAAAATCAAGTCAATATGATTTTACTAACATTGATACAGATTTACGAGGTGAGCATAAAGTAGCCCTCATCAGGTTATTACAAAAATACCGCAATTTTTTATAGAAGGCATACCGACGCGTCGCGTCTCTACAGGTTTCATGCGAATAGAGTTAATTGACACACATAAAACTGTACAGCGGCGTCCTTATAGGTTGTCACCGGCAGAAAAGGATATAGTTAGGGATAAAATAAGACATCTTTTAGAAGCGGGAGTCATTCGCGAGAGCACGTCACCCTTTGCCAGTCCGATACTACTCGTTAAAAAGAAAGACAACTCTGATAGAATGTGTGTAGACTATCGCGAGCTTAATGCTAATACCCGGCCAGAGCATTATCCGTTACCGATAATTGATGAGCAGATAGATCGTCTTCATGGCGCTTGTTATTTTTCATCTTTAGACATGGCATCAGGCTATCACCAAATTTTGATAGATTCCGAGGGCGACAGCATAGCTCGTACAGCTTTCGTAACCCCGGAGGGTCAATATGAGTTCCTTGCCATGCCCTTTGGCCTACGAAATGCTGCGTCGGTCTATCAAAGGTGCATTAACAAAGCTCTAGGTTCGCTTAAGGATACGGTGGCATTGGCCTATATGGATGACGTCCTCTGTTATTCTAATGACGTCACGCGCGGCCTTGAGCGTTTAAACCTTACATTGAAAGCTCTATCTGAAGCGGGTTTTTCTTTAAACATTCACAAATGTAAATTCATGAAAAATGAAGTAGATTTCCTAGGTTATGTCGTAAAATCAGGTCAAGTAACTCCCAATCCTAGGAAGGTACAAGCACTAACAGATGTACCTACCCCGCGAACAGCCAGTCAAGTTCGTCAATTTTTAGGTCTCGCATCTTATTTTCGGCGTTTTATTCCAAATTATACCCGCTTAGTAGGTCCTTTATATCCCCTAACAAAACTGAAAGGTCCGATAAGTTGGACGAGCCAACATAGCGAGATCCACAAAACCATAGTTAGCATATTGACATCAGAGCCAGTCTTAACAATCTTTGACCCCAAATCCCCAGTAGAGCTTCATACAGACGCGAGCTCAGAAGGGTATGGTGCAATACTAATTCAGCGACGTAATAATCTGCCCCATGTGATATCCTACTTTAGCCGTCGGACAGCTGAAACTGAATCTCGTTACCATTCCTATGAGCTAGAAACATTGGCGGTGGTTCGAGCGGTCGAGCATTTCAGACATTATCTATATGGACAGCACTTCACAGTTTACACGGACTGTAATTCTCTTAAGGCGTCAAAGTCTAAAATCGATCTAACACCCCGAGTCCACCGATGGTGGGCCTTCCTCCAGGCTTATGACTTTGACATTGTCCACAAGCAAGGAAGTAGCATGGAACACGCCGATTTCCTCTCCAGAAATCCACTCGACGAACCTACTGCAAACTGTCCCGATACCAATATGTCCAAAAGAAACAAGTCTGTCCAATTCATTGAACTTCATCAGGGTTGGCTGACAGTTGAACAAAAGAGAGATAGCGAAATACAAGACCTAATTAACAAGCACAACAACAAAGAACTTCCTGAAACCGTCGCCAATACCTACGATGTTCGAAAAGGGATACTTTATAGGAAAATTGAGCGTAACAAAAGTAGCTACTGGCTCCCCGTTGTACCGCGCTCTCTCACTTGGACTTTAATTAACCACGTCCATATAGAGATTAAGCACCTTGGCGCTGAAAAGACGCTTGACAAACTATATGAGCAGTATTGGTTTCCACAAATGTCAAAGTTAGTGCGCAAATTTGTAGATTCTTGTATAGTGTGCAAAGCTTCGAAGGGTCCGTCAGGTGCTACCCAGATAAGACTTCATCCGATTCCTAAAGTTTCCACTCCTTGGCATACCATACATATTGATATCACGGGTAAACTCAGTGGAAAAAGCGATCGCAAAGAATATTCATCGGTAATTATCGATTCCTTTACCAAATATGTTCTCCTTGAATATACACCCTCGTTAGATTCAGCAAGTGCTATTAAAGCTCTAAAAAAGGCGGTTTGCCTTTTTGGAGCACCTAAACGCATTATCGCTGACCAAGGGAGATGTTACATAAGCTCCGAGTTTAGAGAATTTTGTAGGGACCATTCCATAGACCTTCATCTCATCGCAACAGGATCTAGTAGAGCAAACGGACAGGTAGAACGCGTAATGCGCACCCTGAAAAGCATTCTCACCATAATTGAGAACGATCCAAACAAAACTTGGCGAGATGAACTTCTAGATGTCCAGTTAGCTCTAAATAGTACGCGGTCTAGAGTAACTGGATATTCACCCACAGAACTAATGTTTGGTATAAAGGCTCAATCGTTAGGTATGTCAAAAATTGTATTAGGTTCCGAATCCGAACCCCGATCAGACTTAGACACCATCAGACGTAACGCTTCTGATAACATTGCGAAAGCAGCTTCAACAGAAGTAGAACGGTTCAATCGAGGCAAGGCAGTCGTAAAGCCATTCTCTTTAGGCGAGTATGTTTTTATAAGAAACAACGAGCGCAATCAAACGAAACTTCACAAAAAATTCAAAGGTCCATTTTTAATTACTAAGGTGTTAGAAAATGATAGGTATGAGCTGAAAAACATTGATGGGTCTAACCGGACTTACAAATATGCTCACGAAAATCTGCGTTTAGTACCCGGGGGGCATGATGGTCTAGTAGTGATAGCTACCTCGTTAATTAATGATGATGAGGAGGAGGCCGAGACGGCGGAGCTGAGCCAGATCGATAGGACACTAACATCAGATGATGATAGTGATACACTATCAGTGTCCAGCGGTCATACAGAAACCGCAAGCTCAGTTACGCTCTCAGCATCAGAGCGCGAGGAACTTTAAGGTTAGTAATGTCAGTTTTATGAGAATTAATTGATGCTATTAGACTGTCAAAGATGTCGTCATATGAGATGACATGTAGAGAGCCAGTTGTCCGGTCCATGTCGTCATATGAGATGACGACTGGTCGAAGGGACGCTGTCACTCTCAAGAGAACCTAACTCATGAGAGTCGTCATATGAGATGACAGGTAGAGAGCCAGTTGTCCGGTCCATTTCGTCATATGAGATGATGATTGGTCGAAGGGACGCTGTCAATCTCTGAGCTAGGTGTCGTCATATGAGATGATGACTATTCGAAGGCTAGGTTGTCCGGTCCAAGTCATTATAGGAGATGATGGCTGGTCGAAGGGACGCCTTAGCCAGTGTTAAGTTTGCATGAGGTCAAACGTAATCGCCTTGCGTATATGTACGCTTGTGTGTGGGTCCCTAAATGTCCAAAGATAGGGACAGTGTACCTATCATGTCAGGATAGGACGAGCGAAATGAAAGTGGTAATCCTAGTGGGTTTTATTTTCCTATTGTTACAGAGTAACTTAACGCCGAAAGAAACGGAGTAGTACGAGGACGTGCCAATGTCAGTCTGGCCGTGACGGCGCGTGTGATTATTTGAAGATTATTTAATTAAGAGTGAATGTCAACCGGATATGCCAAACGCCATCTATCGAAGTAATCGGTTGTCATTCGCTCTGACGCAACACCAAGAGCTAGTGGGGGGCGAAGGGAGGGCCCGACGGTTCAGTTGGAATCGAGGAGGCAATCCGTTCGCATCGTAAATACGCGCTACGTTTTTGGTGGAGTGTCTAGTGATTCAGTGTTCCTAATAATTTTGTAATAAGATCCTGATTATATTTTGTGTGAAATACGTCGTTTGATTCTCCTCGCCCGATCACCCACGTCCTAGTAAAATCAACTATGGATTCTGATGATATTGTGGACCATCCTGATGTCCCTTTATATTATATTTTTTAACAATTTGGAGTAGCACTTGAAACAAGTTTTATTTTGGCTATTAGGGTTTAATCTAAGCTGCCATAAAAGTTTTCTTTTTTTCCGACTACACTTTTAATTTTATTCCGCGAGACAACCATTTTGTTTTTTTTATTAAATCTATTTTAATTAGTTTTTCGGAAAGCATAGATTGTATATCAATTGGAATGTGTCGATGAATTTGTCATAAGCTATATTAGGATCGTTTGTTTCATAGATTTCCGAGAAAGAAAGACTGCTAATATAATTTTTAAATTTAGCTAAATTGTCAGTATTGCAGTCTCTTCTTGTCGTGAACCAGTATTTTATGGCGTATAATGTTTGTACGGGACAGTGAAGTAGCTGTGCTGTATGGTCGGATAAATCAAATTCTATAACATCAGTCTTACATGTTTTGTTGAAATTATGGGCAAAATTATCTATTGTAACGAGTTTAAAATATCGTTACATGCTTCTCGTCAGTTAGTCGATTTCGGAACGTTTTTTTTTGCTGTCATCGATTGTCTTTGGTGTTAGGTGGAAGCTGTCAATTTTGACGTTCTCACTTTGTGACGAACATTCTTGATGGAGTATTGAACTCAACTAATTTTTTTCCAATCGGGATAAATCCTGGGTATTGGCGGCCTATTGATGCCGTAAACTTCAAAAACTTTCCCTCAGGACGTGGTGACGTAGGAATAATCCTTCATTTCTTTGGTAAGATTGAATTCTTTCGGATTGACAAATTGGATAGCGTGACGAGTGCTCGATATCATACTAAATTATTGTTCCAGGCTTCTTCTAAGTGAGTGATTTGTCGCCCGCCTGAATTTTGTGGTGAAGTTCAATTTGCCATTTGTTGGAAAAGACTGTAAGTTATTATTACTCGTGGAACGCCACGTTTCCCAACGTTTGGAAATCCTACACAACTTTTATTAATTCTCTGTAAATTTTGTTCCAGCCGGACTGACCGACCCTGGCGTCTTTTCTTTTCGTCTTCTTTTCTTTTACTTGATATATTTCTGCAGAAGACAACTTTACGGTATTTCTACACTTTATTTCTACAAGGGATATTTTTATCCCTACCTTCAACGCCACGTTCCTGAAGGTTTTATTTAATCATTTTTTTTCATTACCTACCTTTTTTTTATCAACAAAGATGCAATAATAATGTAAATTCAATAATAATGTAAATTCAACAATAATAATAATGTAAGTAACTATAACATTTTATATTTAAGTTCATAATTACTCTGAAGCTACTGGCATTTAATTAAACAAGGTATTAGCAAAGGAAATTCCATTCTTTTATTCATTTAATTAGCTACCTACCGGCAGATTAAAAGTCTGACTCTCCGAAGTGTTCTATCTGGCAAGTTTGTTTATTTAAAACATACTGTGTGCATCTCCAAGGCGTCCGAAATTATTTTATTGTTTAATTTGTATTTTTTTTTATAGGAGAACACACCATCTTTACACATTTTTATTAAATTGGGCAAGCTCCCAACACATGTGACACTCATGTACAACCCATACATTACATTTGTCGCTCTGCGAACAGGGACTTGAAGTAGCTTCCTTATATCTTATAAATTATTATTGCATCTTATATTTTGTAGTATTGTTTACAGAACAAATTAGATAGTTTCTGTAATACACTTTTTTTGGAATGTTGTAATTTACAACTAAGTTTTCTTGATGTTTCCTATTAAGTAAACAATATTTACTAACAACTTTATTGTACTACTGTGTGTTTAACTTTTATGGTTACAGCATTATCCTTTTACTCTGCAAAATCAACATATTGTATGGTAAGACAGTTTTGTTTTGTATAAGTGACTCAACGGTGTAAAACTAAGTGCGGTGTTTCATATTTGATTTTAAGCAAACTTTGGTTTAACTTAAGTAATACCTAATCATACTTTAAGTGATCTAAGCTTATCCTGTAAATTATTACTGCATCTTTTCACTTTGAAATTTTTCATAAAAATCAACTTGTAGGTAACTTGAAAAATATTTTTTCACTTTAACCTCAAATATTTTACAACTTGTGATATTTTGCCCTGCTTTTCTTATCGTATTGTTTATTCATAATGGATAAAGAAGATCAATCTCCTCTGCCTCTTGCTAAGGATAACATGGAATCTGATGGTGCATGCACAGTTCCTAATGTTGCACCTGTTGCTCCTGACATGATTAATTTGACAGAAGTACCACTTCCTTTTGATCATAATGACAGAATTGCACACTCTTCATCAGCTTTTGCGATGCACGCTTTGCCTTCGTTTAATTCTATGAATGTTTTAGTTAATGAATATATTAAAAAGAATTTGCCTTCTGCAATTAAGTTACCCGATTTAAAAAGGAGTAGAATTAAATTCGACGGGAAATCTTGTGTTAGAGAATTTATTATGGAAGTTGAGGAATATTTTTTATACAAAAACTTTGACGAAATTTTGTTGGTTGGTTCATTTACGGACTTGCTTGATGGTATTGCATTGAAATGGTTTCGCACAGTTCGCTTTCGTATTCCATCCTGGCACGAACTTAAACTTGCTCTTCTTAAACGTTTTGACAGGCCGGATTTTGACTATTTGCTGGAACATGACCTTCGTACGAGGAAACAGAAGACATCTGAATCTCTTCCGGATTTCATTACTGAAATAATGGACATGGCTAGTCGTCTTTCATCGCCAATGTTTGATGTGGTTTTGGTTACTATTATTAAACATAACATGGTGCCTATTTACACACCTTTTATATTTGGTAAGCTTTTTGATTCTGTAGAACAAATTCTTGTTCTCGCAAAGGAACTTGAAGTTTTCGTCAGCCCCAAATCAATTAAAACTGAAAAATCTACCGTAAAGTCTAATGCAGTTTTAATTTGCTTAAAGTGCAAAAAGCCTGGACATCATTTTAAACATTGTACAGCCATACCTGGCGTTATTTGTTTCAAATGTCAAAAGGTTGGAGTCACATCTAAGAATTGTGATGTTTGTAACTTAGAGAAAAAGAGCTCTAGCGAGTCAAAAAACTAATTAGGTCGCATCGAGCCCCTGTTGTTATTGATATAACCGCGAGTGTCTCGATGAAAGAAAATTTTGCTAAATGTTACAAACCTGATGATGCTACTCGTAACAAAGACTTTGCAAATTGGTTAGACTATTTAAAAACATTCTTCCAAATTTATAGATCAGCTCCTGTTTTATTTGTTAAAGATAATGATACTAGACCGTATTTACAATTTTCCGTAGATAACCATACTTTTTCTGGCTTATTGGATAGTGGTTCTAATGGTTGTATTTTGGGTTCAAATAGTCATGAACAATTTTCACTTTTAGGTTATAAAATAAATTATTATTCTGTTTCTAGTGCTGCTTATACATACAGCTGATGGTTCTTCACAGAGAATTATTGGTACCATTGAATTACCTGTTACTTGTGATAATTTAACTAAAAGTATTAATTTTCTAATTATACCTTCTTTTCAGCTGATTTCATTTTAGGTTTTGATTTTTGGTTAAAGTTTAATTTGGCTAAAGATTTATGGAAAACTATAACTTATGTTAAAAGCAATTCAGTTCAAGTTTGTACAGTCACCTCTGCCAGTGAACTTTCTCCTTCTGAGAAACAAAAATTAAAGGATACTGTTTCACTCTTTGAAGATATTGCTTATGAAAAGAGAGGCTTAGGTCTTACTCATTTCGTTCAACATAAAATTAATGTTACTAGCGAACCTTTTAAACAAAGATATTGGACTTTAAGTCCTGCAAAGCAAAAGGAACTGTTTGATGAAGTAGAAGTCTTATTAAAAGAAGGAATCATTCAACCTTCTAAATCACCTTGGTGTTCACCTGTCTTAGCTGTAGAAAAGAAGGATGGTAGTACTAGATTATGTTTAGATTCAAGACGTTTAAATTCAGTAACTATTAAAGATTCATACCCTCTTCCTTATGCCTCTAGAATATTAGATAACCTTGGGGGAGCCAAATATATTAGTACAATTGACCTTTCTAAAGCATTTTTGCAAATTGCTTTGGAAGAATCTTCTCGAGAAAAGACTGCTTTTGTAGTTCCGGGAAAAGTACTTTTCGAATTTGTTCGTATGCCATTCGGTCTCACCAATGCACCTGCTGAGTTGCAGAGACTTGTAGATAAACTTTTTGGTCCTGAATTCGATAATACTGTGTTTTGTTATTTAGACGATTTAATTTGTGTCAATTCAGATTTTAATTTACATATAGAGTATTTACACAAAATTTACAATATACTGAAAGAGGCTGGTTTAACGGTTAATTTGAAAAAGTGTAATTTTTGTAAAGATAGACTTCGCTATCTTGGTTATATAGTTGACAGTAATGGTTTGCATACCGATCCTTCTAAATTGGATACCATTAAAAGTTTCCCACGTCCTGAATCTGTTAAACAACTTCGTAGTTTTCTTGGTTTATGCTCATATTATCGTAGATTCATTAGTAAATTTGCTGATATTGCTTCTCCTTTAACTAAATTAACAGCGGGAAGTAAGAATTCTAAAAAATCACTTTGTTGGAACAATGAAGCTGAGAATGCATTTGATGAGTTGAAACAAACTTTAATTACAGCTCCTGCCTTGCAATGCCCTAATTTTGAAAAACCTTTCTTTTTACATTGTGATGCTAGTTCTGTTGGCATTGGTAGTGTTTTGAGTCAAGAGGATGATAATAGAGATCAACATCCTATTGCGTTCTATTCTAGATCACTCAATAAATGTGAACGCAATTATAGTACCACAGAACGTGAATTACTTGCTATTTTAGCATCAATAGAACATTTCAGACCTTATATTGAAGGAATGAAGTTTACTGTAATAACTGATCATTCTAGTTTAAAATGGCTTTTAGGTCTTAGCAATCCTAGTGGACGCTTAGCACGTTGGGCTGCTAGAATTTCTCAATTTACTTTTGATATAGTTCATAAAAAAGGATCTTTACATTTAGTTCCAGATGCTTTATCTCGTATTGAAGTCACCGCTATAGAAATCTCTCAAAATAATTTAGTTTTGCCAGATGATGATATTTATGATCCTTGGTATAAAAAAGTATTTATTAATTGTCAAAAGTCTCCTTGCAGATATAAGAACTTTAGAGTAGAAAATAAAACCTTATATAAATTTTGTAAAAGTAAGTTTGATCCTAATAGTAATCTTAATTGGAAAATAGTTATTCCTAAAGAACATATTTTAGATACAATTCGTTCTAATCATGATGACATTAATTCTGGACATCTTGGTATCCATAAGACTTTAAATAAATTAAAACAACACTATTTTTGGAAAGGGATGTTTAATGATGTTCAAAAATATATTCTAGCTTGTGATACTTGTAAAGCTTATAAACATACCACACAACCTCATTTTGGTATTATGGTTAACCCTAAAAAGGTTGATCGACCTATTTATTTATTTATTCATTTAAACTTTTCACACTCAAAAAAAAGTACAAAGGCGGACTTAATGCCTTAGGCATTCTCTACCAGTCAACCAAGGGTGGTGAAGAGATTAGATGGCAGGTGCTCTGTTTGAGAGGAACAAAGAAAAACATTTTTTATTAAAATATATCATTAGAAATAGTTATAATACACATACATACATATTTAATAAAATATATACCTATATTATATATATATATATATATACCTATAAACAAATTCAAGGGAGAGAGGTGTTGAGATTACTCTATTTAATTTGACAAAAAACTCTGCAATTTCCGCTTAAATGCATACCGGCTGGTGGCCGTCCTGATATCAAGAGGAAGCGCATTCCATAGAAGAATGGACTGAATATGAAAGGAAGAATGAACAAAGTCAGAAGTATGAGAAGGACAAAGTAGGAGAAGATTGTTAGAAGAACGCAGATTCTTAGTGTGTGAAGAACATAGATATTGGAAGTGAGACGTAAGATAAGAAGGAGGAGTGGGAGAGTTGAGAAGGGAGAAAAGCGTGGTCAAAGCGCGCATACTTCTTCTTTGGCGAATGGACATCCATTTGATCTCAGACCTATAGCTCGACACATGATCATATTTCCTGAGGTTGAATATGAACCGGATACAATTGTTGAGCAGTCTGTCGAGCTTATCCAGCAAAACCGAATTCAAGTCAAAGTAGCACACGTCACCATAGTCGATGATAGGGAAAATCAAAGTCTGCACAAGCATAGTTTTCGTCTTAGCGGGTAAAAAGTTTCTCAGACGATACAGGGATCGCAGAGTACCGTTGACCCTTTGACTAACACTAGAGACCTGGCGTTGCCAGCTAAGCGTTGAGTCAAGATGCAAACCGAGATCTTTCACAGTAGAGGTAAAGGGTATGACGATACCATTGAAAATAAGAGGAGGAAGAGAACTAAGCGTCACCCTACCTATCATGCGTGAGCTCCCAATTACAATGGCCTGACACTTTGAAGGGTTTACTGAGACCCCAAAACTATCAGACCACCTTTTGATGACATCTAAATCACGGTTTACATCTGCTATAGCGTCGGACAAACCTTCAACCCGCCCAGCTGTATATAATTGAAGATCATCGGCATAAAGATGATACGAACACCGAAGACAATGAGTTATAAAATTAATGAAGATGGAGAATAACAATAGAGAGAGAATACCGCCTTGTGGAACACCAGCATCCAGGTCACGCCAACTCGACGAGCGCTCATCAACGCGAACCGACTCCTGACGTCCCCGAAGATAAGAAGAGAACCACTCCAGAGCCTCGGGCGAAACCATAAGATGAGAAAGGATAGAAAGGAGAATATCGTGACTGACAGCGTTAAAGGCATTGGAGAAATCAATTAATACCAAAACGGTAACCTTAGTATCCTCCATCGCTTCTCTAACGTCACCAGTCACTTTAAGAAGAGCGGAGGCTGTACGGTGCCCGGGCCTGAAGCCAGACTGATAGGAGCTAACAAGGTTGTTCATGTGAACAAACCTTGTAAACTGCTTGTGTACGCAGGCCTCGAGCACTTTAGACAGGAATGGGAGAATGGAAATGGGTCGAAAGTGACTGGGTAGAGAGGGATTTGAAATTTTTGGGAGTGGTCGTACATAGGCCATACGCCACAGGGATGGGAATTATCCGGAATCAAGAGAAAAGTTGATGATATGGGTAATCGGAGGGAGAAGGATATCAAGGATCCAAACGACCATACTACGACTGATGCCGTCATGTCCCATAGCCTTGGATTTTATGGACAAGATGATCGTTTTAATTTCGTCTGAGGTGACCGGAGAGAAGTGAAATGGTTCTATGATGGGACTGGGTAGGCCAGTAATGTAATCGACCGTCTGGGACAACATTTACACCATTTACATTTTCACCTATGTTAATGCTTTCAGTGGATATTATAGGTATATTACCTAAAGCTTATTCTGGACATAAATATAATCTCTCGGTTGTTGATGTGTTCACTAAATACTGCTGGATTTTTCCTATTATAAATGCTACTACTAGAGTAATAAATAAACTTTTTGAAAAAGAGATATTTCTTAAATTTGGTTGTCCTAAAATAATTGTTTGTGATAATGGTACACAATTTACTTCTAAACATTTTGTAGAATTTTTGAAAGGTTATAATATCACAAAAATATTTTATAATACTTTATACACGCCTCAAAACAATACAGTTGAAAGATATAATAAAACTGTTGAAACTTGCATAGCTTGTTTTGTTAAAGATGATCATAGAACTTGGTCTAAATATTTACCTCATGTTCAACTAGCTTTGAATAATAGTGTGAATCTAGCCACAGATTTCACACCAAATTTTTTGATGTTTGGAAGGGAACTTATTTTTGATGCTTCTTTACATCGTTTAAGTGACTCTATTGATAATTTAGATGAACTGGAAGTTTCCCATAGAACTCACTATGCTGAGTCTCTTAATTCACTTAGTGAAATTTTTGTTAAAGTTCAAACTCATTTATTAAAAGCTTATCAGCGTAATGCTCGCTATTATAATAAAGGTCGCAAAGTCATTTCTTTAGATGTGGGTGATGTCGTGTGGAGAAGGAGTTTTGTTCAATCTCATGCACCTACTTATTTTTCAGCAAAACTTGCTCCTAAGTTTATTAAATGTAAAATTATTGAAAAAATCTCTGATAATCTGAAAGACCTTAATAAGGGTACCGCTGGTCGTTATCATGTTAAGGATATAATTAAATTTTAATTTGGTTTCCAAGTGTAAGTCTTGATTTTGATCATTTTGTTTGAAGGTCACTTATGATAGTGTGATGTATGATGGGATGGTTGATAGGTTATTAGTGATTTGAATGAGAGTATGTTAGTTAACTTCTTATAAATTTATTGAATTTGATTTCTTAACTTTCTAAAATACAACTTAGGAACTTTTAATAACTCTTCTACCCACACGAATACGTTTCTCATATCAAAGGATCTTATTCTTAAATAATATTTGTATATGTATCTTATTATTATTAATATTTTTATACATATCTTATTATTATTATTTTATACAGAGTTGTATACGATTTTTATGTATACATTCTTGTATAAAATTTCTTAGTTGTTACCCACTGCTTGTGAACACCTTGTTTTCACTTGTAGAGGTTAACCTTTTTTTTTACGGATCTCGGTATATTTTTTTCCTTGATTTCGTTGTTTTTTTTTTGCTTCTGTGCTTGGAAGGTTGGTAGTGTTGTGCCGATCACAGGATGCATTTCTTGTTCTGCTATTGTGCTCGGGAAATTGGTGGAGTTGAGCCGATCACAATATGCATTTATTTTCGAAGGTGTTTGTGCTCGGAAAATTGGTGGAGTTGTGCCGATCACAACATTCTTCTTTATATTTTTTGCATCTGTAGAGATGTGGAGATTTTAAACTGTGTCTCACAGTTATAATTTGTTCTTGTTAGTCAGTGGCGATAGTGCCTAACTGCACTCATAAAGACATTTTTGGATTATTCTCGTTAGACAGCGGCAATTGCGCCTAACTGTACTCAAATTAATATTTTTATCGTATTATATACTTGTTAGTCGGTGGCTATGGTGCCTAACCGAACTCAAATTGTTTTTTTTTTGTTTCTAGAGTTATACTGTATGTTAGTCGGTGGCTATGGTGCCTAACCGTACTCAATTCAGTATACTCTTGTTGTAGTCTTATACAATATTGTTCAGCGACTATTTCGCTTGACTTATTTGATTTTTTATATGCATGTTATTTTAAGAAATAGTCATAGAAACTATTTTTTTGTTTAGTTGTTATTAGACTTAGCGGATAATATCTTCCTTGTGGTCTAATAATCCTATCCTTTTATAGGGTATTTTTTTTGATTTGTTGTTTTTGGAATTTATATTTCCTATTTTTTTTGTAATCTTTTTGTTTTGCCTTGTTTATTTTTTAGCATAAAAGAAATTGCTTTCTTTTATTTTTTCGGGGAGGGATGTAATGTAACGAGTTTAAAATATCGTTACATGCTTCTCGTCAGTTAGTCGATTTCGGAACGTTTTTTTTTTGCTGTCATCGATTGTCTTTGGTGTTAGGTGGAAGCTGTCAATTTTGACGTTCTCACTTTGTGACGAACATTCTTGATGGAGTATTGAACTCAACTAATTTTTTTCCAATCGGGATAAATCCTGGGTATTGGCGGCCTATTGATGCCGTAAACTTCAAAAACTTTCCTTCAGGACGTGGTGACGTAGGAATAATCCTTCATTTCTTTGGTAAGATTGAATTCTTTCGGATTGATAAATTGGATAGCGTGACGAGTGCTCGATATCATACTAAATTATTGTTCCAGGCTTCTTCTAAGTGATTTGTCGCTCGCCTGAATTTTGTAGTGAAGTTAGATTTGCCATTTGTTGGAAAAGACTGTAAGTTATTATTACTCGTGGAACGCCACGTTTCCCAACGTTTGGAAATCCTACACAACTTTTATTAATTCTCTGTAAATTTTGTTCCAGCCGGACTGACCGACCCTGGCGTCTTTTCTTTTCGTCTTCTTTTCTTTTACTTGATATATTTCTGCAGAAGACAACTTTACGGTATTTCTACACTTTATTTCTACAAGGGATATTTTTATCCCTACCTTCAACGCCACGTTCCTGAAGGTTTTATTTAATCATTTTTTTTCATTACCTACCTTTTTTTATCAACAAAGATGCAATAATAATGTAAATTCAATAATAATCTAAATTCAACAATAATAATAATGTAAGTAACTATAACATTTTATATTTAAGTTCATAATTACTCTGAAGCTACTGGCATTTAATTAAACAAGGTATTAGCAAAGGAAATTCCATTATTTTATTCATTTAATTAGCTACCTACCGGCAGATTAAAAGTCTGCCTCTCCGAAGTGTTCTATCTGGCAAGTTTGTTTATTTAAAACATACTGTGTGCATCTCCAAGGCGCCCGAAATTATTTTATTGTTTAATTTGTATTTTTTTTTATAGGAGAACACAACATCTTTACACATTTTTATTAAATTGGGCAAGCTCCCAACACATGTGACACTCATGTACAACCCATACATTACACTATACATGTCAATCTAGCCATGCGAGTGGGTTGTTTTAATGCCAACTTTAGATTATAACTATTCAATAGACATTCAAATTCATTAGTGTGACTATTTTGTTTAAGCACGTCTATGTTAAAATCACCACATAATATTATATTCTTGTAGTGCAAGCGTGATATTTCTCGCAAAATTGTTTCTAGTTTATTCATGCAATAGTCAAAATTGTTTATATTTGGTACCCTATAGATACAGACTACAATTATCTTATACATAGTAAGCTCTATGGCACAGCATTCAAATACACCTGGTGTTGATACATTCGATATTTTAGATATATCCTTAGATTGTATACCATTTTTGACTAGGATACATGCCCCTCCTCTTCTTTGCTGCTTTCTACAGTAACAAGAAACTAAATGGTAATTTGGTATATATAATTGGTTTTGGAAACCTTCCATGATAAAATGCTCTGTGATACATAATACTTCTACATCAATTCGTTATTCAGAGAGCTCATTTAAACATACAGTAAGATTGTTTGATGCATTATTTTAACATTTTTATTTGATAGTTTTTTGTAACATTTTTTATGATTTATATTCGAATTAATTAATTTACAGTCAACATTATCAGCGAAAATATTCAGTACATTCATTATTTACATTTGAATTAGTGGGGAGTGTCAAGTTTTGATAGTGGTCTATGTCAATATTTATATTTTCCATATTTTTTTTATAAATATGTCTATGTGCCCTTTTGTTAATTGCACCTGAGTAACTCGAAAACATGTCGTAACTTAAATAGGAATTTGTGTCAAAATAATATGCGTAGGATCCACTATTTATTTCCTTTAATAATATGTTATTGAATATCTCGACCTTATAATTATATATAGGAGATCCGCAGACATAAGTTGGACTACATACTATTATATTTGTGTAAGTTATATGCTCTAAAGATTTCCTAATGGTCTCTACCAAATGTAAGCAGTTTGAGGAAATTTTAAGATCCTTCTCTCCCAACATAACTATACAAATCATTTATGCCGAAATTTAACAATTTATTGTTAATGTTGTTTAGAAGACGGTCTGTACTACAGTTAGGATAAATGTAATGACAATAAGTGAAATTCTGTCCAAACGTGTCTTCTATGACCTGGTGTGCGTTGTGTGATGCAATGTTGCTCACAGTTGGACACAGTTTGTTCTTCTCACGATCAGTTGAGTTAATAGTAGCCGAGGAATTTTCATTGATGGGATATTCTGATTTTGAAACATCAGTATTTATATTGTCCTGAACTGCTTGCGGTGATTTACTATGAACATTGTTAGGTACATGTTCTGCCGTCTGCGTTTCTTTTGTGTTCATGGTGCTCCTTCGGTTTGTTATTGGTGTTGTATTCGGTGTTTTTATTTTTTGTTTAATTGGACTGTTCGTAATTTTTTATAGATTTTCTTTTTCTTAATTAGCTCCGTATTCATTTGTCGCAATTTGGTGTTTTCCAAGGTCAGTGTTTCGATTTCTTTGTGCGCACTATCTAGTTGCGACTTAAGGTTCTCTATCTCTTCTTTGTCTGATGTATTCTCGTCTTCAGACATATCTGGCATGCTGTTTGTGGTACAGTCCAGAGTACGAGTAGTAATACTGTCGTCATAATTATGCTCGGATCGTGTGCGTGTGCGTCGAAACGTGATGTTTTCAAGAAAATTCATTATTTTATGGTTGTTTTGATTTATTTAACTATTATTTTTATATTTAATTATTTAAATTAGTAGATGAAAATGTGCAGTTAGTTATTTCTGTATTTCTACTAAATAGTTGTAGCGGTTACACCGCCACATACGAACTACGCATCAAAGACATGACGTCACACAAATTCTGCATCGCGCAATTAGAGTTTACCGCGCGAACGACATAGATAAAGACTATCCGAAATCAACAGTCGGGCAGTCGGCCCGCCAGACACAACACCCGTCTGGTCGGAGGATCCTCCCTTTTCTATGGTGGATGAGTGAACTTTACACCCTGTTCCTCATACCCCTAAATAGTAAATAAATATTTTATGTGGCAACACTACTGCTTCTACTACTCTTCAATAGAGTCAATATTGGCGCTATCTAACATGCAAAAGCCGTTTCCTCTACTCTCCACTAGAGTTAATAATGGCGCTAGTAGTAACTACGTAGTTCGTCCACTCGTCACAAGTGTGTGTGGCGCTAGTAGTCGTCCAAAGTTCACTTTTTAAAAAGTTTTTCGTAACATTTTCTAATGTAGATTCAAGTATTGCAAATATTAAACATTGAACAAAAACTATTTTTTTTTTACTAAATTCACTGTTTTCTAACGCTGTTAGTAAAGTTATTAGAGCACTGTTTATTTTTGTTATTGTTTAGCACTAAAATAGGTTTTTACGGGATCTTCGTCGTATTAGTGATTTCACTGATTTCACTGAACGTCGTTTGTCACAAATAGTATAGCTTGGTGATTGTTGTCCACACATGTACTTCCACAACTTTTTACTTAACTTAATTTATTATTTTAATAAATTACTAATTTTAAAAACACGGGTCATGTAAACAGCGTCGGTGTTGCCATATATCGGGCGTACCCATATAAAAGTACTCTTTTAAAAATAGAAAGGGCCCATAGATGTGTCCTAAAGGTAATTAATTTAAAAAAAAACGATATCCTACAACTGCGTTGTACAAAGAGTTTGAAGCCCTAAATATTCGCCAACACTTTATCAAAAAAATAGTCCTGAGACAACATTTCTACGAAAAACCTGTTTCAAAATCAGAAGAGTGCATGAGGTATATGACGTCCCAGCATGCAAAACCGCTTTTGCACAGTGTTTCTCTTATTTTTTGGCTCCTCTATTGTACAATGGCATAAGTAAAATTAAACCTCTTAAAGATACGAAGAGATTTGTGTGTAGTTTTAGAAACACCTTTTTTATTATTTTATTTTTAACACGCTTGTCTTATTACAAATTCTAAACAAATATTGTTTTGTGAAAACACTTTGTTTACATTGAAATAACGTTAGTAGTTGCATTGTCTGATTTCTTTGCATATACTACTTGCTCACGCTGAGCTTGTAACTTGTTATCGTCATCACATTCACAGCAAAACAAATGTATTTTGGTAAAAAGTATCATAACGTGTTTACATTATGACTACTATTCCATGAGCGAGAATCTTACCTTGCCGTAACACACTCCTTGACTAGCACGGGAGGTAAAGAACTTTTCTCTGTATACCGTCATTGGGCATTTATTATTTTATCAAGTATGTGAACCAATGCTTTATTTGTAATAGCATTATTATAATTTAACTGTTCTTCTACTCCCCTTGCTACTTGTTATAGATAAGTTCTAACTTAGTGTAGTTGAACGTAAGTGAGTGTGCCCTATACTAAGTACTATGTAAATATGTATTACTGGTGTACTGTAACCTAAACTTATGGTCAATAAACTAAATTTAATTTAATAATTTAATAGCATATGAAAACTATATCATATGAAAGTTATGTCAAATGAAATTAGACTATCTGTTATTATACTAAACTCAAAGCATTTATTTCAATTAAACCATTTACAGGCACTTTTGAATTGTCAAGGGGTCGGTCAGTTTACGGTGGAGGTATGCCCGGCATGGGCAGAGCACCGCCGTGTCCTCGTGGAGGCGATCGGTGGCGGGGATCTCTCGCGTCCGGCCCTGGTCCAGGCCATGGTACGGAGCGAGAGGGCATGGGAGGCCGTCACCTCCTTCTGCGAAGCAGTAATGCTCGCGAAGGAGGAGGCGGAGCGCGTGAGGGAGAGGCAAATTTCGCGCCCTCACGCCCCTAGCCGCCGCAGGAGGAGACGCCCTGGGCGTCGGGAATCGATTGCCGATTCCCGGCCACGGTATGCGCGGGCTTGCGGACGGTGAGCAATGGGTAGCTCGCCGTCCGGTAAGGACCAGGCCCGGGTCGACGGCGCGTAGTGTTCCACGCGCGCCTCAAAGAGATGTCAGCAAGTGAAGGGGTCCGATGAGACCATTGCCTGCCGGGGTTGCGGGAAAGTCCGAAAGGGATACCGTGGCCCCCTGGCATTGCACAGGAAACAGAAGGAACACGGGTGGGTTTTAGTCAGTAAGAGTCTGACACTCCCTCCCGCTCCACCCAGAGCGGGAGACGTCGTTTGATGATTTCCCACCCAAAAAAAAAAAAAAAAAAAGGGGTCGGTCAGTCAAAAATATGAAGCTAGTTGCCCATTCCAAAGCGTAGTAGGTACCAACATTACACACCCGAATATTCTCTCTATATTATAATAGACACCTGTGAGCTTCGAATATCGGTATATGATACAATATGATAGTGAGATCCCTCTAAGGGATATACCCATAATAAATGTCTATTTTACAATTTTATTATATCTTTGTTCATAGATCTATGATCATAGATATGACAGTGTAATACCCCCCTTAGTAAAAATATTCGTAGCCGACCACATAACCAAATTTTGTTCTATTTTTTAAATTAATTCCCGCCCTAGGGAGGGAAGTAATTAAAGAGTTTTTCCCGCCCGCGGGTGGGGATCAGCGTCTTCCACCCGCTACTCGGATCAGTCAAACACTACTTTCCGAGTATGAGAAATGAAAAATATATTTTTATAACAGAGACGTGCTCGTTGCCTCGCACGAAAAAAGAATGAAACTTGAACGGCGCGGTCGAACGCCATAGACTAGAGAAGGGATAGCGATTATCGAATTGTTTATTTTTTTAATCATTCGATTTTAATTTTTAAATTTGCGATTCTTACCTAGTAGGTTGAAAGCACTACATAGTCTACCTATCTATTTATATCTGAACAATGAAGCTAAAGAAATAATATAATTAATGTTAAAGTAATTAAACATTTGTTTTGATTAATCAAAACCACAAATCATAACTCAAACTCAAAGCATTTATTTCAATTAAACCCTTTACAGGCACTTTTGAATTGTCAAAGAGTCAGTTAGACAGAAAGTTGAAGCTAGTTGCCCATTCCAAAACGTAGATCTCTATGGAGAAGAACGGGCAAGAAACTCCAAGGACACTCTTTTAAATATAGAAATTACAAAATCCTGGGTACATTACTCTTTTTGATTCTATATGTGAGAACAATGTAAAAAAAAAAAATATAAATCAAAAACGATTAAAAATAAGCCCTGGCAGATAAGAGATGACCTGTCTCAACTGACGGCGCCCGTTCACGAACATGACGCGTGGATCAGCACCATCCAGCTCAACCATTTTGTAGGGAACCGAATGATCCAACACACTCGCCACCATCAGCGAGACATTTAAGTGAGCATGACATACTCTGAACTACCCTGCTCTTTCAAGTCAAAATCAACATAATAACATAGTAAAACGACTCCATGGTACTCACATTTACAAAAATTAAAAAATAAAAATGCGTCTAAGTTATACAAAACTATAGTTTGCAAGAATTTTACCACCAAAAGAAAGAAAATCAATATTATCTATTGGAGTATTCAATAATTAAAACTTAGTTTAATAAAAAAAAAACAAAATAAACAATAAGTTCGTAGTCAGAAAAAATAAAAAAGGGGAAGCAACTCTACCAATTTTTTCATTTGTAACTAGTGAGCTCAAGTGGCTGTGGAGCAGGACCAGCATTTAGCCAAGCATTTTTATCTACGATATAATCATCCAACTTATAGTATGCTTGTCTACATAGTGTGCGTTTAATGCAAGTTTTAAATTTCTTCTCATTTAGTTGAAGAAGAATATCGAGTGGTATTTTATTATAACATTTTACACAGTACCCCATAAAAGAAGTGTGTACTTTAGACAATCTGAAACGTGGTTGATCTAATTTGTTCCTATTTCTTGTGTTAAAATTATGCCTGTCACTTATCTTACTATAGAGATGTAGATTTTTTCGAACATACATAATGTTTTTTGCATATATATATACTGACAAGGTACCGTCATGATATTAATTTTCTTAAACAGTTCCCTAAGAGATTCGCGTCTGCGGAGGTTGTAGATGGCTCTAACAGCTCTTTTGCAGAATAAATATAGAGTCAATATATGCGGCCCGTCCCCACAGCAAAATACCGTAAGACATGATGCTATGAAAGTAACTAAAATAGACCAGTCTCGCGGTATCCACGTCTGTTAGTTGGCGGATTTTCCAAACAGCGTAAGCGGCTGAACTTAGCCGCCCTGCAAGTGATGTTAAGTGAGGACCCCACTGTAGTTTTGAGTCAAGCGTGATTCCCAGGAAAACCGTTTTTTCGACGAATTCTTGTGTCTCCTTATTCAGTACAACGTGACATTCACTACTTCTAACATTCGGTAACGCGAATCTTATGCATTTAGTTTTCTTCTCATTTAATACTAAATTATTTACAGTAAACCAATTATGGACCTTTAGCATAGCGTTATTTACGTCGTCAAGCTCCTGTGCGTGTCTGTTTACCTTAAAAATAAGTGATGTGTCATCAGCAAATAACACCATTTGTGGTCGGTTTATCAGTAAATGAGGTAAATCATTGAGTTTGAGTTTGAGTTTGAGTTTAACATAAACATTCGTTCGGAAACTAGTCTTTCAAGTCACAATATTTTTATTGTGACTTGACTTTACTATTGACATAAATTACCTGTCTGTGAAAATATTAATTCAGGAAGTGATAATTTCATGTATTTTAATTTAGAACTCTTGTTTTACAAAATATTAATTTACAGTGAGGATAGAATGAATAAATAATGATGAAATGGAACGTAACCATAATCGTCGTAATCAATGCCACCTGTCATTATGACAGCTGACATTGTCTCTTATTTACTAAAGTTCAGTGTTTTATTTATTTATTTATTTAAACTTATAGGTATACTTTAATGTACACCACAAAAATACATTTAAAAAAAAAACACTAAAAAATATACAATGGGCGGCCTTATCGCCTTCCGCGTCGACCTAGTTGATAAGTAACATTCATAGACGTCTTCTATCGTATTTCGTATGGTCAAGCTTACCTACTTCGAGATGGGTCTGCAGTTAGTGTCATACAAGCTTTACTAACCTTCAGCACGCATCATGGCCAACCACTAACCATTATTACAGGTCAAGGGATAAAATTCACCAACCAGAAATTTCTCCGAGTTCTGCAAGGTGCATAAAATATTTATAGAATAGAATAGAATAGAATAGATTTATTTATTTGCAATGAATGTAGGTACATATTATTAGGTGTTACAGAGTTTTGTGGTTCCTTGTACATTCTACCTTAATTGGCATGCAAATTTTAATTTTAAAAGAATTTAATAAAACTTATCATCTAAGAATTCTTGTACTGAATAATAACACTTGTGCAAAAGTAATTCTGTAACATGCTTTTTAAATTTTGTTAGTGGTTGTTCCTTGACATTATTTGGTAACTTATTATAAACAAGTGGTGCCATACAAATAACACTTTTTCTTAAAAGAGCAGTCTTAAAAAGACCCGTGCTTAAAAGATTTTTATATTGGGATCTAATACTTATTGTTCTATTTCGAGTTTCTTTCAAGGTGGTAAACAAGTGTGAGTTCGTTTTAACAAATATACATAATTCCAATATGTAAAGACATGGGAAGGTTAAGAGTTTATGAGACTGAAATATAGGTAGACAACTGTCAGTTACTTTTAGGGCGAACATAGCTCTGATACAGCGTTTTTGAGCTTTAAAAATACTTTCTTTCTCGCTACAATTGCCCCAGAAAATTACACCAAACCTCAAAAGTGAAATAACTAATCCGTGGTAGGCAACCAACACGCTAGACAGGTCCACTTTTTTGGACAAATTGTGCAGCATGAAAGCCGATGTACTCAATCTCTTACAAATACTCTCTGCTTGAGGCTTCCAAGTGAGTTGGCTATCAATTAATATACCCAAAAATTTTGCAACATCCACTGTGCCTACAGCTTGACCATTGTGGTTTATATTCATGTCATTAGGGGAGATTCTTTGGAAAAAATGCATAACTTTGGTCTTTTGAAGATTTATTAATAAATTATTATGATTTAGCCAATTTATTAGAGAACCGAGTGTGTTATTAATATCTTGTTCATAATTTTGTTTATTGGTACATTTTATTAAAGACGTACTGTCATCGGCGAATAATACCATTGGATTTGGTGTTTGGCGGGGGAGGTCGTTTATATACAGTAGAAACAACAAAGGGCCTAGGACGCTGCCCTGAGGGACGCCATATTTGATTACTCTGTATGAAGATCTGTATTTTAATTCATTTTTTGTTTTTGGACATATCCTAGATACCTCGGTACATTGTCTGCGGCCATATAAATAAGATTTTATCAAATTCAGGGCATTTCCTCGAATTCCGTATGCTTGAAGTTTTCTAAGAAGGATATCGTGATTAACATAATCAAACGCTTTAGACATATCTGCATAAATTGCACATATGGGTGTCTTAACATCTACAATAGGCAGTATTTTGAAAAGGAAATCGTAAATTGCCATATTAATATTTTTATTTTTCCTAAATCCCTTCTGTTCATCGCATAATATATCGTAACGTGTCAAAAATGAGTAAAGTCTTTCATAGATTATTTTTTCTATTAATTTTGAGAAAACCGGTATCAAGGCAATAGGTCTATAGTTTGACATATCTTCTTTGCAGTTCTTTTTAAAAATAGGTTTTACAATAACTGTTTTGAGGCTTTCCGGAAATATACCGCTGTAAATGCTAACGTTAATTATATGCGCTAGAGGAAAAGCTATGCAGTCAGAAACAAATTTAATAACTTTAATAGAAATCCCATCGTAACCAACACTTTTTTTATTTTTTAAAGATTTTACAATACGAATAACATCTTGGGGGACTATTGGTTGTATAAAAATTGAATGGGGATTGCTGTTTATAGTATTTATTACATTATTTGAAGTTGTAGGTTCTTCTATATCTGAAATTTGGTCAATAAAGTAATTGTTGAGTGACTCGGCTATTTCTTTAGGATTTGTTATACTTTACAATATTTAATATTTAATTTGGCAAGACTTAATGACTTTCACTTTTAATATTTGGGCTGTGTGGTCTGATAAGCCGAAGTCTAATACCTCCGATTGACAGTTATGTTTACAGTTGTGGGCAAAGTTGTCCAAGCAAGTATTGCTGCTGACACGAGTTGGTTGATTAATCTCTAGTTTGAGGTTGTAGCTCGTAAGAAAGCATTCGAAGTCTAACGTAATCCTATTGTTTTTTAATATGTCTATATTAAAGTCTCCGCATAATATAACTTTTAAACTTTTCTTTAAACATATCATTTTTAATACAATATCTAAATTTTCATAAAATTTGCTCAGGTTACATAACTTTGGCGGTCTATAAACACATACAACTATAACTTTTTGAAAAGGCAGTTCAATAGCACAGCACTCTACAACTCCAGGTATCGAACATCTCATTATGTCTGGCAGTTCTTTGTAAACTAAATGATTTTTAACTAAGATGCAGGCTCCGCCGCGTTTCTTATTAGGCCGAGCATAACATGCCGCTAACTTATAGTTTGGAATAAGCAATAATTCTTCTTGTCCAGACATTATGAAATGCTCGGTAATACAAAGAATATCTATAGAGATATGTTTATTTAACAGTTCCTGAATATAAATTGTGAGAAGATCAGTTTTATTTATGAGACCGGCTATATTTTGATGTAGTACGATTATGGTATCAAAGAAAAAAATCAATAATTGAAGAACTATTTTCTGTACTAGTTATCAGGTTTTCTGAATAAGTAGTGAAGCCATTTATAATTGACAGTAGATTTTGGAAAATATTTCTCATACCATGATCGTTAATTTTCTTATTATGCTCAGAAAACATGCTAAAATCATATGACAAATCTAAATTAGAATCTAGTACTGTTACGTATTCATAAGTTTCCAAATCGAGATGCAATAAATTATTGAAAGTTTCTATGAGCCAATTGAATATTGTTGAGTAGTAGCTTAGTTTAAAAGTTGGAACACAAAGTATAACGTTTGTATGTTGTATTTTTTTAATCGTTTCTCTTAGTTCTATAACTATATTCACATAGTCTTTGGTAGTTCGGAAGTCTTCCTCTCCAATCATAATCACGCAGAAGTCTAGCATGGTGTAGTCGTCCAATTTTTTATCCAATTTATTGATAAGCTGAAGTGTTCCGCAGTTTGGAGACATATAATGACATACTTGGAAATTTCGGAATGTCTCTTCAGCTATCGATAAAATTTTATTCCTTTTATTAGTACTGACGATACATATTTTGTTTCTTTTGTGTGTGATTATTTTTCTGTTGCTATCACTTTCTTTGTGTACTTTTTGTTCCGTAGTTAAAGGTTGTGTTTTTGAGGGTGTTGCGGCAGCAGGGCTACAAATGGTTGGTTCATGTAAGTCCAGCAAGGATGGTACACTTGAATTTTTATTCTGAGACCCTTTACAACGAGGAGTAGATATCTTAAATTTTTTATTTGGAGTGCCTATATCCTGAGTCAGTTTCCTCGTAGCTTTTTTTAGGAGCTCATGTTTGGAATCCATATCGCTTATTGTTTTTTTAAGTTTACCGTTTTCAATGGATAAACTATTAATTTCTTCGTGCGCAGAGTTTAGTTCCATGTTCAATTGTTCAATTTTTTGTTGTAGTTCCATTATTTGTAGTACATTTTCTTCTGCAGACATGTTTGGTAGGCTGTTAGAGGTGCCCTCTAGTGTCGTATTGACTAAGCTGTTCTCGTCATCGCCCGATAACTCAGTAGATTTGGTGCGTGTCTTCGGTGTCTTTCTAAACGTTATGTTTTCCAAGAAATTCATTGTAATAAATGCTCCAGACAAATTATAAAATCTCCCAAAAGAATTTCGGTAGGTGAGGATCGATCCCACGCCTACGTGAATGTTGTATTAGTAAGACCGCACCTTACCATGCTAGGCCAAATGTTCAGTTAGAATACGTTGTGAAATTTGACTTCCCTTTCTAGTATTAATAATATAAATATAAGGTAGGTCGGTTCTTCGTAATGACGCCGAGTTTGAATTGACCGTTTTTTTTTTTTTTCTTCTATTGTCTTAATTATAACACAACGTATTCTTTGCACAGTTTATATAGGTTTTGATTCACTTCAGTACCGAAAGTTTTGGTTGTTTTTGATAGGTTTATTAGACCACATCACTGAAATTATGTCTTTATTGGAATTAAGTTTATTTTCAAAGAGGTGTTGCACTCATATTTTAAGACGTATATAACTTCACTGATTCTGTTTGTAATCACTGGATAACAATGTCACACAATAATTAGTGTCTGTTTTCACTTTTAAAGATAGACAATGCACTAGAAAACTACTTGTAACTATTTTTACAAATAAAATAATACGGAGCTATTTGTTATTGATGACTAGCTGTCAGCTGTCACCTACTATCCTACCTCCACCTATTTATCACCTAACATTAGCATATTCACCAAACGATAACGGTAATATTGAACGCTTCCACTCCACTATATTGGAACCTCTTCGCATTTCGAAACTAAAATACAAAGATGAGCCAGTCGTACATCTGATGCCATTGCTATCATAGCGTACAAAGTTCGATCCATTCCCTCACACGATGTATATAAACCTTACGACCTTATATTAGGACACACTGACCCACGAGACCCGATTGACATAGATCTGACCGGAGACTCACTACAACAATATACGAAACACAGAGAACGTATGCAAAAAGTATACGAAATAATCAATGAGACGTCTCTCGCTACTCGAACAGCGCTTATAGAGTCGAGTCGAGTCGTAATAAAACCCGTGAGGATGAGGTCGACTATGAGCCCGACCTACAAATATTCATTAGTAATCCCTCTGCAAGTAGATCTAAACTCGCACCTAGTTGCAACCAGGACCCAGTCCTAGCTTATTTACCTATCCACATTTACATTTCCAACAAAAAGGAACCTATATCTAAATCTAGATTAAAGCGTGTCTCTAACTTCGAAATTGTTTAGCCTAACATGGGCGCAGGATATTAATCTAGAACGACTTGAGAATGGACCAGAACTATTACCCTTCAAACAAGGGCCCATGAAACTCATCACTCATTATCATACATTCCTTCAAAACATAGAACTAACAGACATAGACAACAACATTAACAAGATACGAATTCAACTTACTAAAGCCACAGATAGACTAGACAATTACACTAGCACTATATATGAGCTTCAAATATATTAGTTTGAACGCGAAATTAAATAAAGCCTCATCTCATCTACAAAGCCTAAAGCGAAATCGATTCAAGAGAGGTTTAGTAGATGGTCTCGGATCCGTAATTAAGAGCATTTCAGGAAACCTGGATAATACAGATGCAATTAAATATGATAACGCCCTTAAAGCCCTCAATGATAATCAGCAACAGATAGCTATTGAGCAAAATCATCATAGGTATAAGTCTGAGCAAAGGTTTGATGAGAAAATATTGACTGGTAGAAAATGTCTCAGGCATTAAATCCGCCTTTGTACAGTATTTTTTATCCTGTGCATAAAGTTTTAATAAATAATAAAAAATAACATACTAAAATCATTACGAAACTAATAGAGAATCAAGTACAGTTAAATGACAGTCTGCATATCGTCCGTGAACTTCTGAGATCTTCTATCTACCTACAAAGAAATTTTACAGGAGGAACATAAAACTAATTTATAAATTTACCGTGGCGAATTTTGGTAAAATAAAAAGTAGTTGGTTGGTTTTACGTCTTTTTATGAAATAATAAATGAATGCAGTTAGTATTATGTTTTATGTTATTTTAATCGTACTTAGGAGTTTTAAGTTTTAGAATTAAAGACAAAGGTCAGATAGGAGATATTTATATTAGTTACTTAGGAGGAATCAGCCCCCAAACTGTGTATTTAATGTAAATTTTGAAAGACAGGATTTATCAGAATAAATTATATATATTTTTTTTTTTTAATAATAAATAATAAAATATTTTTATTTCCCAAAAATACAGATAGAGAACATTTACATAAAACATTTGGATGCTGAGAAATCTGTACACAATTGATTAAACTCTGTCTCTTAAACTAGGGTATCCTGTATCTTAAGAGACAGTGATTCGCAATGAGGTTCCAATTGATATTATGTATGAGTGGACTGTGTCTTCAAAAGGGAAAAAATAAAAATAAGTTATAGTTACAAGTTTTTAAAGTTTTTTTTTTTTTGTGAGAGATTGTGGGTGAGAATAAATGAAAAATTAAAGGTGTGTAGGTGTGTGTGAGTGGGGATAAGTTGATGTGGTGTTCATGTGTGAGTGAGTGGGGGAGTTGTATGTGCGAGTATGTATGAATGCGAGGATAGAAGTAATTCGTACGAGCATGGAGTTGAGTATGTGCTTATTATTAGGCGATGAAGGTCAGTAAAGTCTCCGTTGCGGCATAGTCCTGTTTAAGTAGCCATTCTGTCACTTTTAATTTTAGGTTGTGTTTGTTCAGGTCTAAGATATTCAGTTTTATATGAACCTTTTTGTAAATATAAGCGCTAATTACATAATACTGATGCTTTGCGAACGTGGTCCTGTGTTGGGTGCCTGAGGGAAGGTTTGTGCGATTTTTTGGGTTAGACGGGGGAAGACTGCTATGTTTCCTAAGAACAGATTTAAGCACAAAGAGCTGACGGACTGTAAGAACCTTGCAGTCTGCATACAGTTGTGTTTTTGGGTATCTATGGGGCTTCCTTATTATTACTTTTAATACGGCTCGTTGTGCTCTCTCTGCCCTCAGGAGGCAACCTTTCATTGCAGCACCCCACACAGAGATGCAGTATCCTATGACAGATTGGCATAGTGAAAAATAAATCATTTTCAAAATATTGGCATTAGCAGAGTTTCGGAGGGATTTAAATATATGAATGAGGCGCAAGGTTCTAGTCGTGACAGCGTCAAGTTGTTTTTTCCATGTAAGTCCATCATCTATGTGGACACCTAAGTATTTTACGCTGTCACTTCTAGTTAGTGCTAGACAACGGCATGGTGCAGATCGGTTTGAGCATGAATGGGCAGTAATTGCAAAACTGTGAGGCGGTGCGGTCTTTCGCCTAATTGCAAAAGGGATGTAGCAGGATTTATTTATGTTTATGGTAAGAAGATTAAAATTGAGCCATTTCATAATTTCCGCTAATGCCGACTCTGCTATAGATTTTATAGTATCCCAAGTAGGTCCATGAACTACGATCGCGGTGTCATCAGCGTATGCATATATCTTAGTATTTGGGAGGCTCATTTTGCAAAGGTCGTTGACATATATTTGAAATAAAGCGGGGCCCAGTATGCTGCCTTGGGGGACGCCGAAAGTAACCGACTCCTCTTCACTAAGGTGGGTATCAATTTTAACTCTCTGGGTGCGATTTTTGAGATAATCTTTAAATATATCAAGCGACACGCCACGTACACCTAAGTGTTCTAATTTTGAGGTAAGGATGGGGACAGAAACTGTGTCAAATGCCTTAGAAAGGTCTAGAAATATACCTAAACATTTTGTCTTCTTGTCTAGATTTTTAGCTACCTCTTGAGTCAATCCTAGCACAGCATCTTCTGTTGAAACACCGGCTCGGAAGCCATACTGGTTGTCTGCTATTAACTTGTGTTTTTCCAAAAATGTCCTGAGACGATTGTTTAAGATCCTCTCAAGGATCTTGGAAAGTGTCGGCAGAACTGATATAGGCCTATAATTATTGACACAATTTCTGTCCCCCCCCTTGTGTATAGGATGGACTATCGCCTTTTTAAGAGCATTCGGGAACACGCCCAATTCCAGACAGCGGTTGTATATGAAGGTAAGTGGCGGTATCAGTACGTGGCGACAGTTTTTCAATAAAAGAGGCGATATACCGTCCCATCCGATAGCACAGTCATTGCGTAACTGTAGGATAAGCGATTCTGTTTCTGCTTCATCAACTTCTAACAGCGCAAGAGAGTTTACAGGGGAGGGGTATATGCTATTTCGATGAGACTGATCGTTAGATTGAGGTAATGGGGTGTGGTGTTGTGATATAATGTTGTCAGCTAGCTTTTTTCCTACATTACTGAAAAAGTTACAGACCTCATTAACGGAAGACTTAGGATCATTGCGTATTTTTAATAGCTCAACGGGGCTTGCACATATTTTCGTGGTGTTGGTTATTTCTTTTATTACTTTCCATAAAATTTTAGGTTTGTTACTTGCTTTCTCAAGCTCACTCCTTTCGTGTGATATTTTTAGTTTTCGGAGTAGATCGTTACAAAAGTTCCGGTAGCGATTATAGGTAATTTTAAGTATTAAGTTGTCTGGTTCTTTCTTGGATTGTATGTGTAACTTGTCCCGTTGTCTAATGCATTTTAGGAGACCAAGAGTTATCCAAGGTTTTAGAGTTCTTTTTTGTCTAGGGATTTTAGCTTGAATTGTGTGTTTCGATATGACCATTGTAACGATGTCTATGAATTTGTTCATAGAAATATTAGCATCGTTCTCAGTGTAAACACTTAAAAAGTCGGTATTTTTAAGTTCTTTCTTAATAGCTTCATGGTTAAGGCGGGTGGAAAGGTAATATTTTCTGCGCGCAGGGTTTGCGTCTATGATGTCGAGGAGAATCGGCTTGTGGTCAGTAATATGGGACTCTAAAACCAGTGTGGTTGACAAAAGTTTAGACTTTAGGAGTATGTGATCTAGGCTTTTTTCGAGGCGAGTGGGAAATTCGTGAGTGGGCAATAACCCTTGAGAAGCATTTAAGATGAGATAGTCAAGACATTTGTTGTCCTCATTACGTTTGATTATATCAAGGTTTAAATCGCCCACTAATGCTATATTTGGGCAGGCGGATATGGTATCATAGACATTAGTCAAGCTTGTCTTGAAATTATCAAAATCGTCGTTGGACTTGTATGACGGAGAGCAGTAGATCGCCACAACTGCTAAATTGTTTTCTATTTGACACACGAGGCAAGTCCCGCCCCTAAAGGAGGGTTCCCATACATTAGTTTGCAGTCCCAGTTTAGTATAGATTATAACTCCATCATTTTGATTGAGATTTGTTTCAGTTGAGTGAGACTGGAAACCTTCCAATATAGGTAAATTATTAGCTTTACTCAGCCAACATTCGGTCAGAACTATGTGTCGAAGTTAATTTTAGTTAAGCGCAAAAGTACTCAATACTCAATACTCAATTCTTTATTGCATTCCATATGTATTACATAGATGGTATAAAAAGTAAAAGATCAATATGGACCCTGTCGGGCACAGCACAATTAGGAGAGAGGAAGAGGGCTAAGTTACAATTAAAGCAATTAATATTTTTATAAATTAATTATTAGATGTGTTTAATTGAGTGTATAATTATTTATATATATATATATAATTATACATTATTATTATATATTACTACGTTTGTGTAAATAGGTGTAATTTTGATATTATGTATTTATATGGATAATGTAGTGAATTTCTCAGAAGTATTTTGATTATTATTATATTATATTATTAATTATGTATTCATATTTTCATATTTATATTTGATTTTCTATATTCCATATTAGATTATATTTATTTCATAATGTTTTCTGTATAAGAGAGAGAATAATTTTATTTTGCAATCGTTTTGTCTTCTAAAAACTCCTTTACTGAGTAGTATGACTTGGATTCCAGAAATTGTTTCAATTTATGAATAAATGTATTTGTTTTACTTACTTCTCTAATTTCATTTGGCAATTTATTATATATTTTTATGGACATAACTAAAGGGCTGGTTGAGTGCATTTTGAGTCGGGATTGAGGTATGTTTATTTTGTTTTTATTGTGTCGAAAGGTGTATCTTGTTTGTGTTTCTTCGCAAGTGGTGTAAAAATCTGGGTGGTTTCTGACAAATTTACATAATTCTAAGATATATAGACAGGGAAGTGTCATTATTTTGTGTTTTCGGAAGTGTGGCTTGCAGCTATCTGTTTGTTCTATGTTGGTTATTATTCGAATTAACTTCTTTTGCAAAATAAATATAGTTAGTGAATCTGTACTGTTACCCCACAGCATGACCCCATAGCTGAGCCATGCCTGGGCATATGCATAGTAAGTAACAAGTGCAGTCTGTAGGTTAGTAGTTTTTTTAATTTCACGTAGTGCATATGAGAATGTTGATAATTTTGCTCTTATTTTCTGTATATGGGATTTCCAATTTATGTGGGTATCTATAGACAAACCGAGGAGAGTAAATTCATTTACTTGTTCCAGTTTTGCATTATTAAAAATGAAATTTAGTTTTAATGGGGATTTTTGATGGGGATGAAAAGTAATTAGTTTTGTTTTGGTGACGTTTATTTCTAGATTATGATTATCCATCCAGGTTACAGCTGTAGAAAGAAGAGAATTTAATTTGGCGCTTATATTATCATCGCTCTGGCATGAGATGAGCAAAGAGATATCGTCCGCAAATAGAACACATGGGCCGTTTATAATTTTAGGAAGGTCATTTATGTATATAAGAAACAATAGGCAGCCTATTACACTTCCTTGGGGAATTGACGCGTTAACTGCTTTACTGTCGGATCTCATTTTAATTATTTCATTTGTGTTGTTATCAAAATATTCAATTTCTACTACCTGTATCCTATCCTTTAGGTATGATGCAAACCATTCATGAGCTTTTCCTCGTATTCCTATCCCATGTAATTTGTCCAATAGTATTTTAAATTGCACCTTATCATATGCTTTGGTCATATCGAGTAGCATACCAATGGCGTAGTTTTTATTATTTATAATAGTTAGAGCCTCTTGTACGTATTTGTAGACTGCTAACGTTGTAGACCTGTTTTTACGGAAACCGTTTTGGCAGTCGTCAAGTATTTTATATTTTTCACAAAAAGAGTATACGCGGTCATACATAGCCTTCTCAAAGATTTTTGTCGCAGTTGGTAGCAGCGCGATAGGGCGATAGTTATTAGGGTCGGTTTTAGAATTTTTCTTATGTATGGGTTTTATCAGAGCGTTTTTAAGTTGGTTGGGAAAGGTTCCCTCTTCAAACGATTGATTAATTAATTTATAAAATGGTAGGGTTAGTTCGTCTGCACATTGCTTAAGTAGAAAGGGGGGAAGTTCGTCTACTCCATAGCTTTTTTTTATTTTTTAGATTTTTTATTATTTTATTAATTTCATAGGGATCGACAGGGCTGAGAAACATGGTGATCTCTGTGGGGCACATTACAGGGGGCTCCTTTTGCTGGTGAGGTTTTTTCCCCAATAGAAGCAAAGAAGTTATTGAAAATATTAGCTATTTGCTTAGGTTCAGTCATCAAGTTATCATATTTATGTAATTTTATGTTAATTTTTTCGTTTTTTATGGATTTGTTTGTTCTTTCGTTTATTATATTCCACATAGTTTTTACTTTATTAGTTGATTTTTTAATTTTATTTATATATTGTAGTTTTTTTGCTGTCATTACAGATTGCTTTAAGTACAAGAAGTTGATCGAAGTTTTTATTTACGCTACGAATATTTAAATGCAGTAATTTAATATCGCTACCAGTAACGTTGACATAATTTATACAGTCTTCTGGGTTACATAAAAAGGAGTTGCCTACGGTAAATTTGTCAAGGTCGTTATTAATATTAATCAAATTAGTCATTTTGTTCTTGGGGTTAAGGTTGATACTTGCTTAGCAGGAATTTGGTATTTTAAAATGCGTGTTTGCTTCAAGACTGTTTAATTGCGACTAACTGTGGTGGGGGCATTCATACTTCAATAAACCTTTAACAATCACATACTATAGACATAACATACCGCCCACCAAAAGGACGTACCTCGTTCTTTTATTAATCTAACATTTTAACTTAACTTATGGTATTAATATTAACATAACTTAAACATTTTACTCGGTAGCAATAGGTAAAGGGCATAACTTTGAACAACATCTCTTCACTACACTATTGCCACTTTTTATACTGTAGACTCTGGTAATCCCATCTTCTCCCGGATGTTTGTTTACAACACGACCCAGAGAATATTTGCCAGGTGGCAATCCATCGGTTTTTATTAAAACAACATCGCCAACCTTGAATTCTTCACTTTTCTTTAACCAAATGGGACGTTGTTGCAAACGTGTTAGATATTCTTGTTGCCAACGTCTCCAGAAATCGCCAAGCAATTTTTGAGTGTATTGCCACCGGGATAAAGAATGAATTGATGTATCTTTGAAATCAGGTGACGGCACAACGATAGGAGCTTCGCCGATTAGAAAGTGTCCCGGTGTTAGTACTTCTATGCAGTCTGGGTCCTTATCATCGATAGGACACAATGGCCTAGAATTGAGACAAGCCTCAATTTGGCACAGCACCGTTGTCATTTCTTCATAGGTGAGATTAGTGGTGAGTACGCGTTTCAAATGGTGTTTTACAGATTTTACACCCGCCTCCCACAAGCCTCCAAAGTTCGGTGAGTATGCTGGTATGTAATGCCATTGTGTTCCTTCCAGTGCCAATTTGTTTGATATATCACCTTCAAAGACGAGATTTGCTTCTTTCCATGCGGCCATTAGTTCTTTGTTGGCACCAACAAAATTTCGGCCCTGGTCACTCCATATATCGCTACATTTTCCTCTTCTAGAAACGAACCGCTTGAATGCAGCGATAAAGGCTTCGGACGTTAAATCGCTAACAAGCTCAAGGTGCAAAGCCTTGGTTGACATACATATGAATACACAGATGTATGCCTTTTGAGTTCTGATGCCTCTTCCTTTGGACATGCTTATTAGAAATGGGCCTGCAAAATCAACTCCGGTATGTAAGAAAGCTCGAGCAGGAGTTACTCTCGCTTTAGGCAGGTCACCCATCATCTGTGTCCTTGATCGCGCTCTCAGTCTAGCACACACTAGACACTTGTATATGCAGGATTTTATAAGTGCCTTACCTCGTATAACCCAATACTTTGAACTTATGTAACTTAACATAAGTTGAACGCCGCCATGCAATGTGTGGGCATGTGCATCAGCGATAATCAAAGGCACCAAATCGTTTTTGTTTCCCAGTATAATTGGATGTTTAACTTGCTCATCCAAGCTCGCGTTACGAAGTCGACCGCCCACCCTGAGGATACCATCTCCGTCAAGGTAGGGATTCAAGGTTTTTATTTTACTTTCTCCTTTTACAGCTTTATTTAATTTTAGTCTTTCTATTTCATCTTTAAATTCTTCTTGTTGTACTAGTTCTATGCATTTCATTAAGGACTTTTCTAATTCCTTTGTAGTCAAGCCCTTTTCCGTGCTTCTTTTAAAATTTAAAAATCTTCGACAATAGGTTATTACTTGTATCAATTCTCTTAGATTATGGAATTCTATTGTAACTTTATACTTTCTACATGTTCTATTTTTAAATTTGCTTGTATCTTATTTTTTTTCTTTTCTAATTCTGTAGATGTGTTTTCTTGTTTTAATCTTATTTCTGTTTCAGAGAGCCAAGGTGGACCCTTCCACCACAAATCGGACTTTTTCAGATCAACTAGCAACATGCCCCGGGACCCAATGTCTGCAGGATTATCTTCAGATGAGACATGAAACCACCGGTTGTTGTTTACATTTTCAGCGATCTCTACAACCCGGTTCGCTACAAATGTATTCCATTTGTGGGGATCGCCAGATAACCATGCAAGGACAATAGTTGAATCTGTCCATGCATAGATGTTTGATGTAGGTATTCGCATAGCGTGTTCTATTTGCTTAAGCAACCTCGACAACAACAGTGCTCCACAGAGCTCCAACCGTGGTAAGGAAACGGTTCGTAGCGGTGCCACTCTAGTCTTTGCCGCTAGCAATTTTGTTGACACCGCGCCATCGCGCATCTTTATTCGAGCATAAGCCATAGCTGCGTATGCTCGCGTGGAGGCGTCGCTGAAGCCATGCACTTCAATCTTTTCTACATCCATACTTAATGTGCCAAGCCATCGATCAATATATACTTCTTTTACTTCTTCAAAGTCTTCGCGAAGAGTCAACCACTCGTCCATCAGTTGTTGGCTTATTTTGTCATCCCAGCCAACCTTTTCCAACCATAGCTTTTGTATAAGCATTTTGGCCAGGATTAAACTCGGAGCGATCCATCCCAGCGGATCGAACAGTTTTTGCATGTCCGATAAGATTGTTCTTTTTGTGACATTATCTGACATCAGCGGTAAGTTTATTTTATATTGATATTGATCTGTTCCTAGATTCCAGATCAATCCTAGGGCTTGCACAGTTCCATCTAATTTTAAATCTAAGTGTACTCTTGTGGTTCTCTTATTGGCATCTATAGATTGCATAAACTTAGTAGAATTGGAAGACCATTTTGATAATATGAAGCCACCCTTTTGTAGTATACAGGGTGTTTGGCGCATGGACCGACACAATTATTTGGGGGATTGGGAGCGTCATTTGGGAGGTTTCACCCAAAGACCCCATGTCCTAAGTGTCACGGTTATTGAGATGTTTTTTTTTGTTTTTTTCACAAAATTACCCGAAATCTCGCCTTTAAATAGTCATTACTTTTTTGTTTATTGTTCTAATTGCACGAAATAACTTTTATTGTATTCTGCAATGTATTCTTATTCTAAATAAATAAAGAACTTTTTTAAATAAAACTATGTTCATAATTTTTGGAAAAAATCTAAAAAAATCATATCTTATTAACCGTGACACTTAGGACATGGGATCTTTGGGTGAAACTTCGCAAATGGCCCTCTCAACTCCCCAAAAAATTGTGTCGGTCCATGCGCCAAACACCCTGTATAAGAAACTTCTTGAGCTGTCTGTATGGCTTTCTCTGCAGTGTCATCACCAGAAATCAAATCATCCATATAGAAGTCAGCTTTGATAATGCGTACAGCCTTTGGGTGATTCTGACCTTCATCTTCAGCCACTTGATGAAGTGTTCTTACAGCTAGATGGGGTGCTGAGGCAGTACCAAATGTGACACGAAGCATACGATATTCTTTGATCGGATCTGACTCTTCTTCTCTCCACAAAAGGCGTTGATATGTATCGGCGTCTTGTTTATGTAGTAAAACTTGCAGGTACATTTTTTGTATATCACTTGCATAGCAGACGCGATATAATCTCGATCTCATAACAATATCTCTAAGGTCATCTTGCAGTTGAGGACCTACAAGCAGCTCATCGTTGAGAGAGACGGAATTCGAGCCTTTAGCTGAAGCATCAAACACGATGCGTGTCTTCGTGGTTTCCTTTTCGACGCGGACAATGGCGTGATGAGGTAAGTACACCGCTTTGTTTTTCTTAATTTCATTTCCAGGTATTTCTTCCATGTAATTTGATTTTATATATTCTTGCATAGCCTTTTGGTAGTCTACTTTTAGTGTAGGTGCTTTTCTAAATCTTCTTTCTAGCTGTAGTAATCTATGTCTTGCTATTTCTTTTGTGTTTCCGTTAGGCGATAAGGGATTATCGGTTTTAAAAGGTAACTTTACTATATATCTTCCTTTGTTTGTTCTTGCATGAGTGTTTTCATATATTGTTTCAGATAGCTTTTCTTCTCTTGTTAACTTTCTTTTCTTTTCAGTGTCAATTTCCCAAAGGGATTTCAACAGATTCTCTACTTGTATTTGCTGATGAAGGACCAGAAAAGATTCCTCTTGTAAATTGGTGTTGATTTCTCCAAACAAGATCCATCCCAGGTTTGTTTCTTGGGCACACGGAGAACCGGGAGGACCCTTGATTAATTGTTGTTGCACGATTTGTGCATACTCTTTAACACCTAGAAGCAAGTCAATAGGACCCGGTTTGTGATAGTCCGGGTCAGCCAGGTTGAGTCCTTCTAACTGTGGCCAATGTGTGACAGTTACAGCTTTGGAGGGGATTTTCGTGGTCAACTGTTTGCTCATAACATATGCTTATAAGTTGATCTCGAAGCTTGGATTCCATCGAGAACCAATCCTTAGTTGCACCACGTGCTCGACGTTGGTTCTTGTAGATCCCACCCCAATGATATTTCCTCTTGCTGTATGCCTGGTTAGTTTGAGCAATTGTGTCGCTTTCTCGCTGATGAATGACGCCTGCGAACCTTGGTCCACTAGCGCACGAAGAACAACAGTGTGATTATGCTCGTTCCTTGATAAAACTGTTGCCGTGGCCAGTAGTGCTATACTTGTGCTTTGTTTGGCACTGTGATGCGACGCGATCGTAGTGTTGACTATTTCCTCCTTCTCTTCTACACTGTGTTGTGCTGCTTTCGGTTGTTTACAGTCCTCAGTTTGTACCGAAGAAGCAGAGTCCTTATTTCTGTGTAGTAGAGTATGATGGCGTCGACGGCATATGCGACAGGTCATTTGCAATTTACATTGATATGCGGAATGGCCTGGTACCAAACAATTAAAGCAAAGTTTGTTTGACTTAACATATTCAGATCTCTCAGCAGGTTGCAGTTTGGTGAAATCCTTACAATGGCATAAAGTGTGTTTTTCTTTACATAACACGCATGTTCTATCTGCCGACGATGGTGACGTGGTGGTTGTAGCAGTAACAAGGTGAGAACGTTCTTTTGTAGGTTTTTCACGGGTGCCCGATGTTGACATTATAAGTTCTAAGGTACGGTATCTTGATTGCAGAAACTCCTTCAAATCATTCCAGGTAGGTAATGTATCTTCTTTATTTGTGCAAGCAGTTTGTTCCCACTCTTTATGAGACTCAGGGTCCATTTTCTGTATCACAAGAAAAATAATTATAGGATCCCATGAGCTCGTAATTATATTCAAATTTTGTAAGTTGTTCAAACAATCCGTTGTGACATCTAATAAATTCTTTATTTGATTTGCAGATTGCGTACTTATTTTCTTTTGATAAAATAATTTCATAAGCACTGAATTGATAATCAATCTTTTATTTCCGTACCTTGATTTGAGAACACTCCATGCTTGTTTATAATTACTTTGTGTAATTTGAATAGGCTTCAATAATGTTTCGGCCTCCCCGGTGACACTGCTCTTTAGATAATGCAACTTCTGAACATCACTGATCGCCGTGTTTTCATGTACTAATGAAATAAATAGATCCTGGAACGTAGGCCAATCTTCATAATTCCCACTAAAACTCGGTAGTTGTATCCTTGGCAGCCTAACGAGTTGATCATTATTCGTACTTATAAACGAGTTGTTTTTCGATGATGTGGATGGCGCGGACGCTGCATTTATCGTTAACAAAAGGTCTTGTAAATCGGCTAATAACACAAGATATAAGTCTTCGTAAATAAAGAAATCTTCGTTGACAAAGTAGTGTAATGTTTGTTTCTGTTCTTTCGGTGTTATCTTCACTAATTGTTGATGAGTTTCCCTGAACGTTATCCAATACTGTTCTATACATCTGATTCTTGCCTCAACGTAACCTTTTGTTAACCTGATTTTAGGACATTTCTTCAAATTCACTTGTGTTTTTTGTAATAATGCAGCTGTGTCTTCTAAAACGTTAATTAACTCCGCAGTAGTACTCATCGCACCTTTTATTTTTTGCTAATATTCACTAATCACCTCTGGAATGCGGCTGGCTATTGTTCGCGCCGGCCGCCCGGTATGTTATCTTCGATAACTTGTTTTTTATTTATTAATTAATCCGGCTCGAAGGACCACTATGTTCTTGGGGTTAAGGTTGATACTTGCTTAGCAGGAATTTGGTATTTTAAAATGCGTGTTTGCTTCAAGACTGTTTAATTGCGACTAACTGTGGTGGGGGCATTCATACTTCAATAAACCTTTAACAATCACATACTATAGACATAACACATTTTTAATTATAAAATCTGAGCGTGAGCTAATTGTATGAGCAAGTAATGCACACATCATGTTAGAATGGCAAGTACAACGCACATAATATGTGAAATTAGTGTTATTAACGAGTCTTAGTATGTATGTGTAGGTCATGTGAATATATTTGTGAATAGGGATTTGTGTTATGTGTAGTGATTGTGAGAGTATGGTTAAGTTTGTTAATGACTGATTGTTTTTATAATATATAAAGATGACAATTTGAATAAAAAGTGATCTAACTAATCTGAGCAGTTTAAAATAAGAACGATTTACGGTGAGCTTTAGGCATAGTCACATATTAATGTATCCAAGATCTTGAAGGTTTTTTTCGGTGCTGATTAAAATCTGTTTGTCGCCCTCTTGCTTCCGCAGGAAAATATTACTATTGGATATCCAGCAGTATGTGTATTTGTACTTCTTGGCGAACTCACGGGATTGGTAAAATAACTTCTTGGTACTGGCAGGTAGTTGTTCAGCGACATAGACCGGTTGGTGTTTCCCTGGCAATCCAATTATACTGGTGCTAAGTTTTTCGTCTTTTCCCTTATCCTTGTTAAACGACCGCACTGCGGATAAGAGAGTCTGTTTTGTCTGCACTCTAGTGAATTCTGCAATTATTGGACGTGGGGTGTCAGAAGTGGTAGACTTCCCTGGCAGACGATAGATGTCGCGCAGCTCGTATTCGGGAATTTGCACACCACAGCTGCGCCTATACTGCATACTGTTTTTGTTAGACTAGTGTGGGTTTCCGTATTTTCCTGTGGTACATTTCTCAGTTCAACACCAGACGAGCGGGACCTGTGCTGTAGATCTGTTATCTTTTGTTCCAGGCTTTCTATATACTTTTGCTGTTCTTGCCTTTCTTTTCTTAAGTCCTCAACTTCTTTTCTCAAATCTTCGAACTTTAGATTCATAAAAGACATCGATTTCTCGATCTCTTCATTTGACTTACGAATTTCCGTGTTGGTAGCCTGTATCTGGGAGTTTTGAGTTTTTATTTGAGCTACCTCAGATAACAATTTAGACATTAAGGTAGTCTGCTCCGTTAGCGTTTTAGTTATGATATTGTCTTGTAGGTCTCCAGCAATTAAAACTGACCCGCCTTGTGGCGAATTATCTTGCCGAGGCCGTTTATTACGATTAATATTTACGTAGTCACTCATCATTATTGCAGTATTAATGTCGGGGTCAGATTGGGTTTGACTCTGACTCATATTGTTTATTAGTGTTTTAGGCGTTTTAGGTGGGGTGTGATGAACACCTGCCATATTAGAGCAGAGTAATAACGATGGAAAATAGAGCAGGTACTTATCCGAGATTCAAGGTGAGGTTTTATAAGCAATGTAGGTATTCGATGCGGCTATTTGTACCGCGGTAGCGCACAGCGGTCCGAGACCGACTCCTCATACACTATGCGGTGCAGCGGCGCGTGAACACGGCGCGCGGCGTAGTCGATGGAGTATCGTAGACAACTCGTAGCACAGGTTAATGTAGCAGGTACGATGACGTCAGTTGCTCGTAGCGGACGTAGCGCTCTTATCGGCTGTTAGCGCGCGGGGGGCGATGTTGCCGCTCGTAGCACGTAGTGCGTAGTAAATTCGCCTGCCGCGCTTACGTTCGTGTGGCTGAATGGCGAGAGCGGGCGACCGCTGCGCAGGAGCCGCTGGTTCAAATCACGCTCGACAAAACACCAATCACACAGCACTTGTTTTCGAGGAAGCACCGCAAACGTAGTCTATCCCTTTCGAGGGGTGGAGTCTAACCGTATGGTAACCGTAGGAGTAAACGAGAATTTGAGTTCAGTACTTTCACCAATAGGAATTTAGAAAAATAAAAAATTGCGACGAGAAATGGGCACACACGACACACGTCCACTTCCAGTGACGGCTAGACGCGAACCTAGGAGAGAAAATTAGGAGAGTACAAAAAAATACAGAAATATAATTGCCTATACAAATACAAAATCTACAAGTATATTTCTGTTGGTAAAAGAAAAACAATGCTTCATAATCACAATGAATTATTTATTAATGGTTTATATTTAAATGAGAAACAAATTTAATCTTAACCAGTCCTCAAAATGTTGTTTTTTAAATTATATAAAATTCTTAAAATATAATCTATTTCTTAGCAATAATCATAATCTTTTATTCAGCAACATGAATCATATTTTTTAAATCACTTTTTTGACTATAAAGAGATTTTACGACTCTCTGCTTCATTGTGAACGTTAACATTGTCAACGTTCACAATGAGGCAAAGAGTTGTAAAAGGAATGACAATCCAATGGGATTGGAGACTTCAATTCCTGTAAATGTTTAAATTTTTGAAAAGTGATAGGTATTCTATTCCTATGCAGGGGAGCGTATTCTCTTACGATGGAAATTTTATTGACTCTTTGAGGGAGGCTAACCCATTCGGAATCAAAGTCCAATTTAATCTTAATCAGGCCTGTGTTGTCATATAGAATAGCCTTTATATCCGTAAATTTTGGATCTACAGCTTTGCGTTCCGGTCGTATAGAAGTATAGCGCCATGTTTCAGGGGCCGTAATATTTCTGAAAAATGTGTAGTCCACCGTCATAGCTTCGTATTCACAGGGATTTTTGCGAGCTTCTTTAGTAACTGAGAAGAAGTCGCTTGGTAAATGGATAAGTCTATTTTTCAGTTTTTTTATATTTTTTTTCTATGGCGCTATGCACACAATCTATTTCTATCTGCGTGTATCCGTCTTCAAGGTATTTTTGTACTATAGACACTTCATGTTGCATGGAAAAATTTAATAGTGCATTCGATAAGATATTATTGCGGTTTTGGCTTGTACAGCCATCAGAGTATATTATTATGGGTAATTGTTTGGGCAGACAATGGCGGGATAAGTAATCAATGATGAATGATACATAGGTAGATGCCGATAGATCACCTTCCGTTTCAGTAAACCAGTAACATGTACATTCATGTGAGGCTAAATCGTAGATCGTCAAATTATGTACACATAATTTTGTTTTGTAGTAAACGGCAATCGCTGTGATGTGACACACCTTAACAGATTGGAAATCCATTGTCAAAACTATGCAGTTTCCCTTTATAGCCTCGCTTTTATCTTTAGATTTTTCTTCACGGGCTCGATTTATTCTGCTAAGATGTGTTTGATAGTCATTTTCACACACATTACCGGTCTGATGACCTACACAAACATCACACATGTCCTCCTTTATTGTATGGATAGCTATATTCTTAGATTTGATAGTTTGGTTAAATTTATTTCTAGCGTAAGAATCGGCAGCTTTTTCTGAGCAATATTGTTTATACGTATTGTATAGGTGAGTGGCATTATAATAAACTGGCTCCAAGTAGACTTTGTTAGTGTTAAGACGGTTATAGTGCGACGGAATTTTAGGTAATTCATCAAGAAAGTTATCAAGAACACGTATCACGTTATCACGTCTCTGAGAAAGTGGAACTCTCGGACGACGGTTACGATTCATGTTTTCTTCAGATAGATGCATGCCACTTATTCCTTTTTTTTCCCAATTTTGAACTGAAAATGTGCCAAGACACAAAGTGTGATGACCGGGGTTCTAGTAAACTGATTATAATATTAGAAAGATGAACATGTGGTTTGTATAATTTTAATGTTTAACATTGAAATCAATAAATCCCATTTGCAAACTATAACTAATGTACATACAACTAAATAAAAGTAAACAACAAGTTAGTAATAAAGACTATAACAATATTTTCGCAATGCAAAAAGAAAACCTTCGGGCCGGGATCGAACTCGATGACTGTAATTTCCAATCTACCTTTATACCTCGAGACCAACGGTACCTTGGATACTGTGGCGAATATGTCGTTCAGTATTTCGCGATGAACAGTAAGTTGCTTTGTCAATCGAAGCCGAACTTTAATCCACAATAAGTAGTTTATGGATTATGATTATGTCTAAACAATAATGGCGTTTCCGCAAGCCCGTTTCTTCCACTACTCGCACACAATTCACAATGCTGCACCAACGACAATATGTATATATATTATGTACTAATTTCCAAACAATGATGGTTTTAATAACCAGAAATTATTGTAAAATAAATCACGGAGCAACCGTTAGATCTTCTGTCATTCGCCAAATCACATTGAATTTCTCGGGTATAATTATTTTACTGCACCATACTTTATTAAACGATTAACGAGTGTTAATCGTTTAATAAAGTATTCTAACTACTGTGGCGAGTCTAGCAACGCCATCTAGCATTAGACTCGAGGGCTAAATTAACGATCATTACAATATCCCCTCTCCTCTAAAGAATCCAACCGGATTCAAACCAAACGTTTAAGGTCACAAGAATACCATTTTCCTAAATCTTTGCCTCTGAAACTCTTTAATCTGTAAACGTCGCATGATATCTTCTCTGCTATAACTGCTTTTTCAAACTTAGGAGCCAATTTAGACATAAAAGCCTTGTTAGCATTCGATAGGAGTTTAGTGCGTTTCCAAACCAGATCACCAACTTTATAGTCACATATGCGACGTCTCTTGTTGTACTTTTCGCTGTTGGTCTCACGTGATTGCCGTATCCTTTCACAAACTTCGTCATAAATCTTACTTCGGAAGGCTATGTTTTTTTCAAATTTTTCTTTGTTGAAGGTAATCGGTTCGTCTGGTTCAAAGCTATAGGGTTTCATGCCCCGAACCGGCGTCTCGCGCCCGAAAAACAAATAGGCTGGTGTTTTCCCCGTCACTTCATGAACCGATGTTCTGATCGCATGTCCTATGTGCGGTATATACTTGTCCCATTCTTTGTGATTAACTTCAACGTAAGAAGCTATAGCTGAACCAATGACTTTGTTTACCCGCTCAGTGGGGTTGGCCTGAGGATAAGGGGTATACCATAGTTTTACATCGTAGCCTGAAACTAGATCCTTAAACTCGTTGGATACGAATTGCTTTCCATTGTCACAAATTATTACACTAGGGGTTCCAAACATCAAAAATATGTGTTCCTCCAGTATATGGGCGATAGTTGATGATTTACCATTCCTGAGTGGATACAGAAAGTAGAATTTGCTGAACCAGCATGTTATGACCAGCAGCATAGTATTGCCATGCTTAGATTTCGGAAAAGGCCCCATTAGGTCCATAGAAATGATTTGAAAGGGTTCTGTTACCTCTCGTTGCTTTCCCATTAAACCAGATGGTCTACTATGTGAGTGTTTGTATTTTGCACACACTTCACATTTCCGTACGTAATTTTTCATGTCCTGGATCAATGTCGGCCAAAAATAATGCTGTCTCGCGCGATTGACCGATTTTTTAACACCAAGGTGACCAGATGTGCAGTCATCATGGCATTCCTTTAGGATTTCTTGACGAAGCTTTTCTGGAATCACAAGTTTCCAACTTTCATTTTCATTAGGAAATTGTTTTAACCTCATGTGTTTCCACAGTTGTCCTTGACTGACTTCCCAATCCGGGTCATTCTTCCCAGCCAGCACCAAGTCCTCTTTTGATTTATACTACTCGTCTTTATCTTCTGGTGTTATCTCTAGTATGTCAATTTCTTCTTCAATCGCTCTTGATAAGGCATCCGGTACAGTGTTATATTTACCTTTGCGATGAACTATTTCGTAATCAAATTGTTGTAAGCGCATAGCCCACCTTGCCAAGCGACCATGAGGGTCCTTATTACGGTGAAGCCACTGTAGAGCACTATGGTCCGTAATAACCTTAAAATGATTCCCTTCAACATATGGACGAAATTGTTCTACAGCATGCAGATCACTTAATAGTTCTCGATCAGAAGCTGAATACTTGCATTCTCTCTCCGACAGTTTCCTGCTCGTGTAAGCAATGGGAACCTCTTGACCATCGGCTATTTGAAATAAAACTCCACCAGTCCCCCTGTTAGAGGCGTCACATTGAACTGAAAAGGGTTTTGTGAAGTCTGGCACTCTTAACACTGGTGTCGAAGTCAGGGCAGTCTTTAGAATAAAGAAAGAATTTTCAGCCTCTTTATTCCATATAATACGTTTAGTCTTTTTTCCTCCCTTAGTTAGTTCATGGAGTGGAGCTGCGACAATGGCGAAATTTTCTACAAATCGCCTGTACCAACTAGCTAGACCAATAAATTGCTTTAGCTCCGTGTAAGTTGTAGGCCTAGGATAGTCAAGTATAGCTTTTACTTTGTCCGGGTCCGTACGTAATCCTCCCTTGTCTACAATATAGCCTAAATATTTTAAAGATGATCTCGCAAATTCGCATTTCTCCAGGTTGATCGTCAATTCTGCTTTCTTAAGTTGATTTTTTACATGTGACAATGACGATATATGGCTGTCAAAGTTGTCGTCACATATGACGATATCATCTAAATAAGTGAACACTCTACTTTCAAATTCCGGCGTAAACAAGCGATCCATCAACCGTTGTTGTGTTTGAGAAGCATTACTTAGTCCAAACGGCATAACTTTGAACTGATAAAGTCCTTTTCCTGCGAGTCCAAAAGCGGTCTTTTCCTTGCTTGTTTCTTCTAACGGTATCTGCCAGAATGCTGATCGTAGATCAATAGTTGACAGGAACCGAGCGTTTTTAAGACCGTCTAAGATAGTGGTAACTCTAGGCAAAGGATAAGAGTCCTTTACCGTTACCTTATTTAACTGACGACTGTCGAGGCATAATCGATTCTTACCCGAAGATTTCTTTACCAGTAATACAGGAGAACGCCATGAACTAAACGAGGGTTCTATTACATCATTGTCTAGCATATCCTGGATTTCCTTCTCAAGTTCTGCCATAATTGGAGGAGCAAAGGGGTACTGTCTATGTTTGATGGGCAAGCTGTCCCCGGTGTCAATTCTATGCATGCTCAACGATGTTCTTCCTAAACCTTTACCGATTTCTGCTGCCATTTCCTCTAACAATTTGTCAAGGTGCACTTTCTGTTCAAGAGAAAGTTCATCCCGCGAAATCATTGGTTGCGCGACGTTCAATTCCGTAATTTCCGAAATTGATTTCCCCGCCCCAATAGCTAAATTAAATGACTCAAAAAAATTCATACCTAAAATAATATCATGTTTTTAGCAGTCCATGATATAAAAATCTACCACGTTATATTTTCCCGTAAACTCAATAGGTAAATGTACAATGGAATCCATTGTATGGTAGGTGCCATCAGCTGTCAAGATCATTTCTTTTGCAACTTTATGTCCTGAAATCCCCAATTTCATCATTTTCATTGCAAATCTCTGCGAAATCACGGAGACAGTAGCTCCAGAATACAACAATCCTACAAACGACTGGTTTAAAATTTTAATTTCAGCATAAAATCGATTGTCTTGACTATGCTTATTATATTACAGATTCTTCCTGTTTTAAAAAATCTCGAAACTGTGTGTAGCCATTGCTGCCAGTCATCCGAGACAGAATGACTTAGTTTTTCGGGGTACGATCGGCTGGCATCGACTCCGAATTGTCGTTTCCCTTGTCGGTAGCATTGCATGCGCATTTATTCGTCGTTTTCCCGAAACGTCCACATCGATAGCAGAAAAGTCTTTGTTTTGCCAATTTACAATCCCTGAAACGATGTCCTGGAGTTCTGCAGTTCCAGCATTTCGTGAGAGGTACTTCTTTATCATTTATGGCTGCCAGCTCAGTCGTATTTTCATTTTGTGATATCTTCCAAGTACTTCCCTTATATGCTAAGTCTCTTTCCAGGGAGTGCTCACTTGGAGTAGGTTCCTGGAAGTTATCACAGTTTAACTTAGTGCGTTCAATTATCCTTAATATTGATGTTAACCCACTCAAAGAATCGAACGTGTCTCGGCATATGGCCTTCAGAAAATAGGGTTGTAAATTCCTTCAAAGTATCATCAATTTTTGTGTTTCAGGAATGGGTGTCGGTAGCCGATTAAACATATTTTGCATAATAGCTATATAAACCAAAACGCTTTCCTGTTTGCTTTGGGTTCTTCGTTTAATCTCCTCCAAAAGTTCTTCTTGGTAATACGGTTGCTGAAATGTGTCCAACAGTAGTCTCACTAATTGAGGCCAATTTCCTACTGTACCTTTATTGGCCCTTAACCATATTAAAGCTTCTTCTTCGAAGAAGTCTATGGCATATCGAAATAAATCTTCATCGCCAGCATTCCGTGCCTCTTTAAGTTCCTCGACTCTTTCCAAGAACGCGTTCACACTTACGGTACCCTTACCACTAAATTTTACACCCCAATCTTTAATAGGAACCAACTTCCGTTTGTGGAAGCCATTATCAAATGTGGAAGACCTCTGTAAGCTCCGATGGCGCGAGGAAAGACTAGATCTCTCTAAGGTGGTTCGTGGTACATCAGTCTTGGCAACAGTAGACTGCGAAGCACAAATCTGGTGAATTTCCGTGGCACCATCCTTTGGTAAGGTAGTTTTCCCCGAGTTTCTGCCCCTTTCCAATTGTTCCATTATCTGTATTGCCTCTTCGCCCAGAGACTTCTGTAAAATGTCCTTATCATGTTCGGAAATTACATCCTCTTCCTCACTCTCTTCTTGCTCAAGCTGCCTCAGTGACGACATGGTATCCTGAATGTTCTTCAGTAATGACGAATGTTTCTCAACGTCACTGGTCTCAGAAGGTATAATAAGTTTAGAACGGTTTGATAAGTGTGTCAAACGAGAGTGTATACGTCTAAGTAATGAATGTTCAGGACTGTGCGATGCTTCTGATAAGAGTGAAATGATTGCCGATAATTTATTTTCACAAATTAATATTTCATTACTCGGGTTATCAATGCAGGATTTAGGAACCTTAAAGGATATAGTTGACTCACCCGATTGTTCGCGTACTAAAATTCCCCGCAAAAATCTACGCATAGTCGCCACGGTCTTACAATCCGAAATCCCTCGACAAGCCAGTTCAAACTCAAGCTCATCTTTATGCAGTGCATTGACATCCATGATCATACACAACATTATAATTTCAATAAAAAGTAGCTAACTTAAAAACAAAGTAAACAGATTTCTGTTCCGAATTACAGTGATACAACAAAACTTGTCGAACTAACGAAGTTACTATTACTTTGTCCGGAACAAATACCTAAATACACAGAATAACAATAGCCGTTATACACTTTGTCTATCTTTCATTCAGTTAACCCGTGGGCGCCAATGTGATGACCGGGGTTCTAGTAAACTGATTATAATATTAGAAAGATGAACATGTGGTTTGTATAATTTTAATGTTTAACATTTAAATCAATAAATCCCATTTGCAAACTATAACTAATGTACATAAAACTAAATAAAAGTAAACAACAAGTTAGTAATAAAGACTATAACAATATTTTCACAATGCAAAAAGAAAACCTTCGGGCCGGGATCGAACTCGATGACTGTAATTTCCAATCTGCCTTTATACCTCGAGACCAACGGTACCTTGCATACTGTGGCGAATATGTCGTTCAGTATTTCGCGATGAACAGTAAGTTGCTTTGTCAATCGAAGCCGAACTTTAATCCACAATAAGTAGTTTATGGATTATGATTATGTCTAAACAATAATGGCGTTTCCGAAAGCCCGTTTCTTCCACTACTCGCACACAATTCACAATGCTGCACCAACGACAATATTTATGTATATTATGTACTAATTTCCAAACAATGATGGTTTTAATATCCAGAAATTATTGTAAAATAAATCACGGAGCAACCGTTAGATCTTCTGTCATTCGCCAAATCACATTGAATTTCTCGGGTATAATTATTTTACTGCCACCGTCACTCGTTAATCGTTTAATAAAGTATTCTAACTACTGTGGCGAGTCTAGCAACGCCATCTAGCATTAGACTCGAGGGCTAAATTAACGATCATTACAAAAGTTCGAATAAAAATTTCACGGCATACTCGCTTCTTGGTTGTGGTTCCTTGATGGAAGAAAATAAACAAAGATACCTGCTTAATAACAAAAGGTCTGCTCTTCTCGAATTTTCTGATGTCTGTCTGACATCAGAAAATTCGAGAAGAGCAGACCTTTTCCCTGAAAAGTTACGTTGTTAGCTACATAGACTTTTCATTGATGCCAATCCATGTCGCTCCAGAATTGCCGAAATATCTTCTCTCTGTCCTCATCTCTTACTTCATCACAACATCTTATCTTACTATTTCTACAGAAATCTGAATTGCATCTAGGCCCAAGGACTCTTTGGTTTCGAAGTTGGCTTTGTACTTTCTCACCCTTTGGTCTTTTGTAACCTACATACTCTTTTCCCTCCACCCTTAGTCGCTTAGTAATAATTTTTTTTAGCTTTCGGGTTGAGCTTGTCTTTGTCTACGTCGGCCTTCAGTCATATCTCCATAGTGAACTACCTCTTCATTCGTTTCCAGTGTCCCTTCATTCGCTTCCAGTGTCTCGTCATGCCTTACCTCTTCATTTGGTGGAACGTTTTCTGAATCTGAACTTAAAGCATCACGATGATTGAATGGTTCGTAATCGCTGTCGTCATCGGGTGAAAAGTCCTCACAAAATGTAGTTGAAGAATATCGTCTAAGTGGTAGTGGTGTTGGCCTCGGAGACGGTGTTTCTAATAGCGAAGGTGCGTCAAGTGCCACCAGGTCTTCTAATTGAATGAGGTCTAGGTCGTTGCCTGCAATTACGTACGAACTTTCCTCTAACTGAGGTTCAATCCTTCCAACAGAACGTGGTTCTGTTAGGACATTCTGTACCAAAGATAAAGGCGTACGACACGTGGATGGAATATTCTTTTCTTCAGTTGAATTAAAAATTATGGTAACTATTGCTGCTTGTGCCCTGTTTTTTGATGCCATTATGCCGAAATCTGCAATAAAAAGCAATCACTTAAATAAACGAAATACGAAACAATACGGTTATCTTCAGACAGAACGGTTAATATTATTTATTTAGTATCGTAGATTATTATTATTAACACCAGCCTAAAACACCCCATAGCAAAGCCCGTGCTTTGCTATGGGGTGTTTTAGGCTGGTGTAATGCTCATCAATTCGAGGAAAGGCCCGTGCCTTTCCTCGAATTGATGAGCATTCAGGCATCACCACTTTATCGTAAATAGGTATTTAGATAGAATTAAGTGTATTATACTTCTAAGAAATTTCTTCTAACTGCATAGAATGACAACATTACGTACCAAATAGAAGTAAAAAGTGTTGAAAGGAATTACTCCTATCTGACAAAGTTACGTAAACCGAAAAAAGAATCATAGCAATATCTTATTTTAGTACCTATTATGCAAGAAATGTTTTGAAACACTTTCAGGTGGTAAATAAATAGCAACCTAGAAATAACAAACCACTTTATACCTACTTACTTTTAATGCCGAACGCCAAAATACTCAGCCGCCGGGTACGCGCCCTTCGAGCAAACTGTCAGTTACGAGAAATTTCCGCCAAAAATAGGGCGGTATAATTTAGAAGGTATTTCTACGTACGGATATAACCAAATACCAGCGGGTGCAGAATGCTTGCGCAAGATTCTGCTACAATGTCCCACCACGATCCCACATCACTCCTTTTTTAAATAAGGGTAATTTGATGAGAATGTCAGCTCGCAGAAAGCTTCACCTGGCTACCCTACTCTTTGGCACTATTCTCACAAAGAAACCAGATTATTTATACAAGAAGCTGTCTTGGTCGCGCGATGTTAACAAGATTAAAACTAGAGCATCTTCGTACCTCTTGTTGGCCTCATCGCATAGAACTGCTGCTTTCCGTGGTAGTTTCAAATTCGCTGCCTCTCGTTGTTGGAATGACCTGCCACCTCCTTTTCGTGCTATAAAGACAGTTGGTACTTTTAAAATCAAATTTAAACAGCACTTAATACAGCTTCAAAAGGATACCACACATTAAACTTAACCTTGATCTGCACGCGTCTAGCAATGGTGACGAGCGCTTGGCAGCGATTTTTCACTGACACAGCAGTTGTTTCGCATTTGTCTTGGTTCTTTTTATTATATTTTTTTCTCTTTTTCGTTGGTGAAATTTGAAATTTTTAAACAACTAATAACATTCGTTTATCCGTATCCCTCCATATGCCGTGAACTGACTACCACAAAAGTGTTGTCATCCTTTTATTACTTTTAGCATTAAACAGCCGTATTGTAAACAATTCTTCACAGAGTACATTCCGGTGTCGGCGTCTGCGTCTCTTTACTTGTCATAACGATGCCACAGACACTAAAGGCATAGACAAGTAACTGATGTTACGTCGGATGCAGACACGCGGACTTTTAAATTTTTTATTAATTTTTGTTTAGTATTATTATTCCTTTATTTAACTACATAAGTACATATAAATTATATTTTTAAATATTAAAATATAAAAACATTTAAAAATATAAAAAATAGTGGCCCATCGGCATCAGGAACAGGGTCCAAGATGCCGGTGGTCAGGGCTCTAGAGAGAGGAACCTCCTCACTATGCGTGCCGTGTCCAGAAGTACTGCTTTCTGAATCAACCGTGCAATGAGAGCCTCCTGAGATGTTGATCGAGGCTCTTCGCTATTAAGCCATTAACCGTAACAATTATCGGTACAATGATTGCAGAGTCCACGTCCACATGTCGACAACCTCGTGTGCTAAGTCAAGATACTTGATTTTTTTATCTTTCTCAGCTTTCACGAGATTCTCGTCATGAGGGACAGCGATATCAACAATCATTGCACGGCGCTCTCGTCGATCTATCACCACAATATCAGGCTTATTGGCTACAATAGTCCTGTCAGTGATAATAGATCGATCCCAGTACAATGTGGCATGACCATTCTCGAGAACTGGGTCGGGCACATACCTGTAGTATGGTAATTCGAACTCCACAAGGTTGTACTGCAAGGCAAGTTGCTGGTGGATAATCCTAGCCACTAGATTGTGTCTGTGCAAGTACTCACCGTTAGCAAGACGAGAACAACCGGAAACAATATGTCGGATTGATTCACCGGGACGATGGCATGCCCGACAAATGTCAACCGTACCATCCTTGACAATGTATTTCCGATAATTATTCGTCATGATACACACTTCATCCATTATCGCACAGACAAAACCTTCGGTTTCCCCGAAGAGGTCGCCGAAACGCAGCCAGGATACAGACGCCAAAAAGTCAACATCGGGTCCATGGAGGGCCCGGAAAAAGCGTCCGTGAAGCTCTTTGCCTTGCCATACTTCCTTACGGTCGTTAGTATCAAGTACAGCAGGTTTGCACCAGTTCTCTTTTGTTTAGTATTATTATTATGTGTTTTGTATTATGTCTTATATAGTATTTTTATCTTTCCGTGACATCACTGCGGGCCCTATCAGAATACCAGCGCTGCGGCATTTATTATTAAATGTCACAGCATCATGCTGAGATAGGAGCCTTCTGGCTTCGCAAAGGGCTTTCTGTTATATTTTAAGCTTACTTGTGTGTTAGCTATATTGATATCTCTTGTGCTTGTCCCAATAAATACTTTTTCTTTCTTTCTTTAAATAAGAAAGTTTTTACATTTAGGAGAGAAATGCATTCAATTGATTCCGACTTTTGCCAAAAGATGGCATTAAAATAAAGTTTTGCGCAAAATTACTAGTTAGGAGGTACCTAGGTATCAGAAGTTCACGGACGATATTCTACTTGACGCCGATAAGTATAAACAACACAATCTTATAAAGTTTGCAAAGCTTTCGCAAATACTGCAAATAATTAGCAATAACGTAGATAGTTTATTAAGCGAATTAAGTAGGTTAGAGAACGCGATAGCATTTTCCGGTCAACTGCATACTCATCATTCCATGTTAGGTACGGAACTACTAAGCGATATGATACGCAAATTAAGTGCGCTTTATATCAATGACCAATTACTGGAATTAGAAATTAGAGAATATTATGACATCATTAAACCCTTAGCTTATTATCGTGGGAGTCAAATAGTTTTTGCATTTAAATTTCACATAATTTCACCACTAAAATTCCTGTTGTATAAACTAGTCACTGTACAAAATAAAAATAAGCAAGCCATCGTCCCTTCCTACCCATTCCTAGCAATCACTGGAAACATTCATGCGTACCTACTTAGAGGCAGAATGCCCGAAGGTAGCTTCAGAGTATCTCTGCGAAGAAAAACTCAACCACCAAATGAGGACCCATCCAGACTGCATCTGTCATATCATTGGAGGTCAAACACCACACAAAACATGCAATACGATTACTATTAACCTGACGAAGCTCGCAATGGAAAATTTAGACGACCTCCACTACGCCGTCGTGATCCCGAAACCAACACAGGTCCAGTTAATCTGTGAACAAGAAGAATAAATTACCCTGGCCGGATTCTTCCTAGCTACTATTCCCCATGATTGCAAGCTACGAACAGACGAATCCACCATCAACATTAATGAACACATTAGAGGACAACCCATGAAGATGAGCGACGTGCCAGACGACATCGAAGGATCAACCATGCCACCTCTTCAAATTAATACTATTAATTTAAAGAAGCTGAACGATATTCAAGACAGAATAGACTCACAGAAGCCAATCCACATTGAACCAACCTCAACTATTTACCATACGACAATCCCATTTTATGGTACACTACTTGCCTCATTCATACTGGGAGCAATACTGTTATACCGAATCCACATCCGCATGGCACAGAAGAAGAAGCAGATGACAACTCCAGATGAAGCCACGTACGCCGAACCCGAAACATCTGAAACCCGCCAGAATCAGCCAGCATCCCAAGATCTGTCTAAACTCTCGACGATATTTCATCTCAAAATCTGAAATAGTTGTCGATCTGAAGGGGGAGGTATTACGCGCATCACTATCAAGTAAAGCGCTGACACAGAGGCACGAGGCACGCCGCGTGCATCATCGTCGTCATCGTCGACCCAGTTGCTACGAAGGGAAACTGCTGACACAGAACACGAGGCCCGAAGACACCGTCTACGTGGCCGAGCACGCGCACTTCTTATCCAACATCGATCGAGTCAATTTGATTTTCTTATATTCCTCATAATAGTAATTTCTTTATTAAAATAAATTTGTTCATAATAAATTCGTTTTTATTTAGTCCTCCGGCAGTAGCCTACGTAATTTACTAGTCAATTTAAACGTAATATTTGTGTTCTATCTAACCAGATTGACTATGATTGTGTTAATACTGAAGTATTTTCTTTGGTTTGTCATTGACTTTAAACATTGCATGACATCATTATAAATATGGGGGATGGATCGATGCTGATGCATGATGATGCCCGGCCACACACGGCTCGGGTCGTGCAAGAGTATATTCAGGAGGTTGGTATCAGCGTGATGTTCAACTGTACATTTAAAACCAATAGGTAACCAAACTAATCCACAAATATTTACAACGACACATCAAGACAAAACAGAGTAATGACATTAAAATATGACAATTAAGACATTTTCGACTTGAAGCTGACATCAAATAGTTTATTTTATTTTATTTGTGCAAGTTAATAAAAAAAAGCTGATACATTAAGAGAAAAGCAATGTAACTGTTTCATATAATGTACATACTTTCGTACATGATCGCTTCAGAAATTAAGCGACACCAAAACTGCGAATCTTCTTCCATATCTTTTATGGCATTACCAACTTTTCCACTGAAATTATTCTTCCTCTTAGACCTCTGCACTAGTGTCCAATCATTACTATCCTCCTCCTTGTTAGATTGTAACACATTATTTTTACGCAAAATCTCAGCCATCGTTGTTCCTCTGCTGAACGGTAATACAATCATCGCATAGCAGCTGCGACGCAGGCGGGCGCCGTCTCGTCACTCCGGCTCGGCTGTTGTGTGTCGGAAAACGGTTCGCTCACCGGTTTAGCAACACACATTTTAGGTACTGTCATGTCAACATACTCCTTCGGCTGCTTATAGTTACCGTCACCTTCGGAAGATATTATAGAAATAGTGACAAACATTCTGTTAAACCCTTATCTGATTTATTAATAGTTTTTCTAATATATTAATTTAATATTAGTCATACTGTCGAGTTCACTACCGGAAACATATATGCCGATACCTTTTTTTATTGATATTGCAAAAGAAATAAAATCAATACTATCTATTGGAGTATTCAATTTAAAATATGGTTAAATAAAAAAATAAACATTATGTTCGTAGCCAGAAAAAATAAAAAAGGGGAAGCAACTCTACCATTTTTTTTTAACTACTGAGCCCAAGTGGCTGTGGAGCAGGACCAGCATTTAGCCAAGCATTTTTATCTACGATATAATCATTATTCTGTAGATGGCGTTGCCGTCAAGTAAACATTGTGCTCCGTATAATTTAATTCAAAAAAATGTTCTAAGTGATAATTTCCAAAAATAATAGTGTTAAATTAATCTAGATAGTGTTAATATCACCTGACATTGTTATCTCAACCGAACTCGGACAGAGAACACTGTTAAAACGATTTAAAGTTTGGAACTATAAACAGTTTATAATCAAAGTGTTTCGTGTTGATAAAGTGACAGACAATAAACAAAACCAAATAGCATATTTACTATTCAATCTAATAAACAGTTAAAATACAGTAGCAAAACAGAAGTGATAATAATAACATTTAGTGAAGAAATATTCGACCCACCCGTCATTTTTGTAAAATTGGTTTCGAATATACTGGCATTATAACGAACTTTATAAGAAATAACTATGAGCCAAACCACAATTTCGGCTTAGGTGTCATAACGTACATAGCTCTAATAGGAATTGATCGCCTGCCGTGGCATAGTGCGCGGGTTCAAATTCAACCTTGTATATTTCTTTTTGTATTTTTTTATTTCTTCTTTTTTATTTATTCTACGCTCTGGACTTCACTAACAATAAAATACAAGTAAAATACAACAGATTCAGTTTTATTGTATAAAATTAAAATGGATAGTGCAAATAAAAATGTTACGCTGCGGAGACATAAATCAATGTTAAACATAAATAACTCCATCGATTCGACGCTATCTGAAGATCTGTTGGGTAGAAGCTTAGATTTGTCTACGAATATACAAAACAACTATTGCATTGAAGAAACGAAGGAAGAAATAAGACAGTTAAAATCGAGTCTAGAGAGCACGCAAAATGAGCTGGATACCATTAGTTTAGAGAACTCCGATTTGAGAAAACAAATAAATAACCTGAGTCAAGAAATGGCCATACTGAAACAGATTTGTACAAGTCCTCTATCTTCATTCAAGAAAAGTATGTCCTCCAGCCTTACAAAACGAATGAGACGGCGACTCGTCGATAGTTTCTCTAATAGTCCAATGACTGCAATACTTTTCAAAAGCGACTCCCCGACCTCCCAGGGTGAGAACGAAAAGATGCAACCAAAGCCGACAGTAAGTCGTACTACCCAACATGAGGATAGAGACAGTGATTTCCCGTCCTTTATATCAAACAGCCAGCCCCATAGAAGTTACCAAAATCTGCAGACTAATGAAAGGAAGACATTAGAAGAATTGGATGCACTAGTGAAGGCGATGGAAGAAAAAATAGCTTCAATGGAGAATGAACTAAAAAACATATTGTCTGAGAATAGTTCATTAAAGACAATCATAAGTAATAACGAAAAGATTATAAATAATTTAAAAGAAAGGTGTCATATAACCACATCACAAAACCTGGGAAGTCCTAACAAGCAAACTGAAACAGAAGACTGTACTATAACTTCAAAACTCATCGATACAAACAAAAAATGCCTACAACCCGAAGCAGAACCTAGTAGTAGTGCTATGGGCCCAAAACGGAACGTAGGCGAACTAAGTATATTGACCCTTCCCGAACAAAACACGAAGGCAACGTCAAAAAAGATAATGATTATTGGAGGCAATCAGTGCCGTGGTTTAGCATCGGAACTAGTGCGCTCCAGAATGAACAGCAACTATGATAAATACAACGTACAGGCATTAGTATACCCTGAAGCACTTATGGAAGTTTTTACGCATTCTTGTGACGCGCTCCAACTTACGCAACATGACAAGCTGGTGTTGTGTGTTGGGGAAGAAGACTCGGATCCACAAAAAGTATCACATGAGTTGTATTGTATATTGAAACAAGTAAAGGCGTCTGTAATATTACTTTCGGTTTGTCAGAATCGATTTCTTAGTGAGAAAAATCTAAATAACCTGATTCGTTGTGTATCAAGTAGGTTTAAACACTGTAATTTTGTTCAGCTTAAAAGACGTAATAGATATGACTATATTCAAAATATTTGTTCCAAAATAAATTTAGTTGTGGATACAATTGATTATAATAATAAATTTATACCATGTAATAACGTAATTAAATATAAATTAAAAACAAATAAACAAAATAATAATGACAAGGGGCACAAATGCACGTCACGACAAAAAAGAATAACAGAGTACTTTTTCGTTACAAAAGGGGAAAAAAGGGTTAATAGCATCAATGGTCCATTAGCTAATGCAATACGTAATTCAAATGAAATTTTTTTTCGTCTATAATTATATAAATGTCATGCACCAAAATATAGCAGGCCTAATTAATAAAGCAGATATGCTGACTGTACAGCTAGCGGAACTTTCTAAGTTAAATAAGGCAATTGATGTTTTGTGTGTTACTGAACATAATATGGTACCAGGCGATGAAAAAATGCTCACGTTTCCGGATTACAAATTAGGTGACAGTTTTTATAGAGATGTAAGAAAAGGCGGCGCGTGTATTTTAGTGAGAAATATTCATGAATTCAAAGTTCTAAAAGAAGTAAAAAATCTATCTAAAACTAATATTATTGAATGCTGCGGCATAGAACTCACGCAACATAATGTAACTGTCATCTGTATGTATAGGGTTCCGAAAAATAACCATAGAAAGATTCATCTTTCACTTTTTTTCGAAACGCTTGAAAATTTGCTCTCCCTTATTACACATGGGAAGACTAATAAAACTGTAATAATTTGCGGGGATTACAATATAAATATTATAAAAAATGATGAAGTTACCAAGACCTTTATAAATACAGTTTACGGATTTAACCTCAAAATACTTACAAAACAACCTACTCGCTTATCTAGCGGTACCTGCATAGACAATATATTTCATAATGCTCGTGGTAACAACGGAGAAGTAATTGAAACTGCACTATCGGACCACACTGCGCAAATATTAAAATGTAATGTGAAAAGAACGTCTGCAATTCATTCGTGGAAAACTGAAATGAGAGACTTCTCTTCTGAATATATAGATAGGTTTACTGAGTGTATTGCAAGCTTAAGCTTCAGTGAGGTTTATGAACTAAATGACCCAAACTTAGCATACGACCACTTCATAGACATATTTAAAGTTTTTTACGACCTGTTTTCCTAAAAAAATGGTAACAAAGACTATTAATAAAAGGCAAAAATGGTTATCGAATGGCATAAGAACGTGCAGTAGAATAAAACGCAAACTACTGTGGCAATACCGTAAAACAAAAAGTGAGAACAATAAAGCAATATACATCTCATATACAGCTCGATATAAAAAAATTATAAGACTAACAAAGTATGTACAAAATAATCATTACATTTACACATCTAATAATAAAAGCAAAGCAACTTGGAAAATAATTAATGACAACAAAGTTGATTTCCCTCGTGAACCACTAACGAAAATTATTCACGATAATAAAGAAATAGTAAAAACCAAAGACATCTGCAATGCATTCAATGATTTTTACACTGATCAAATTACTCCAGGCTGCAATAAACTACCGCCACAAATAGACAGAATGAATCATTCGTTTTTTTTAAATCCAACTACACCAGAGGAGGTATCGAGGACGATTCAATCTCTCAAAAATACTAAAAGTACAGGAAACGATAGCATAACAACCAGCATTATCAAAAAAGTTCATCATATTACTTGTCATCCATTATCTTATATTATAAACTTATGTTTTGAAAAAGGAGTCTTCCCAGACAAGCTTAAAATATCTATTATTAAGCCGGTGTATAAGAAAGGGGAGAAGACTTCAATTAAAAATTATCGACCAGTGGCTTTAATACCGATATTCTCGAAAGTCATAGAAAAAATAATACACCACCGGATGTACAATTTTCTTGAAAGTAAGAATGTACTGGTTAATGAACAAAAAGGTTTTAGAAAAAATAAATCAATTAATGTTGCTATTTATGATTTTCTCAAAGAAATTATGTCAAGTGTAGATAACACACTACCAATCTGTGCCCTATATATGGATATGACAAAAGCCTTCGATCATGTTGATCATAATATACTTATCGACAAACTTGAAAGATATGGCATTCGCGGCATTGGTCTTGATCTTATCACATCATATTTAAGCAACCGGCAACAATACACAGAAATAACAAATATAAGTATTAAGACAAAGCGTGAGATCAAATATCGGTCAAAACCTAGAATGGTCAAATACGGGGTACCTCAGGGGAGCGTATTGGGTCCCCCACTATTTCTAGTATATATAAATGATCTTCCAAAAAGTATTAATCACCCTACAGTATTATTTGCCGATGATTGTACAATAATGATAAAAAAAGATGAGTCCTACGATTATGAACAAGAAATCAATGACACGCTAAAGCAAACTATAGATTGGTTGCAGTCGAATAATTTAATAATTAATTTAGAAAAGACGTGTATAATGCATTTCAGTCAGCGACAACGACAACAACCGGTTAATATTAGTCACAATGGACATTCAGTTACAAAAACGGATACAACAAAGTTTTTAGGGTTAGTGATAGACAGTCAACTTACGTGGAAACCGCATGTTGAAGAAATTTGTAAAAAACTTAACAGTTTTGCTTTTGCTCTTCATAAACTGTCCAAATTTGTAAGCCGTCACGCCGTACTTATTGCCTACCATAGCTACGTAGAATCAATACTAAGATACGGAGTCATTTTCTGGGGAAACTCGACAGACAAAAATGACGTATTCATCGCACAAAAAAAATGCGTACGCGCTATATGTAATCTACACTCTAGGGACAGTTGTGAACCATATTTTAAATCATTGAAGCTTCTAACATTGCCGTCATTATACATCTTTGAGGTAGCAGTGTTTGTTAAGGCAAACCCACAACTTTTCAAAGTAAGAGCCCCAGCTGATCCACGGTTAAGAAAAAGGGATTCGAACATTCTTTGTGTTGATCGCAGTAAAACAGCCCTCCTACGTAAAAGTATTTATCGGATGGCTCCAGTCATTTTCAATAAAATTCCACGACAGATAAAGAATCTTAATATTACTATGTATAAAAAGAAGCTGAAACAATTTTTAACTCATAAATGTTACTATTCCACAACTGAGTTTATGGAGGACACCACTGACATTTAGATTATTACAATATTACATTTATTCTATTATTATTTTGACATTAGAATCGTGTGTTAGTACGTAGGGAATTGTGTGTTAGTATGTAATTAATTGAGTAATTTCATTTTAAATGTGTATGTTGGTTGGACACAACTAACTTTATTATTATTTGTATGCTCTCGAGTAAAATGTAGCGAACTGACTATCTTATTATAACAGCCTATTGTAATGAAACCTACATTTACGAATAAATATGATTTGATTTGATTTGATTTGATTTGATCATCCAACTTATAGTATGCTTGTCTACATAGTATGCGTCTAATGCAAGTTTTAAATTTCTTCTCATTTAGTTGAAGTCGTATTTTATTATAACATTTTACACAGTACACTTCTGTCCAACCCTTAGCGGAAACAAGGCGCAGTGATAATAATATGTTCATGTGTTGATCACGAACATTGCCGCTCGAATTCGGCTAGACTGAAATATAAAGCCTTCCGTCGTCGGCGACACGCTCTACTTGTTCTTGGAGTATCGTATTCTAGCCAAAGACAATAATCTGGACGGGTTGGTGTCAGTGTCGAGGTGGGTGGTTGGTGGTGAGCCGACTCGCAATCGTAAGTATCATTATGTAGTGAGTAAAGCGTCGTAAAGACCGGCACGGCGCGACGTGACAGCGCAACGCTACTATAACAAAACAATTTCTAAGAAAACTTCACGGTAGAACAATTACCGGTGTCTCGTCGCGCGACAAGTCGCGCTAGTCTGCACGAGCCTTTAGTGACGTCGGAACAATTTCACTACCTTATCGCTGCTTGCCGGTCGGAATCGAAAACTCGGAGTTGTGTCGGAGAGGAGCTGGCAGACAAGGCGGCGCGCGGCGTGGCGGCGGCGGCGGCGGGTGGCGAGCAGAGAGAGGACACGCGCCGCGCGTCGCTCCCGGCAAGCCGGCACGGCACTAGCCGCCAGTTCGGCGCGCGCCCTCGCTGCGGTATCTCGTGTGTCGACGCTCTGCTCAGTCGCCAACGTCGAGCGCAAGTCTAGTTATGATCAGTAGCGGTCGCGGAAAACAGAGTGAATTTTTCCAAATACTTAGGAAGCTATTTAAGTAAGGCGTCGTAAAAGTGAACATAGTTCCATCAGAGCAGAGTGACAGTGTCGAGTGTTGCGGTCACCGCTCGCTGTGAGTGAGGTGCAGTGGTGCGGGCTCAGCATGGTGTGCAACGAAAAATCGGCGGCGCAGCGGGCGCTCGGCGGTGCGGTGCGCGCGCGGTGAGTGCGCGCACGCATGGGGCGCGCGCGCTGGCTGCTGTGCGCGGCGGCGCTCGTGTTGCTGGCGTGCACGGCGGTGCCGGCGCGCGGCTCTTGCCCGGCACGCGCGGCGGCGGGCTGCGCGTGCGGCGAGGGCGGCGCGCGCCTGGACTGCCGCTCCGCCGCGCTGCGCCGCCTGCCGCCGCTGCACGAGAACCTACTATCGCTGTGAGTGCACTAAGCCCAACTGCCCCGTATGAGGGTGAGGATGCAGAATTAGCACCTCTGTATTGTTCGTGGTGGTGACAACTGAGTCCGTTATCGCCAGCCTGAGGTAGTGCAGAGAGACAAGTTTTACCGAAAACTTTAGCAACTTAGCAACTTGTCGCAGTGGTAAATCAGATCAGATGTAAAGCTGTGGCGCGACCCACGCCCACGTGCGCGCCGTGGCGCCGCACGCGCATCCGCCCGACCGCGGCAACTTCAGTACGTCTTTGACATGCACCGATACGATTGCTTAAATTCTTCTTCCTTACTTTTACTACCTTACTTAGGTGACCGAGATTGGAGGAGTTCGTGGCTAAGTAGTAACTGCCGCACGGGTCGATCCGTCAGGTTAAGCTACGCTTGCCGGGGTTGGTCTGTGGATGGGTGACCATCTTTACATACCGAGACTCCTCCGTGCCTCGGAAAGCACGTTAAGCCGTTGGTCCCGGCTGTCATTCGTGGATCTTTGACAGTCGTTACGGGTCGTCAGAAGCCCGAAAGTCTGACAACCAGTCTTACCAAGGGGTATCGTATTACCCAGTTACTGGGTTGTGGAGGTCAGATAGGCAGTCGCTCCATGTAAAATACTGGTATTCAGCTGCATCCGGTTAGACTGGAAGCCGACTCCAATATAAATAGTTGGGAAAAGGCTAGGCAGATTGACTTAGGTGACCGAGATGAATGGGAGAAAATCACATTTTGCTGTGATGATTGATGATGATTTTGATCTAACTAAATGAGATTGTTTATGCGTGGGTAGATGAAAGTTCTGTTTACCGGTACTCGGCAGTATATGCCAACAACACATCCTTGATCTGTCGGCGCTGTACTCCACAGAAAAAGTGGAATTCTCCACTCCAGATTATCACATTTTAATGTGAAAAATTGTAAAGCGCGCCGCGTCGCTAAAAAGTCGATTCGAACAAACACAGTCGATTCACACAGCAGTAAAAGCGCGCTTGACAATATTAATTATCACATTAATTTTGCGATAACTTTCGTTCAAAAATTGGGCCTGTAACTCTTCATTCAACAACTTACAATAGGTAGCCAGCAGCAGCGGTCAATGTTACCGCTCCTGCCATGTGTTGTGTGTCGCATTGCCATCGACTGGTATAGTGCCTATGCCCCAAAGGACTGGCAGCGTTGCCACGGTGTCAATCCTTAGCTTCTGGCTTAAGTAAAATCCAGGCCCTTCCATTCACGGAGTGTCGTCCACCAACCGCTTCAAAATATTTGGTATTAATTTTTTTTTTTATAGTACTAGTGTGACCCCCGATAGGAAGGAATTTAAGTTAATTTCTCACGTATACGAGTACCTATGATTTATGACAAAAATTTGAACACTTAATACATACTTTGAGAGCTTGAAACTGACTTTTTTTTCGAAGTTTCTTGCTAGCTTGCATATACTGTTTTACCAACCCACAGATGGCTCTGTATTAAAAACGCGTAATAAATTCACGCATTCTCTCCCTCATAATTCCAGATACACTAACTCCTGGCTGACAGAGAGAGAAAGAGAAGTCGCACGGCACGCAAATCATCACGTAAGGAAAAAGCGTTATGACCCCACATAATGGTTTTTCCTTACGTGACGATTTCCTCCAACTCCACCCTAAGAACTTCGTTTCAAAAAGCAAATCAGGTGAAGACTTGCACGGTGCACCACCTTGTGACTTGCTGTCAGGTCGCCCGGTGTGGAGCTGGGAGCCTGCTCGTAGCCGCCACGTGTACGACACAATAATGTTCGCACGCTGTCAATCATTCTGTCTGTCTGTCACCACGGGGCCGTAATACCCGTTATTATAAGCGCTGCTGGCGTTGATGTCTTTTATTCTACATTTTTTTATTTGTTGGGATTAGCTCATCTTTTCAAACGACGAAGTATTCTTGTGTTGCCGTCGTGTCGTGCGTCATGCGGTGCGAACACAGATGAATAGCATCTTTCGTAGTGCCACAATTTTTGTATAAGTACCTAATGATTAAACAAAAAAAAAACTGTGGAAGCTATTCAGCATCTAATCTACTAATGTTAAAATGAAGGTAATGTTTCATCCTTAATATTGTCAGAAAATTGTATCTCTATACAAAACCGGCCAAGTGCGAGTCTGACTCGCACACGAAGGGTTCCTTACCACCGTACAATATTTAGCAAATAAATTAAAATACTATACGAAGAATATTATTCATCTTAAAAAAAAAAATCGCAAAGATAAATTTGTATTTCATAATGATAATGTGAATTAAAAAGTTATTTTTGCAGTTAAAAAAAATCACGCATATTAAAACAAAATACCGTATGAATTGGCGTTTTTAATATTGGTTGGTATTGTACATGATACACTTACAGAAGTTTCAAGATTTAGGATCTTGATTGTTTTTTTAACTTATGAATGACAGCTAGCTGTCACTAGATTGAAACTGTATGATGTTTTAGGGGCATGAGGAACAGGGTGTAAAGTTCACTCATCTGCTATAGAAAAGGGAGGATCCTCCGACCAGACGGGTGTTGTGTCTGGCGGGCCGACTGCCCGACTGTTGACTGCTGTTCGCGCGGTAAACTCTAATTGCGCGATGCAGGATTTGTGTGACGTCATGTCTTTGATGCGTAGTTCGTATGTGGCGGTGTAACCGCTACAATGTGCTCCTAGAAAAATAAATATTTAAATTAGAAAACTTAAGTTTTAAACTACTAATGTATCGAAAGCTGTTCGTACGAACCAACAGTGACAGTGTTATTGACGTTTTTTTAGTGTTGGGCTATCCGAATAGGTACTCAATTCAAGAAACATTAAATCAATCAATAGTCTCAAAGTGTGCAAGATGTTACGATTGTTATAATTATAGTTTCTCTAAGTTTTGCCATTTGGCGTACAAATTAGTATTATAAAATAGTCATTTGCAGTGACTTTGGTAAACAGTGACTTAATTCTATTCAAGACCCTCAGTGCATTACGTGTCATCCCTGTGCATATTGTGTATTCCACATAAAAACGCTTAAAACATATCCCAAAAGTAATAACTAATACAATATTGGCTCAATGTGATCCTCATGCAAAAATTGTCTGCCTAAAATCTTTATTCTGTTCATTCAAATGTTGTGACAAGTTAAGTACGATCTATGAAAAACCGCATAAACTTACATGTCCATCTGTGGCAAAAGTGACATCTATAAGCTGAGCCACAAACTAGCATCGATCAAACTTAAACAGATAACGAACGTCACTGATTCATAAGTACAGCTGGCCCAGCGGCTACGAGTAAATACACTCGCCAAAACATCAGGGGCCCTACCACCACCTCTTTTAGCAGTATTATTTTAATCTTACTTGAGCGTGGGAAAGAAATAGAGCTAGACATCCTGTATAGCTCCACTTCTGTCTCGCACAGAAGTAACATCAAAATAATACTTCTTAAAGAGGTGGTGGTTCGCCCCCAGGACGACGAGAGTTCGAATCCCACAAATCTTTATTTTTTGTTTATTATTTTACATTCTTAATTTCAATTTACAATTATGAATTCCTTAGAGAACATACAAACGCGATCAGAACCTGATACCAGCGACATAATATCGCAAACGATGGATTGTACCTCGAACTATGAAACGTATGTAATAATATGACGATATGCTTAAACAAATAGACATATTAAAAAAGGAGAAACAAGCTTATAGAGACAGTATAAATCACCTAGAAACAAAAATTCTAGATTTGGAGCAATTATCCCGTCCATCCAGCATTGAGATCCGTAATGTACCACCCACGGAAAACGAGACCTCTTCGGACCTATCTAAAATTGTTTCAAATCTGGGAACAGCAGTCGAACTGAGTATTAGCGACTCCATTATACGAGATGTTTATCGGCTCCCAGGAAAGCCGGGCACAATTAGACCAATTGTTACGGAATTCAGCAATGTGCAAATAAAACACCAACTAATAACGTCGGTGCGCAATTTCAATAAAAGGAAGCCTAAAGAAGAGCGCCTGAACAGCAATACCATTGGGATGCCGGGTGACCGACGTCCAGTCTACATCGCGGAGTTTCTCCCCACTAGTTCAAGGAAGCTGCTATACGCTGCAAGGGAATTCGCAAAGGCCAAGGAATTAAAATTCTGCTGGGCAACCAACGGCAATATCTTTCTTCGGAAAATAGAAGGAGCCAAGAGTATATTAATAAAGTCGGAAAAAACCCTCATGGATCTGCAAATAAATCAATGACTGTATGTCGTAATATTAATATACTTTATAGTCGCTCAATTAGGCTGTACCGGTAACTTTATTTTAATAATACTAGCTATACAAACCTGCAAAATTGCATATAAACTTTTCAGATATTCAACAACTATTCTACTAAATAATGCATGTATCTTCACAAATATCGCTTTTACACCAAACCGAATAGTAACTAATCACCTTACACAAAAACATAAAATAACAAATACGTCATACCATACTAACTTATATCACAACACAATACACAAACTATCCTTTCACTATAACTACTCTTTAAAATGTTTTGCGATGGTTACCAGTATTCTTTTATCAAAATATTGTAATGATTCTACGAGTATATCAACTGCGTCACTGGGACGTTTCCCTGGCCACTTGAGCCACTTTTTTCGCAACTCACTGTACGCTAACATTCCGTGTACCAGTTACAACTCAATATAAATGGCTATGACAAATAATTTAAATAATGACATAGACAACATACATGTGTCTACGTCGTTTACTTGCCCACCTGAAGACTGCCCTAAGTATATAACATTCCCCAAATCGTTAAATATCATACATCTGAACATTAGGAGTATTAATAAAAATTTCAATGAATTTGCATGTTTGCTAGTCGCTATTAAGATAGAGTGTGATATTCTAATTCTAACTGAGTGTTGGCTCAAAAAAGCTATATCCATCCCCAACTTATCGGGGTACACATCGCATCAGACAAAGACTTTATCAAATCAGAACGACGGAATAGTAATTTACATCAAGGAAAGTTTAAGCTATAACATCACCGAACCGGCCCTCACTGAATCTAGCTGTCTTGTATGTACTGTAGACAACAAGTTTGTCATCGTTGCGCTGTATAGACCACCATCGCAACGGAAAATTGACAGCTTTTTGAATAGTCTAGATAATCTTCTCTCCAATTACAGTGCATACAACAATACTACTGTAATCGGTGACTTAAACATAAATATTTGTCCCAGTCATAACGACCAACGCTCTCATGACTATCTAAATTTGACTGCATCCCACAGGTTTCTGCCTGCACATGTTCTCCCTACACATTTAAACAATTGCTTAGACCATATTCTCCTGAAATCTAGCAATAATGCAATCACGCTCGTTCTGGCAGCTACTATTACCAACCATTCGGCAGTCATACTTAGCATAGAAACTAAAAATTCCCCTAATACTACAGATAAAATCAATACATCTCGCCTCAATCTCTCGGACGCTATTAAAGCCATCGAAGGGTATGATTTCTCCAACATCATGGCGTTGAATGATTCCAATGACGCCACTAACAAATTACTGGAAGTGATGTCATCAATCATATACAGCAATACTATTCGCACATGCTTCCCATGTAAACTAAGAGTCATCAAGCCATGGATTACACCCGGACTATTGAGATGCATTCGCAACAGAGATAACATGCATAGGAAAACAAATAAGGAACCCCATAACTCTATTTTGAAATTAACTTACCTACATTATAGGAATTTTTGCAACAATTTATTGAAAAAACTAAAAATCGATCACGAGAAACAACTATTTTTTAAAGCTAAAAACAACCCAAAAAAAATGTGGAATGCTATCCGGACTGTGACTGACTCGCACCGCTCGTCGCCTACACCCATGGAACTCCTGAAAATAGAACATTCCCCCTCAGAATCTGTCAACTCTGTTAATGCATTCTTTGCAAACCTGGGTCAAACTCTGGCCAGTAAAATACCACAAAATGCAAGGTCTTCCCAACCAACCACAGACAATAAACAATCCATGGTCAATTCGTTGGGTCTCCTCACGACTGACGAGGAAGAAGTTGATTGCATTATTAAAGATCTCCGTGTGGATAGCGCCTGGTTGGGACAGTATACCCCCAAACTTAGTAAAAGCTGCCAGTCATGCTCTAGTTAAACCCATTACGCATATCTGTAACCTAGCGTTGTATACAGCAACATTTCCAAAGGCGCTGAAAAAAGCAATCGTACACCCAATTTTTTAGTCAGGGGACAGAGACGGTGTCACTAATTACCGCCCTATTTCAGTCTTACCAGTCATCTCTAAAATACTGGAAAGGATTATCTACAAAAATCTCAGCAAATTTCTCGACAAATACCAAATCATCTCCGAAAACCAATTTAGTTTTAGAAAAGGTTTATCTACGGAGAATGCCTAGGCATCTTCCTGGACCTTTCTAAGGCATTTGATACCGTCTCTGTTCCCATCCTTCTCGTCAAGTTGGAGTCGATTGGGGTGCGCGGTGATGCTTACAAAATATTTAAAGACTTTTTACTGAACCGTACGCAATGTGTGAAGATAGGGGACCACATTAGAAGCGAAAAATCTTTAAATTACGGTGTTCCACAAGGAAGCCTCCTCAGTCCTCTCCTCTTTCAGTTATACGTGAATGACCTCTGCACCCTCTCTCTGCCATCCACCCAAATCCTGGCATACGCAGATGATACGGTCATTCTAACTTATGGCAATGATTGGGCCACGGCAAATAAGACTGCTGAAAAAGCACTGAGCGAGACAATGAGCTGGTTGGTTAATAACAGTCTTACATTAAATATTAGCAAAACACACTTTGTCACCTTTGGCCTCAGACCTTCCCTCCTGCCACCAGTAAACAATGGCACTCATGCGCTTTGAGTGCCATTGTTTACTGGTGGCAGGAGGGAAGGTCTGAGGCCAAAGGTGACAAAGCGTATGCACGCTCAGTGATCCGCAATGTGCATGCCCCTCCGTGTCCCGAGCCCCAGTCGTTAAATATCTAGGCCTACAGGTTGACACCTGTCTATCTTGGCACTATCATCTTGAGACTCTATCCGCGCGGATTAGAAAACTTATATATGTCTTCAAAAAACTGAGACTGTCCGCCCATAGGGAAGTTCAAAATATGGCTTACTGTGCTCTTTGTGAATCCCTCCTAACATATTGCATTACAGCCTGGGGTGGAGCAGCGAAGACTGCGTTTATACAGGTGGAGCGGGCGCAAAGAGCAGTAATTAAAGTGCTTCTTAGTAAGCCTTTTAGATTTCCCACGCAACTACTATATATGGAGTACAAGGTTTTAACAGTCCGACAACTTTTCATCTACCGCACGCTAATCCGCAAACACTCAAACTTGCCATTAAACATCAGTAATCCTTCTACATCAAGAAGAAGACCAATACCCCCATGTCCTACAAAAATACGCAAACGACTTTTGCTAAACGACACTACCCATTTCTAAGCGCCCTCAATTATAATAAATTTAACCAGATTTTGAATATACATAACCTTAACACATTTAATTGTAAATCTAAAATTAAAGAATATATTTTATCTCTTGACTACAGTAAAACAGAAGACCTATTAAAATCGCAACATACATGACCAATACAATGATCACTCTATTCACATACCCTCTCACACACACACGCACCCCCTCATACACATTCACACAAACACTCACACACGCACTCACCACATCTTTATCACACTAGAATTAAACACATGAATGTACCTACCCCTAAAAAATAAGTACTGCTTACTTACCTGTAATCTTATAAAAATATAATGGACGGATGGATGACCACTGTAACACAGGTTCCACCTAGCATGGGGGTCATTGATCAAACTTCTGTGCACTTGTAAGTCCTACGCTGTAAATGCTGCGCATAACTACTTTGTACATTACTTATGGAAAATAAATAAATAATAATTATTATTAACTTCTTGCCAGATAAGTCTGAAGATGAAGATGTAAGCCAAATAAACATTCACAGAATGATAGAAGATCTCAAAACTCAATTACAACGTGCACACAAAGAAATATAACTGCACCTAAAGCAGAGGAATGCTGTTCTATAGCAAAAAGATAAAAATTACAAAGTAATTGCCAGTTAAGACCAAAGTCCAAACACCAAATAGGAATACTACCCGTACAAAACCAAAACAAACGCAGACTTCGGAAAGTATGAAAAATACACTCAACACACATCAAGTTGATACTGATGCTGGAATTACTCAAGACATAATAGACATCTCACAGACTAATATTAGCGTAAATAATTCAGATCCACCTTGTAAAACGTAACATATGCATTTTGAGCAGCGAAACATCCAAAAGAATATATACAATGAGTGAAAGAACTCATTTAAGCAATGTGTCACTACCGTACTGCTATGAATATGTGTCACTACCGTACTGCTAGATGTGGACAAAAATATATTTTAAAGGATATTGATAAAAAAGAAACACTCGTTCAGATTAAATCGTACTAATTTCGTAATATGTCTGCCAACTTTTAAATACGTGGACAGTACCAATATTATGTTTTATTAAACATAATAGATAGCAGAGCAGATACTTTTTATAATTTAATCTACATGGATGCTGAGACTAACAATGATGCATTTATACTAGACTCAAATTTAAATCTTCCATACACGTAGGATACACATAACCAACGACATGGCCACTTGAATAACAAAGGCTTTATTAAAGTTATGTCTGATTTGCAAGACTTCATCCTAGACCTAGATGCAGTGAACACGCTTAACCCTACACACTCAAAAGTTGATCGCTCCCAAGAAAGTCAAACTGAGTTGCCAATAACAACAAAAACAGTACAGGCTCAGTTTTTCTACAACTACCACCTTACATTCTCCATCAGAACAAAGCAGGGCTTATAAACAAGTCAGATTTGCTGGTAGTTTAGTAACAAATCATAATAGTACGCCAATTAATAGTCACTTTAGGGCCTCGTTCACAGACAATTCGTGTTTTTTTACGAATAGTCTTTTTCACGATCCGTTTTTTTTTTACTGCGACAATGCTTTTTAAATGCCCGTGTTCACACGCATCACGACTCTTAAAAATCACGTTCGTCAAAACATGAATCGTGATTGTTTTGTGACGAATCCGCTGAAGCGCTCGTCCAAGACTCTCGTCCAGAACTCTGAATCACGAATCAACTGTGAACATCTATTCGGATATTTTGACGAATCGGGAAAAAACTCATTTCTGTTTGCAATGTGAACGTGCATCCGTAATGACGTGACGTATCGTTTTTTTTTACGAATCGTCAGTGATGTGCTGTGTGAATGAGCTGTTATTGAAAATCCGACTTCACAATCCCTATTTATGCTACCAGTTTCAGACACTGACGTTATAAAAGTAATTAATGGCTTTAAAAATACAAATACTGTCGGATACGGTATATCAACTGAGATCACATTATTTTATTCCGGAGGGTGTATTCCCAACTAGTCTCAAGAAGGTAAACCGATTTATAAAAAAAAAAACAATAATAAAATGCACCGATCCAGATAATTAGGTATCGAAACGAAATTAATAACTCTCTAAATAATACCTATCATAACTTGGCTTAGTAACAATAATATTATAATTAATTTGACAAAAATAAAAATTATGCAATTTTATCAGCGGCGTGAGTAACCACCATTAAATAATCTATACTAATACTAATACTAATAATATTATAAAGCTGAAGAGTTTGTTTGTTTGTTTGTTTGTTTGAACGCGCTAATCTCGGGAACTACTGGTTGCAATTGAAAAATTCTTTTTTTGTTAGATAGTCCATTTATCGAGGAAGGTTATAGGCTATATAACATCACGCTACGACCAATAGGAGCGGAGCATAAATGAAAAATGTTACAAAAACGGGAAAAAATAATCCTTTTTGAGAGCTTCGTTGCGTGCGCTGCGTAAACGGTTTAAGTTACGCAAATATCATGTATGACGGAATTGTTCCTCTTTAAAAGTTCTAAAAAAAAGTTTGCGACGGTATATGTCTATCTTTTAAGATTGACTCACTATAACCTTTTTTATCGTAATCAAATTTGTTCGAAATTAATGCATTATTTGCGAAGGAGTTTTATCAACATAATATTAATCCATAGCCAAATAAATATGTTATTAATCACAAGTATTTAAATGTAAACAAAATTGTCCTTGACATCACTTGATTTCAATGAACATCTTAGGAGATATAATAATTTTAAAAGAACTCCGCAACAAAATAAATAGATATGTGCGGGTTCACGTGCGCATGACGCGCAAGACGCGGCGGGTGAGGGGGAGGGACGCTGGCCGGCGGGTGAGGGGAAGGGGCGCTGGCCTGCCGCCGCCCGGTAGTTCTGCGAGTTGCATTAGTTTTCACAGAGTACATTTTTATATATGTTAGTTTTGACTGGTCCAGCAGTTGGTCAAACAGTGCTAATACCTCGCATCTCAATGATTCCCAATGATTTACATTTTAATTTTTAAAATAATTCAATTTCCCGTTAAGGTATCTTTTGTCGTAACAATTAATAAAGCACAGGGGCAAACATTTAAACACGTAGGAATCGATTTATGTTAAGACTGCTTCTCACATGGACCATAGAGTATAGTAATAGATTGGACATGGACAAACTATATGTCGCGTTATCAAGATCAGGTTGCGGAGAAAATCAGTATGTTCTTCTACCACAAGAAAATAAAACTAAAAAATATCATTTACTCTGAAGTAGGTACTTTAAAATACCTTAAAAAAATACTACTAATTATATAATCGTTAATTTATTTACCCACATTTTTATAAGACCCCCAGTACTTTTTTTTACCCAACGTTCCTTTATTATTCCTGTTCCCGTGCCATTTTTTACTATAGTTCCATTTTTTTTAGGATTTTTCATCAAAACACTGGTACAGCTATGTCTTAACAGTTTTTGAAGTAACTCTGTCTGTCTGTCTCTCTGTAACGTTTTCACGGCTAAACTACTGAACCGATTTTGACGAAGATCGAAGGACATAGAATAGTAATATTATTTATCCAACCACGATAATGATATTTACGCGGACGAAGTCGTGGGCAACGCTATGACTATTATGATGATATAGGAGCGGCACATCAATGAAAAATGTTGCGAAAAAACTGGGAAAATTCATTACTCAAACCACTCTGTGACGCAGACGAAGTTGCGCGGGTCAGCTAGTATTACTTATAATGAATGTAAAATAGAAAAAGTCACGAGTACTAAATTCTTAGGTATAACTGTAGACACATTTCCTTTAGATGAGGTTTCCAGGTAGAGCCTAGAGGAAATTTGTGGTCTTTATGATTGTACACCTTCAAAAGATCAACAAAAAAGTCCGCGATAGCATATGTTTATCTTCTAAGGATGACTCACAGTAACCATTTTATAATACTATTAAAGGACAGCATACAACGCTAAACGTGCTCTGCGAGCGTTCGTCGTCGGCGATAGCCGTTCGTATGAGAAGCGAGCGCCCGCGCCGTTCAGTTGCGACTGGTAGTGAAAAGTGTCGACGAATGAGGATGCTAACGAGCGCGGAAGCCCACTATGCGGGGTTCCGCGCGGCGGCTCGCGCGCTGTGTCAGCAGTTCACGCGCCATCAATCACCCGAGATCTGCCTGCTCGGCACGCGCGTGACGTCAGCCGCCGCCGCCGCACCACACACGCTCCGCTCGTAAATAACATCAGCTTTATGTTACGATTCAATTACGACGGCAATAAATTACATTATCTGAGAGAACGCGACGGGCGCCTCGTTTTCATAAATAAATTCTAATCATTTTCAGATTTCAGTCGACTCATTATAAATATACATTTATAAGTTGGCGTAGTACGATTTTTAATTAAAACATCGTCGATCATCGACCTCTGCAGGCACGTTAGTTGTTAGTAATTTCATCCAACGCCTCATGAAGTTTTTTTATTTGAATCTGAAATATTGACACTGTTTAGTCATAGATACTTCTGGAGGCAGTAAAAAGAAGTGGAGTGTCGCCGTAGATCTGGACAATGGTCGCTGGGTGCACGTCAGCGTGACAGTGACCCGCGCACGGTGCTGTGGTGCTTTTTTTTTTTTGATAGGGCATCTCGTGCCTCTGAGGTCATGACTACTTAACCGAGCTTTCCTGTGGCTGCCTTAAGCTACTCAAAGCCTCCAGGCTTTGAGTAGCTTAAGGCAGCAGAAGAAGCTCGAGCGGAATGGCTGGAGCCAGGGGCATATTGTGGCGGATCTATTTCACGCTATTTATAGACTGAGTGCGAGGACGAGGGCAATTAGTTGCAGGCCGCGGGAGCTCCGCCTCCCCCCGCCGGGCCCCGCAGAGCGCGGAGAGCAGCGGGCGCGCGGTGCATCGCTGCACTCACACCTATACAGAATAGCGCTCGATTCAATGCGTGTTATTGATGTTCCCCTGAACACTTCCAGCCCCGCATCCCGCAGCCCGCTGGTCCAAAGCCCCGCTCCCACGTGGAACATGTCTACATCACTACTGAACTATTTGCATTTAAACGTGCCCTGCCTCATCTCGAAGGTGTATTAGGTTTATTGTAAAAAGTGTGCTAGTGTAAAAATATGCTCTTACATTTATGATCTAGCATTCTAGACATTCGTCTTCATTATTATCATGAATGCTAAATGAAAGGATTGTAGTGTGTAAATTAAAACACTCATTACGCATGCAACAATCATCATTACAATAACTAAACTTTACCAAAATTAGTAGCTTGAAACTTATAGCTTCGTGAAGCAAAAATTAGTAGCACATGAAACTAGCTCCGTGAAGCAAAAAATAGTAGCATATGAAACTCATAGCTTCGTGAAGCAAAAACATAAATTTCCAAATAATTAATAGATTAGACGTACTATATAAAGTACTTACGGAGAATTCCCTAGCACATGAAGATATAAATTAATGTCCTGTAACACAGTTATTTTAATGGGTTTTGATCTCATAATGTTTTTAACAAAAATAAGCATTACATTTTCTGAGTAGACCTATTTTATCTAAGTTCCTATTATTATATAAATAACCCAAATAAACTTATATTTAGTAATCTAGAAATAATAATTTAGTTTTCATATCACCTGCTCAAAAATGTCAAATGATGTTATGTCAAACCTAACCTAAAGCAAGTCATTAAAGTCTCTAGCCGGTAGTGAACGAATATTACCGCATACTTACATACTTACCGGGCAAATAATATTGTACTGAATTTATTACCCGCTAGTCCATAATGTGATTCGAAATTGGAACCGCAACTTAAAAAGTCGTAAGTGTAAAAAATTTTTGGAACGCACTTTTTGAACACGGATTTGACTGGTAGAAATCCTCACGTAAGGAAAAAGCGTCATGCACCCTCCATGCGACTTTCTCACTCTCTCTATTATATTTATATAACATACCGCTTATAGGAGGTGTTAGTGGAGGTGTCATACTAAACCCGTCTCTCTCGCACCTTTTTACTCTACTATGCTTGAGAGCGATAGCTTAGTGGCCATGGATGACGCGTGTAAACAACATACGATTGGATTGGAGATTTGTTGGCATGATAGGAAAAGCTGCTTCTAATTCAGAAGGAAATTTTAAGGCCGCTGACATAAAAATAACTGTTTTTATCTCTAATGTGAATAAAGATAAAACCGAGAAAGACATAATGTGAATACATACAGCAAAAAACTAGTAAAGTTGTACCTAGTTAAGTTTCGGGAGCGTCGCCGTAGGTTATTTTAAAGCAATCGAGGAGTCTTGCTTAGATGATGGTTTATTGAAGACTGAAGTTTAAAATACAATATTCTTAATCCTAACAGTGCACTTATCGCTATGGTGAAATTTGAGTTATAGTCTACGCAATCTGTAGACTAAACAAACTTAATAATATAAATCAATGTCAAATCAAACTACTTTATCGCTGTGGCGGCGGTGACACTTGAGTATGGGAAATACCCTCCACAGCGCACCTGATATAAACAAAAATCTGAGTACCTACCTAAGAAATGTACTTTACATAACTCTTACCCCCCCCCAAGTTCGAAATTATCGGAGGAATGATTACCACTGGAGTGCTTATCGTTACTTCGATTATTTCGATAGAGACCACAATTTTTAAAAACACTTAAAATGCTTAACCTAAGTATGTACTTATGCCTACGGATACATTCACTATTACTACTAGGGTGTTAACGTTTAACCTTTTCACTTTGTTTTTCACTACACTTTCACGGAATTTTAGCAGGCTATTTACTTAGGTGACAGTCCAGGTCAATAGTAACTTTCGTTATTCTTCTTGGCAGTGCGGTGAGGTTTCATCGTGGCTAGCAATCTTCACATCATGCATCGTAGCGTTCAAACATGTGTCTTTTATCTTGTCGTTAGTTAGTTCGCTATTGTAGATTTTGGTAAGCATGATATATTATACTTCATTGTACAGAATATAATGTCCTCTTCTTTTAGGCTTTATCTTGGCAGATTTAATGTTCACTGGTACAGGGTAGCAATAGTTGGTGTCGATGGAAAATCTCATCAATCTTTTACTGCCTGTATCTTCTATTGGTAGCTGGGGCTCGTCCTCGTAATACGAGTACAAGAATAACGCCTCGTAGAGCTCGTTGCAAGGCCAGGAGAGCAAAACCATTTGTAGAACCTTTTACTGAGAGGTAAGGGTATTTAGGAATTAAGAGGATATTGTTGTTTGGTTAAAAGGATTAGTTAAGGTATGAGATTTTTCTGTAGTATGTATTAAATTCTAATTATGAGTACTTATATAGAACGTTATTCGACTTCTTGTAGAATAAGTTTTTATCTCTATTATTAGATTCTAAATTATGTTAAAATATAAAACTTAAATATAAATCCTTAATAATAATCCACCTATTATTATTAGCTGGATCTACTCTTATGATCATGCTTGTCAATCTTTTGAAGTTGAAGGATGCGGATCCTGATAACCAGGGCCAGGAATGTGACGAGAGGCCTCTGTAGGTCGTTTAATGTTTCTTATTGGTACTTTTGTTTCACGATTATATATTTTTAAGGGACAAATGTTCCTATTAATTTCGCTAGAAACTAGAGCTTTTTGGAAACGAGGCTTATCTTCGCCATTACTTATGTCAAAATATGTTTCACCACTGCATTTTTCTTTTACGTTTTTCTTATGCTCTATTATTTTATCTGTTAGACATTGGTAGAGATATTTTGTTCGCCTCATATGATCTTTAACTAGTTGTTGGGTGTATTGTCTATTAAAATCTACTGCGAAAGTACTGCTAGAGTCAGTATGTCCAAAGACAACTTCAAAAGGCGTAAGGCCTGTCGCTGAGTGAATACTATGGTTATGAGACATAACTGCGTATGTCATCACGTCGGCCGCGTCCGTAATCCGCCGTTCATATTTAGCAATGCGATATATCTCTAATATAGTTGAGTGGAAGCACTCTATTAACCCCATAGAGTTAGGGTTGTCTACACAGGTAAGTGTATCTCTAATATCTTTTGTTTATCACGTGATGTATCTTTAACTGATATTTGATTTCTATTCCAGGTAAAGACAAGTACTTGGTGCGGTTTGGTGTCTATAGCTTCTACCAAAATAGGGATGCCATCAGTATCAATATCTTCCGCAGAATGTATTGTTTCAGGTAATGAATCGGCATTGAGAGTACTAGAAGAAGCAGATCGAACTGGATAAGGTAGGGTGATATCCGAAGGTGATGGAGCGGTCAATGTTTCTGAAGAGTCTGTGTTTAACACTGGGCTATCGGCTCTTTCAGTATTATCTACATTACCCTGCATAGATGTATTGTTATCATCAATGGTAAGTACGTTATTACCGAAGTCTTTAAAGGCAATAATTGCATCGCCGTTATTAAAATCAGTTGGCACTTTTACTAGTGTTTCTGTGCGGGGGTCTAAAGTGATTTCACATGTGGGGCTGTATACTATAGGTATTTCTGTATCTCGAGTTTTTAAAATTTGCGCTTTCATGTCTATTGTTGCGTCCAACAATTTTAATAAATCTGAACCTATTATTCCATCGTATCGCTTATCGACATCGTATACGTAAAATTTATGTTTTAGTGAACTTTTAAAAGTTTTTAGTAAGGGTATATTTATAACTTTATCGTGTGAATTACGCGCGTTGGTACTAATTACTTCAAAAGGTTCACAATATTTATAAGCGGAAAAGAATCTGTCAGTTTTAGCTGAGCTAATGAAGCTCCGAGTACTTCCGGTGTCAATCATTAGCCGTGCGTTAATTTCAGGTATAAATATATGAGGTAATCGATTAATACTGTTAAAATTTACATGTATTACCTCGGAATGTCGTTCATCGACGCCGTTGACTTTATCAGACTGGAAAGCTCTTCCTTTTATGAATACTTCAGGATAATTATTATCATTAAAGTAAAATATATTATTATTATTATCTGAATTACGCGTCATGTTATGTCTAATGGGACGGGCAGTACGCATAGAACATCATTGTCTTGTGAGCGGGTTTGTGATTGGTGTTGTGGCGGTATACCGAACTTAAATTGCTGGTTTGGTGCGTTATAATTATGTATATTTTGTGCATTATTAAATCGTGGCATAAATCCTTGTTGAGGTATAAGACCAAACTTAAAATTGTTCTGGTTCTGAGGGTAACCCAAATTTGTTCTAAAACCTTGCTGATTTATTATTCTTTGAGGCGGTTGTACACCAAATTTAAAGTGAGTTTGGTTTGGTACACTACCCCTATAATTATTAGTATTAAAACCCGACCTAAAATTATTTTGGAGCGATTGTGGCACTCCATATTTAAAGTTTTGGTTAGCAGGATACCCGAAATTATTAGGCAACACATTAGGTTTCGAAAAAGACTGAGATCTAAAACCTTGAGGGTTATTAGTAGAAAAGGAATTTTGCTGAGGTGGTTTTGTAATATTTTTATTTTTTGAATTGTATTGAAATTGGAAATTAACCTCTTCCATGACGACACTAAGAGCGTTTTCTAAGCTCGTGCAATTCCTGAGCCTTACAATTCGAATTAAATCCTCTGGCAGATTATATAGAAACACGTTAAGCGCTAAATTATTATAAATTACCATTTTTGCTACTTTCATTTCCTCACTAGCAAGCAAGTTGACCTTGGAGAAGAGAGTGCTGCGAACTTGTTGAATTCTATTACAGAATTCCAAATATGTTTCATTAGTTTTAATTTTTAAATTTTCTAGCTCAATAGCCACGCAGTCCTCTGATCTAGGGTCGCCAAAATGTTGGATAAAAAGAGCTCTCAATTGATCCCAAGTAATTATATCCTCCCTTTCGCTAACCAAAGCTGCTGCTTTACCACACAACCTACTCGTAATAGCATGAAAATTATAAATTGACTGAGCAATGTTATTTGGTCCATTAAAATTACTTAAGACGTATTCACATTTTTTCAAAAACAAATTTAATATATTTTGATCTCCATCAAATCTAGGAATTAAGGCTAAGATTTCTTTAGGAATCATCTCAACCTGTCCAGCTTGTTCCATTTTTATAATAATTGATTTATCAAATTAAGCACAATAACTAATATAATTATCTTACTTGAATACTTATTAACACTTAATAAGTATTCATTTAATTAAATATAGGTTTACATATACAACAACTAATCTTATTCAATAAGCCTGCCAATTTTAGTGCAGAAGTCGAATAACTTTCAGCGATTTTGTCTAAAAGTTATACGCAAATAAATGTATAATATTCTAAAGTAAAGTCCTACAGGAACAACCACAGGAAATAACAAGGACGAGACGGGAACAGTAAAAAGGTTTACTTACAGTCTGCTCGATCCAATGCCTACCCGTAGAGCTGCTCGTGTCGTGGACCAGGAACCTCCAGTCAGCACGCGAAGTGTAACTAATTTATTTGGTTCGAGGATACCCGGCGCTGCGAGCAAGACCGATTTTTGTGTACTTGGACACAGCGTTATTTCGCGGATATCCTACCGGCTGCGCCAGTTAAGTTTCGGGAGCGTTGCCCCTGTTATTTTAAAGCAAACGAGGAGTCTTGCTTAGATGATGGTTTATTGAAGACTGAAGGTTAAAATACAATATTCTTAATCCTAACAGTGCACTTATCGCTATGGTGAAATTTGAGTTATAGTCTACACAATCTGTAGACTAAACAAACTTAATAATATAAATCAATGTCAAATCAAACTACTTTATCGCTGTGGCGGCGGTGACACTTGAGTATGGGAACCACAGCGCATCTGATATAAACAAAAATCTGAGTACCTACCTAAGAAATGTACTTTACATAACTACCTACGTTTGGAGAAAATCAATATGAAGTCGGAAAGGCAATATAACGCCTTTAAGTTGTTTATACCTAAACACAAATTATGTACTTTTTTGGATGACAAATTCTGGCCGGAGGGAATAATGTTCAGACGATTTATTAATTTCAAGAAAGGAAAAGTCTCAGATATTGTTAATGATAATCCCGCAGTAAATAATGGATAATAACATAAAAAAGAATGTAACTTTATCGACATTCAATTGCAAGAATGTTATTCGATCAGCTGACTGTGTTCGCAGGTTGTGCCGTGTCGCAGATGTTACTGCACTTCTGGAGACTTGGCTTTTACCCCATGATGTGCCTTCGGTGGTGCACTGCAATGAATCGTCTGTCAGCTATTAGGATTGAGCACGCGGGACGTTCCTTCTTGATGTTCTCAGTGTATATGCTGCCGACTAACTCGTCTGATAATCTAATTGAGTTTTCGGAGTGCTTCAGTGAAATTATTGCTATAACTGAGAATAATAATGTTGAATCAGTGTTTATATTGGGCGATCTTAACACACATCCAGGTGAGCGCTTTTCAAACTGTACGTGGGGAGCAATCGTGGTCATGTCTTGATATGGAACTACTTCCAAAGGACACGTTTACGTTTGAGAGTACCGCTAACGGTGCATTGCGCTGGCTTGATCACTAATCACTGCGTGTTGACTGTTGAGCTGTGCGGCATGATATTTAGTTGTAGACCCGTCTGTTTTGTATGGAGTCTATATGTCTGATCCACGGATATCGATGGTCTGATCATATCGTATTCCTTTATGTAATAATTGAATGTAATATTGATTTAATAATACCTAAATTGGTAAACCCAATATATACTTGCAATAAGGTCATATGGGGTGAAAGAGATCAATCAAATTAATGTGGCAATGCCGCCAGCCTTTTGAGCACTTTGTCCGCTGACAGCGATGCGGACGAATTTTTTGATGCCCAATGAGCTCTTCTTTTAATTTCATTTTCTTATTTTTGTATAGTTAATTAATGAATTTAATTTTTGAAAATTTTTTGTATAGTTATTTATGAATTTTAACAGTATTGATATTCTTTGTATAACAGAACATTGGCTTAAAAGCCACCAGTTCTTGTTCAATTTTAATAATCACCAGGTTGGTAGTTCATTCAGCAGAGTTAATGCTATACATGGTGGCTCATTAATTTTAGTAAGTAACCAGCTTAAATTTAAAGACCGTAAAGATATTGTGAGCCTATCTGTTGAGCGGACAGTTGAAATAGCTTGTATAGAATTGGAGCAGTTTATTGTATTAAGTGTGTACAGACCTCCTTCAGGATTGTATGACTGCTTTGAAAAGGTAATGGATGAAGTGTTACACAAGATTTGTAACTCGAATAAGTCCATTATCACTTGTGGTGATTTTAATGTTAATTTATTAGAAAACTCAGGTTCTTGTAGTAAAATAATAAGTCTGTTTCAGTCCTACAATCTTGTAAACCTATTTTTGGAGCCCACAAGAATAACCCCTACTAGTGCCACATGCCTAGATAATATTTATACAAATGTTATACCAAGCCACAAAGAAATCATAAATTTACTAGATTCTGATCATTGATTTCTATCCCAATCCAATACAACAAAGTGGCTAAAAAGGATATCACTGTTAACCCCAAAACTTCAAGTCACTTGGAAACTTTTAAAGTTAAACTCATAAATAAATTACCAGTTTTGTCTATTCATGCTGATCCTAATCATCTATATGATATTTTTTTTAATATATACTGTAAGCAATTTAATTCCACGTTTATTCCCAAGACTATCTCGGTTAATAGTAACGCATCTTTCAGTGATTGGGCTACCACTGGTATTCATAAAAGTAGAACACGGCTGTATGAGCTGTACAATGAAAGAACTTGTGTAAACACGGCAAAATTTAATTTATGTGTTAGGAATTATTCAAAATTATTTAAAAAAGTTTGTTATATGGCCAAGTCGCGTTATTTGAGTTCGAAGATTAAAAACAGTAGTAATGTAATTAAGATGACTTGGAATATTATTAATAGTGAAACGGGAAGGTCTGATAACCGAAATACTGACTACAGCCTCTCTATAAATGACACAATAGTGAAATCAGACTCACAAGTCGCCACGGCTTTTGAAAATTTCTTTTCAGATATTCCCGTTTCAACTACTAAATCCCTCAACTCATCACCTTCTGTTGCTGAGTATTTGCTAAAGGAAAATGTTAATGTTTGCGATTCGGATTTTCTTTTTGAACATATTATCTGTAGAGACATAATTAAAACCTTTCACACTATAAATGTAAAAAAGACTGCAGATCTGTGGGGTAATTCTGTAGAAGTAGCCAAGTCTATTATTGACATTGTAGCACCTACTTTAGCTCTTATCTTTAATAATTGTATCGACTGTGGGAAGTTTCCTGATCTTATGAAAAATAGTAAAATAATACCTTTGTTTAAATCAGGTAGTACATCAGACCCCACAAATTATAGACCTATTTCAGTACTACCTACCTTTAGTAATTTTTTTGAGAAATTAGTTTTAGAGCAATTGCAAAGGTTTTTTAATAGACATAAATTATTACATAACAAGCAGTTCGGTTTTACAAGGGGTCGTTCAACTACTGATGGCCGGTGTTGAGCTTTTGGGACATATTTATAATGCATGGGAAGATAAATGCGATGCCTTGGGCATCTTTTGTGATTTGTCCAAGGCATTTGATTGCGTTGTTCATGAAACGCTAATCAGGAAGCTCCGCCACTATGGGATCCGAAACAGTGCTCTGGATCTTCTAACTTCATACTTGAGTAATAGGATTCAGAGCGTTGACGTTAATGGAAAAAGATCTCCCGGATCTATAGTAACAATGGAAGTCCCACAGGGCTCAATTCTTGGTCCTTTCTTGTTTCTTATTTATATTAATGACTTGCCTTACCTCGTAAAGGATAACCATGATATAGTGTTGTTTGCGGATGACACTTCACTTTTGTTTAAACTTAAACGTCAGCAGCTGGTTACTGACGATATAAATAGCGCGATCGCGAAAGTAGTTCACTGGTTCAATGTTAACAATTTACTTCTCAATGAAAAAAAAACCAAATGCATTAAATTAACACTGCCTCACGTTAGGCAGGTGAAAACTAATGTGTTGATAAAGGGCGAAGAATTGAATCCTGAAGATAGCACAGTATTCTTGGGCTTAACTTTGGATGCTAAGCTTCAGTGGGGCCCACATATAGATAAATTGTCAAAAAAGCTAAGCTCCGCAGCGTATGCAGTTAGAAAAATTCGTAATTTAACAGACATAGAGACAGCCCGTTTAGTGTACTTTAGCTATTTTCATAGTGTAATGTCGTATGGTATTCTATTGTGGGGAAATGCCGCCGACATTCAGACTATCTTTGTTTTGCAGAAAAGAGCTGTTCGATCAATTTATAAATTAAGTCCGAGACACTCTCTCAGAGAGAAATTTAAGGAGATTAATGTAATGACTGTGCCTTCTCAGTATATTTTTGAAAATCTCTTATATGTCCATAAAAATTTAAACTTGTTTAAAAAATACAGTGATATCCATAACAAAAATACTAGGAACAAACACAAATTTGTTGTACCTACAACAAGGCTCAAGAAAATAGGTGGCTCGTTCAGATGTCAATGTATACGCTTTTATAATAAACTTCCAAGTCGCGTACAAGACCTAAGCCTTAATAAATTCAAATCATTCATTAAACGTAAGTTGTGCCAGAAAGCGTTTTATACCGTTAAAGATTTCATTGAGGACAAAAAGGCTTGGGATTGAGCTGCTCCAATTTATTATATTATTTTTTATTTTTATTTTTTCATTTTGAATTTTGTTTGTTTTTCTGCTAACTTTAAATTATATACAAAATGACATGAATATTTACTTTGTGAAGTATAATATTATTATTATGATGTGAGGACTATGTGGGTCATATATTTAGCTATATATTACTTTTTGTTATGTTAGTCTGGCAGTTTGAGTACTTTATGCGGCCTACCCAAATATCCTTTCTTTGGTATTGTTCGTCGATTCGTTGAGCTCTTTTTAAGTTCTGAGTTGAGCTACACGATTACTGACAAATGCGTGCACTGACTGGCCAGGTCCACTCAAATCTGATGGTTCTTTCCTCAAAAGACCATTTCAGACACAAATCTACATGGTCCTCAAATTGAAATGCTCTGACCAAGATTATTTCCGGGTTATTATATACACATTGACATTAATGAATGTTATATATTCATTGACATGAATATTTACTTTAAAGTATTATATTATTTTAATTATTGTGAATGTGAAGACTATGCAGGTTATTCCCTTTTTTTTTTTTTTTTTTTTTTGTCAATTAGTTTTTATCATGGTCTGGCAGTTTGAGTAATTTATGTGGCCTACCCAAACGTCCTTTCTTTGGTATTGTTCATCGAATCGTTGAGCTCCTTAAATTCTGAGTTGAGCTGCACGATAACTGACAAATGCGTGCACTGACTGGACAGGTCTTCTCAATCTGAATGGTTATTTCCTCAAAAGACCATTTCAGACATCAATCTACATCGTCTTCACATGATCTGACCAAGATTATGTCTGGACTTTAAAAGAGACTGTGACCTCTGAGTTTGTTTCAGCCTTTCTTCTCAGACTAGTCAGATAGGAAACGCCGACCTCATCTAGTTTTTAAAATATGATTGACGTGTAAAAGTGTTTGTACAAACCTACTTGCAGAAATAAATCATTTATCATTTATCATTTATTTATCATTTGAATATTAAAATTTAGGTAATTTTAAATTATAAATAGATTTTCCAGATGATTTTCAGTATTGTGCGCATAACATGTGTTCTAATGCTACTCACGTGGAGGTGTTAGATACAATGTATCGCAGTTTGGTTAGCATTTTATAGGAAGGAGCTGAACTTACTTGTTTGTATAAACAGATTCGTCATAAGAGTAAAAGATACATTCCGGGTTGGAACAAATATGTTCGCGACGCTCACAGGGTCAATCTAGAAAACCTTTAAGACCAATGTGAAATATTGTCAAGATAACCAACATCAGATAAAAATGGATATTTTAGCTCACTAAAAAGAAATTTGGTTCATTTTGGAAATCAACAAATAGTTTGACTCCGAAGTTGAGTCCACCTGTGAGCGTGACGAGACGTCATTTCCAGATTGAGTCACCTCTTACTAGACCTATGCAGGTAGGTAGGACCTATGTTTGATGCTGGAACCAACTGGGGGCATTTCTATTATGTTTACGGCACAAGAAATATCAGCCATCATAAAGAAAATGGAGAGGTAAATCCCGGGGCATGATGGCGTCAGCATCGAGCACCTGAAGTATGCGGGGAGACACTTGCCGCGTGTGCAAGCTTTATTTTTTAATCTGTACGTTAGTCACGGTTTTTTACCGGATGACGTAATGTATACAATGGTAGTGCCTTTTGTGAAAAATAAAACAGGATGTCTCTGACATTTTTAATTAGGTACAGGCCTATTTCTCTGGCTACTGTCATATCAATAGTGTTGGTCAGTCTGCTTGATAAGCAATTGACTAAACACCTTGAACTACTTGACGCCCAGTTCGGTTTTAAGCCTGGGATGTCAACTGAGAGTGCAATTTTATGCCTCAAGCAGATTATCCAATACTACACAGACAGAAAGATTCCTATTTTTGCTTGTTTTCTGGATCTGTCAAGGGCATTCTATTTTGTGAGTTACGATATTTTGTGGTATAAACTAGAATGTGACACTACGTTACCATCTGAAATTGTGTCAATATTTAAGTACTGGTTTAGTAGTCAAAGCAATAGCGTGAAGTGGAATGGATTGCACTCGGACGAGTATCGTTCGGAGAGCGGGGTGAGGCACGGGGGGTTAGCTCACCCCGGCTCTACAACCTGTACGTGAACCAGCTGATCCATGAGCTCAGCAACACCAATGTCGGATGTCATATGATGGGGTGTGCATTAACAATATTAGTTATCCTGGCGATATGGTGTTGCTGAGCCCATCGATCGGTGCTCTGAGGCGACTGATCGCTATATGCGAAAACTATGCGGTGAATCATTGGCTCAAATATAATGTCACAAAGAGTGAACTAATGGTTTTAAAGCAGGCAGTGTGACATATTCGTGTATCTCAACTGTGGCACTTTGTGGAGAACCCCTGCGAATGATGGACAAAATTCAAAAGTCATTTATTCAAACTAGGCTGAGAATCAGCACTTTTCGAACGTCAAAATTACATAAGACAGTCCCCCAAAACGCCCACCCTTCACCACTTCCTAGTGCTTTTACTGGGAAGACAAGTTTAAATATCTGGACCACTGGGTCACTAAGGATCTTCAGGATAAATTGTGACATTGAAAGGGATCGTAGGTCTCTTAAAGCTCTCATAAAGTAAACCCCCATAGCAAATGGCGTGATAATTTAAAGCCTACAGATTCTTTAATTGAACTAGAACATGCATTGGAAACAGTTAACACCCGCAGTGTCTATGTTGTAGAGAGTAACGATAATCCCGATGACATAACACCAGATGAAAACCATCAATTAATTGATATAAATAGTAACGATGAAATTGCATGTGTAATGAAAGAAGAAGCAAACAAGGCTATCAAATCACAAAAAAGACGTAAGGCACCGGAAGAAGACTGCATATCCAACGAACTTCTATTGGGGACATCTGATGTAACATTAGACACTATCAGACCTATATTTTAGACACAGAATATTAGTCCATCAGTGGACCACATCAACTATATACTTCATAAAAAAGGCAACAAATTATAAATTCAGAAAAAAAAGGAAAGATATTATATCAAAGTACAGACCCATTAGCCTAATTTCTAAAGTCTACAAGATATTTTGAACGTTTTCGTGTTCGTTTAATAAAGAATCTGGATGAAAATCAACCCAAAAAGCAAGCAGGTTTTCGCAACGAATTTTCAACGATCGATCAAAATTGAAAAGTCATTTATTCAAACTAGGCTGAGAATCAGCACTTTCCGTCAAAATTACATAAAACAGACCCCCAAAACGCCCACCCTTCACTACTTCCTATTGCTTTAGCTGGGAAGAAGCAGTGGCGCAACAAACTCCCCATGCAGCAGCGCAGCTGTCTATTCAGTTAGAAAAAAATGATTATATACAGGCTGTCCCTGGAAGTATGGATCAAATTGAATAAGAGTGTAGGCAAGGTCATTTCCAAACTTTTATACCCTGAGAATGTTGGTACAATTTTTTAAACCAGCGCCGGCGCACGTTCGCACTCAGGTAGATGTTTTAGTAACTTGCTACCAGCTTGTGACTGTGTGTACTGTACGTACTTAATTCGGTGTTCATCAATTATTCTTTAACTTTATTTGGATTGTGTTACTTGGACTTTGTTTTTGCCTGTGATTTGGACACTGTTTGACTTGAGTATGGCTACGTACAACAGCCATGAATATGCTGATATGCATTTCATGTACGGGTTTTGTGATGGAAATGTACGCCAAGCTGCAAGAGTGTATCGAGAGCGATATCCTAATCGGGACCGCTATCCGGATTACCGAGTATTCCAACGTGTACACTCCGCTTACGCAGATGGTAGAAATCCAGCTACGGAAGGTAGACCGAGCGTTCCAGACCTTGGAGTCGAAGATGAGATGCTTCAGATGCTACATGAGAATCCGTCATCCTAAACAAGTATTCGTCGCATGTCAAGAATGTCACGGATTCCGAGATCTGTGGTACATCGTACTGTGAGACGAAACAGAATTCGTCCCTTTCACGTTCAAAGGGTGCAAGCCCTTTTACCGAGTAATCATGGCAAGAGAATGACTTTTTGTAGGGAAATGTTACGTCGCCAGATCCTCAATTTTTAAACAAGTTTCCGAAGGATGGGGATATTTAACATGCATAATCTGCATTTATAAGCGCGCATTAACCCACACATTGTACAAAGTGACCATTTCCAGCATCAGTTCGGAGTAAACATATGGGCTGGAATAGTAGAAGGACAGCTAATAGGTCCTCATGAGTTACCTGCTAGACTCGATGGCCCCTCATAATTGAGATTTCTACAGAATGACCTAAATGGTTTACTTGGGGAAGTATCATTTGAAACCCGTCGAGACAATATGTGGTTGCAGCAAGACGGCGCTCTCCCACATTACGCAAGAGTCGTAAGAGACTATCTAGACTTAACTTTGTCTAGTCGTTGGATCAGAAGAGGGGGCCACATTCGATGGCCAGCACGTTTCCCTGACCTGAACCCTCCTAGATTTCTTTCTATGGGGTTATTACAAAGAGCTGGTGTAGGAGACAGAGAGCGGAACCGAGGAACAACTCCGTCAGAAAATCACATCTGCAACCTCATAAATAAAAAATAATTCCCGTGCATTTAGATGAATAATATCAAAATTCGGTGATGCAACTGGCATCACCGAATTTTGATGCCAGTTGCATCACCGAATCGTGTTTGAGAGTAAGGGGAAGGAATTTTGAACATCTACTGTAATTTCAATTTAATAATACATTTACATGATTAATTTCGTTGTTTTATTTTATTTTGCCACGTAGTTAGAAAATTGTAAAAATACGACTTCCTTGTTAATAAAATTCTCTAACTTTTAAACTATTAAGAATATTCCAGTGATTCATACCTCCAAAGAATCTCTATGACTTGGACCAGTTTTTGTAATACATGGTCAACTTTCGCTAGTGTAACTTTTTGAAAATCGCTCGAAAATTGAGTAACATTTTTGCCAGACCGAAGCCTTTGCTGTAAATGTTTTTTCTTATTTAACACATGTTTTCTAGCTGCGTATAAGTATTACCAAAAGAAAGGCCCACTCTTCTATAACGTTCTGAAAAAAAAAAGTTAGCCTTGATGGCTTTTTAAATGATTGTTTTCATTCAGCACTATGCGAACTGATTTAAAAAAAAAACAAAAATTGGTCATAACTTTTGATCCGTAAAAAATTGTACCAACATTCTCAGGATTAAAAAGTTTGGAAATGACCTTGCCCACGACCCTATTCGATTTGATCCATACTTCCAGGGACCCTGTATAATAGTATGCAAGATCATTTACATTACGCAACACAAAACATAATTGTCGAGGTCGCTAGCTAACCACATATTGCAATACAATTCATTAAAAAAAAACATTGTAATGAGTAGAAGTAAAAGTAAAATAAAATAAAATAAATTGACATATAAAATAAAATTATAAACAATTATATAAACTCAGGTAAGCTAATTCTGGAAAATTTTCTTTCGTTTTTTGCAATTTGCAGGGCAGTGGCAGGTTGTATGATGATTAAAATATGATTCGCGACCGTAACAAATATGGCTTTACAGTTTTTCAATTTCAGAACCATCGTATGCAACATTAACAAGTGGTTTCTCAAGCCTTTGGTGGAAGTGCATAATTTTGGTTTTGGTTAAATTAATTACAAGATTTATTATTTATTATCAATTTATTATTTTATATAGATAATTATTAATGTAATTTTGATAATTGTTTGGATTATATATTATTATTATACATTCTATAATAGCTGTGATATCATCTGCAAAGAGTAGCATTTTTTATCCTGTGAATTTTGGGAGGTCATTAATATATATCAAGAAAAGCGGCGGTCCTAGAACCATGAGGCGCCAAATTTTATGTACCTTGCTTCAGAGGTATATGTGATTTCTAATTTGGTTGTAGGACATATTAATGTAATAGAGAGAGGTATTAATTATTCCAATGATTATAATTCTGTAAATACATACCTGCAGTGCTATTCTGTACCTAACCATCTCACCGTGAAAATTTAGGTGAAGTGAGCTCGGAGTGAGCTCTCAGTCCCTAGCAGCAGGTGGAATGACAGCTCACTTCACCTAAGTTTTCACCGTGAGATTATGACAGAATAGACCGGCTGATATAGTCGCGCATCCTATTTTGATCAAGATATGAAAGTTGCAAAAAACGTAAGAAATTTTGAATTTCACGGGCTACCTTAGCGCATCCCCATTATTACATAGCGTCAATTACATACATGTCAGTAGCTTGGCGCTGGAGCAGGGAGATTGGCAGACGAAAAGAACTCTGTACCAGGCAGTGGGCGAAGTCGGGCTTTAGAACATGACGACAGTGACGTGTGTAAACTATGTAGCTTTGGATGTGATAGCAAGTGGTGTGGTGAAGTGTTTGGAGCAGCCGGCGGAGCGGGGCGCGCGGTGACGCAAGCGCGCGAGGTCGGGCACCCGACCGCGCCGCCGTCCTCGTGTGCACAGCGATGCAAATGTGACACAAACACAACACAAACAACAATACACTAGCTCACAAACTATGATCCGTACCTACCTAGTTATGCATACCAGACATCAGTTCCCACAGTAGAGAATCACTCGACACCCTAAGCTGTTTCTAACCTCTTGAATTAATTATTTAGTTAATAGCCATGTCACCGATTGCAGTTACTTATTATACATCTCTTTCGACACGACACCTTTTTCTAACACTTACGTTAGTGCCAGTAGCCTAGTGGTCCCTTCCAGAAATATTGTTTTTTGGATTAACCTTTTTTTAATAAAATATGTCCCAATAGTTCATAAGCCATTCCGTCTGCATCGCTCTAACCGAGCACACCTCCTAATTATTGTAAATATCGTAGGTAATTAAAGTTTCTTTAAAACTAAACCACTGCCGTTCATATTTGACTACCTATGTATTATCTAGGGTTTATTCCCGGAAATTCTTAAGAAATCCGTAGTTCTCGTTTCTGAGAAATTCAGATCGAGAAAAGTCGAGAACTCGAGAAATCATTTGTATAAGGATGCCGCCCCCGACGAAGTCGTTTGTCGATACTACTGACAAACGACTTGTTAGGGTTGGACAGTGTACGCATTGTGGTTAGGCATTTAGCTCACGTGCACAATTTTTTTATAAAATCTGAGGATTCTACACCAATTGATACATCAGAAGCGTCTACCAATTCATCCAGTTTTAAAGTGTCAGCGCCAAAAAATTAAATTAGTTAGAAATTTTAAGTATTAACTAGTCCAAGCACAGGTTAAATTAACACACAATTGCCAAAAATAGTGTAATGATGTTATGATTATTCAAATAGTCATTATTATTAATAATCGAGATGAGTTCCTTTTTAGTTCTTAAAAAGTCTTTTTTTTTTGTTAATCAGTGTTTCAAAGAGAAAAGAAAGAAGTTAGTTTATAAAAAAGTTGATTTTGATTATATTCTATGAAAAAGATTGTAATTTGTTGTTAAACATTGTGTATTCACATCGTTGTTCACTATATATACTACAAAATTAAATAAATGAGAATTTCCCGGGTAGTCCCGGAAATTGAGTTCGACAATTCTCGAGACCCGAGAAATGAAAAACCTCGAGAAACCATAAATATCCGTGATAAACCCTAATAACATCTTATGCCACAGTCTGTTGTGTTTCAACAAAATAACAATCATCTAATCAATGAACTAACTCAGCCATAAGACTTACAGGTACATAACGCGCACTCCTCGCATCACCTGGTACCCACCGGGGTACCAGGTGATGCGAGGACGACTACGTCTACCAAGACGTGACGCGCGCGTCTTCTGTCCTCACAGTTACCAAGTGTTCCTGTGCACTTGCTGACGCTGAAACTCACTTTCACAACGAACCGATTCATTTTCGTTGTGAAAATGATGTCGTAAATGACATATCACTAATAAAGACTCATCACACGTCGTGCTTCTACTTCTACGCTACTACGCTAAACTAGGCACCAGATACGTAACATCGTTTTCAATAATATTTTAAAGTATGGGCTATGGCAGCAGTGTCCTCGTCATAAAACCTCCCAGAGCAAAGAGCTTTGTGAATTGGGGTGAAGGTTCCGGCCAGAAGAAACCGGTACTTGTCCGTGTTCGTGAATTGGATGATAGGCCATTTTAAATTTAAAGATGCATTACTGTCGACATGCGTAGAGAGCAAGTCGTGCGAGTGCAGCTCTGTAGAGTGCGCGGTCCATTCACCGGTGAGTCGAGGTCGCGCAGTCTTAGCGCCCGCGCCCGCCCGCTTACGGCTCCCGACACCTGTCACAGTGACGTCATGTTCCGGTCATAGGTGAACGTGGGGAGAGACCACGCGGTTAGTTGTAAATTTAAATCAAATATACCGGGATGTTATTTATCGGGAATATTACTTCATGACGCGAGGTGGCGGCAGCTGGAGAGGGCGCGTGACTCGCGGCGGGCGCTCGGAGCGGGCGATGCCCCGGCGCGCCGCGCTGCGCCCGAGCCCGCGTGCTCGGCTATCGACTCGTCGCGCCCACGTCTGTGACGGTCGCTCTGCTGTGGCAGCGATGCATCCGCACTTTCCTTCCACTAACAGTAGAGCAGATTAAACCGTATCGATGACGGTGGCCATCGTCCGGTGTGTGGGGGTTGGTCCGACACACACACAGCAGACACGGAAGGAAGCAGATATTGATGGCTGCTATAATGGAATGTACCAGAAAAAAAACAAGATGCTTTTGCCCTCTGGCCTTGCTCACACGGGGTGACGGTAACTCAACCTAAACTGGCTGGGCGGGCGCTGCCAACTGCGATGCAACTGGTACTCTCACTGAGTTGCGCTATGCAACTCAAGTTGTATCAATTTTTCATACTTATTTGTTTTTTTTCCGACGACATGACACACGATAATGAGCCGATTTGATATAGAAAAGGCGTTTGAGCGATCTGCACAGCCAGTCGCGCGTGATTGGTTGCGTCGGCGTTGAAAAAGGTTTTATTTTGGTCACCTCGTGTGAGAATGGCCTTATTATAATAATAATAATAATAATAAATCGTTTATTTATAAAAAGGGGCACATTGACAATAAGTATCTTAATAATTAAAATAGAGCACATTTGCTTAATTGCCTGAACTAGGTTGAACCTGTGCTTCAGGCTAGGAAGTGCATAAATACTTTATGTAATAAATTAACATGGAGTTTAAAGTATATAAACTAAAATAAAATTAGGTCAATCAAAGTAAAATGGCATGTTAGCGATTCTATTTGCAGACAACAAGTAGATCTTCTGTCTGTGCATAATCTATGGTTAGTAAATATTCAAGTATAATTTTTTTACAGCTAAAGTAATTTAAATTATAAATACTAAGTTTCCTATTTAATCTATTGTACAGAAATGGGCCTAAGAATGTAAAAAAGCATGTATTGTCAGCATTCCGGCCACATCGCGCCGCGCTCGCGGCCTGCCGCGCGGCGTTGTGGATGAGTAGGCAGGGAGGCGCTGCGGGTGGGGGAGGGGGAGTGAGGGAAGTCGTGTCGGCGACCGCGGGCGCGATGATGGATGGCGCTAATAACTAGCAACGCGAAGGTCGTTATCGGCTCCATGCGGCACCACCGCGCGCCGCGCGCCTCTTACTCCAGCCACCTAAGTACACACTCACTGCCAACAATGTGCTATCCGACACACCGGCTATTTCCAAGCCACGTTACCTGAGGTCAGGTAGGAGCAGCGGAAGGATCCGCTTCGGCGTCCTCAGGCATCAAATAGCGCTGGTCTCATGACTGGTCACTACTTCACTAGCTCATTTTAAGGGGTACGTACCTAAAGGGTGCCAACGGGACCCTATTACTAAGGTTCCGCTGTCCGTCTATCGGTCACAGGGATGTATCTTTTCAACCGTAACAAGTAGTAGGTAGACACTCGACATGTTCACAGTCGTACCTAATATGGCCATAATAACAACAAATAATAAAAATAAAAAAATTGTACGGTGACCGTACGAAAACCTTCGCCTGCGAGTCTGACTCGCTCGTACTTGGTCGCTTCTTGAGGTTCCGTATCTACCTAAAGGGTGCCAAGTGGCCAATGGGGCGCTATAATTATGTCAATGCCGTCTATTGTTTTCTGGCTGCAAGTTCGGGGAACATTGGCTTCTAAGACAGGCTTCTTGCCTAGTTACCCGACTACGGCAAAGCCAAAGGAGGGTTATGATTTTGACAGGCTTTGTATTGTAGCGAAATAAGAATGAAAATTCTCCACTTAAGGGGAGGTTTTACGAATTTGCCTGTTTTAAAATCAATTTTAAATGTTCAAACTAGTGTATTTGGATCCTGAAAAAAAGATATGTCATAGATACATCCTTGTTTGAGGGACATTAAAGGTTAAAAACACGATAAATTGTAATTTGCTCGATCGAAAAAAAATCCGAAACAGGGTCGATTTCAAAACCATTTTTCGTTTCATTTCCTAATTACAGCACAAAACAATATGAAAATTGCATATATGATGAGGTAATCGTATTTTAGAGGTTATTTAAAGATTGGATTTTTAAGTTTAATAGATTTTTTTTTAAATAAACCCAAATATAGTAAATCGGGTTAAATCGGCTCGCGCTCAGAGTCCTGCGGGACGTCATCGGAGGTGGACCTGTGTCAAAATTTTTAAAAATACGCTCTCTCTGCAGTTGTTACAAAAAATCTAATAAAAGAAGAACACATTATATATGAAATTGCGACAGCTCAGAAAAAATATTTCGTTATTTTATTATAGTTTTAATTCATAACATTGTTTTCGAAAGTGAGATTATTTCTATGCGATATGATGACGTTTAACTGTCATCTTACAATAGTGCTAGACACATTACAAATTATTATCGATATATAATTTTTTGTCGTCGTTTATGAAGAAGTCTTTTTTTGATTTTTTAATCAGATTCATCAATGTTACTATATTCACTCTCTATCGAATTGTCTTTGCTAATATCAAATCCTACATTAATAAACACATCCTATACAATTTGTCCGATTGTCGGTTGCATATGGAATATTTCAAACAACTATCACTCTCGCAAGAACAAAGAAAATTTAAAAAGAAATGGTGTTTCAAACAAAAGTGCTATACTAACATGAACAAATGTATGGAACACGATAAAAATCGTAATTATATTGTAATCAATTAAGAAGTAAGGAGATTAAATAAAGCACAGTGTTACTTTTCTTATTTCGTCGTTGTATTTTCTCAACAAATATACTAGCACTTGTTATTATTACTAAATAATGTTTAATTTGCAACGGCGCCATTTCTATTTTATTTATTAAAATGCGTAACTTCCAGAATCACTCATTTTACCAACACTTTAAATCAATTGATCAACTGGTATGAAACTGACACAGATAAAACATAACACTCTTAATCAATTGAGAAACTGATATTAAACGTAAGACAAATAAAATATAACAATATTTTTCGAATAGCGGAGCCAGCAACACAATTTTTTTTTTTATGACTTTGATATTTTCTATCAAAATTACATTTTGCGTGACCGTTGAGATACCCAGTAGCACTATTATAATTTTAAACTTTCACCTTACTACCGCAAAGTCATGTTTATCTGAAACTAGTTTCTGTCCGTGACTTCATTCGCGTGAAAGTCATAAGACATCACAATATACTAAAATAACAGCCACATTTTATAAATCTTCACTGTACACTGTTTGTAGTTTTGGTCTCGGCGACCAAAATATACAGAGATTTAGGACTGGTGACGCGACTGGCTGGCTAGCTGGACTAGCGAGCAAGTGACAGAGTTATCCGTGTGAGAAGCAGCTCCTACTGAGGTCGAAACGCGCAAGTAACACTCGTCAGTAGCAATTTCCCATTGCTTGCGAAGTTTTTCGTTTTAAGTGAATTATTAAACGTGTGCGTTCCTTCATATACTACCTAATGGCACAACACTGATACACGAACTGCTTCTTACAGATTATTCATGACTACCCCAGCTATCACTAAAAAAATCAGCAGTTTGTACAAGGGTGGCTATGGTTAGGTGACTGTTAATGAGATTTTTTTTATTGATTTTTATTAAAACCATAGATGACAGAAGAGGCCTAAACTTCATGTTTTTCGTTGTACGTTCTACGATCTCTCCCATAACAGTAGGTATATGAAAAGGAAAAAATATTGTTTATTTTATAAATAAAATTAATTGATTGTCACAAAACAAACAAAATCAAAATCAAAAGTCATTTATTCAAATTAGGCTGAGAATCAGCACTTTTCGAACGTCAAAATTACATAAGACAGTCCCCCAAAACGCCCACCCTTCACCACTTCCTAGGGCTTTGGAAACACACGCACGCACACACACAATACATTAGCCGATAACGACACCGACCCGACATCGACACGATATTGGCGATCAGATGATCGGATACGTTTAGTGCCTTGTCTTGTTATCGTAACCTATATCGTCGCAGACAGCGACGAAACGGACTGAAAACGCCCATTAGGTACACAGGACATTTTAAGTAATCATTTTAGTTCATGACACCGTAGGTCCCATAAAATGTAAACTTATTGAAAAAATCGAATCTAAGAATAACTAGTTCAGTTGATCAACTGCAAATATTTCATGCTGTGGCATGGATTTTCCGTGAAATGGTCGGCGGTGCATCGTAAATAGATACGTCACTCTGCATTTGGGGGAGGCGGAGGTAGCGTTTCAAATGCCTACAGACACGGAAAACCTCGCCAGTATTAATAAATTCATATCAAAATTAAAAAAAAAAACTTCTTAGCCTTTTCCAAACTATGTTGGGGCGGCTTTCAGTCTAACCGGATGCAGCTGAATACCAGTATTTTACATGGAGCGACTGCCTATCTGACCTCCACAACCCAGTAACTGGATAATACGATACCCCTTGGTTCTTACCAGAGTCAGACTACTTACGGGTGTCAGACTTTTGGGCTTCTGACGACCTGTAACGACTGTCAAAGATCCACAAATGACTACCGGGACCAAGGCACGGAGGAGTCTCGGTATTTAGAGATGGTCACCCATCCACGGACCAACCCCGGCAAGCGTAGCTTAAGCTGATGAATCAACCCGCGCGGCTGGTGTTACTTAGCCACCAGCTCCATTATTTGAAAAAAAACATTATTTATAACAACATTGTTTAAAAAATAATTGCATTATAAAATATCATTAAAAAAGTTGCGGAACAAGTAATTTGACCTAAATGAAGAGAGGTCACGGTGCAGTATGTATGTTCATCTGTTCGCTCATATGTCCTAAATTCCTCTTCGTATTTTGACAAATGAGGCATCGGTGGAAGCGTCCTGTTGTTCCGCGGGATAGGCGACATCACAAAATCCAACATAGCGGCTTAATGCGGATGTAGAGTTACCGATTTTCTTAATTAAGATTCAGAATTCCTAAGAATACGATATATTTATCGTGTTTGCTATCTAATGAAAGGTCAGGAGTACTTTCTGACAATACAGGGTGGATTTTGATGGGGCAGTACCGGCTGCTACCTTAACCGTTGTAGCTACAGGAAAACGGTCTTAGGAGACTGTCTTTAACTTTTTGAGAAATTATGATCCGATTATCATTTCCTGCAAAATGAATGAGAAAAGTGTTTTGCGATTTCTGACTTTTCTAGTAGGTACTCAATCCTCAGTTGGTCCAGTACAGTTTTTTAATCCTTACAAGAAACTGGATCAATTGGCACCAACAAAGTTGTTGTGAAAATTGCCCATTTTCTTGCTGACTGTAGGTACCTAATTTTTTTTTCAAAATCTATGATTGCATATCAAACATTTTAAGTTAAGGATAGTCTCACCCTTATTTTCCGGGTAATTTGTCTTTCATTGACTTATGTGCCCTGGCGGCTGTGAGTATGTCATGCTCACTCAAATGTCTCGCTGATGGTGGCGTGTGTGTTGGATCATTTAGCTCCCTTCAAAATGGTTGAACTTAATGGTGTTGATCCATGCGTCATGTTCGTGAACGGGCGCCGTCAGTCGGGACTGGTCATCTCTTAAGCCTCGTGCAGACTAGCGCGACGCGACTCGAACAATACAATGTCTAAGAAAACTTCATGGTATAACATAACCGGTGTCGCGTCGCGCTAGTCTGAATGAACCTTTAGCTGCCACGGCTTATTTTAATTTATTTTAAATTTTTGAATGGTTCTTTTTTTATCTTTTTATTACGGACTTTTAACGTGCACGTCATTCTACATTGGTCTCACATGTATAATTTCAACATGAATGATGTAACCAATATTTTGTACCAATTTTTTTATTTAAAAGAGTGTCCGTGGAGTTTCTTGCCTGTTCTTCTCCATACGTACCTACTACGCTTTGAAATGGGCTTCATATTTTTGACTGACCGACCCCTTGACAATTCAACAGTGCCTGTAAATGGTTTAATTGAAATAAATGCTTTGAGTTTGAGGTCTCCTTAGACCTGTTCCAGGTAGCTACAGCGGGTTACCTGTCCTTACTGCCCCGTCTCAAAAATCCAACTGTATACGGAGAGCAGCTCTCTGTCATACGTACTATATTTTTGTTGCGCTTCAATACATTTCTTCGAAAATAAAACCTAGCGGTCTCATCTTCCTTTTTAACCGACTTCAAAAAGGAGGAGGTTATAATGTTCGTCTGTATGCTTTTTTAGGGTTCCGTAGTAAACAAGGAACCCTTATAGTTACGCCCTTTCGAACCCTTTTAGTCTGTCCGTTTGGCAGCGTCTTAGCTCAGAGACTGTTAGTACTAGAAAGCTGTAATTTGGCATGGGGTACATATTAATCACGCCGACAAAGTGGTAACATAAAATCAAGAAAAAGTTTTTTTTGGCGTATCTCCCCTACATGCAAAGAGGGGATGTCGTTGTTTTCTCGTCTATCCCACGGTGTGGGGTGAACTGGGGTGTCGTTGGAAAGGTTTTTCAAAAATATTGTGGGTGTGTGAAAACCATTTGGTAGCGGAACATACGCGGTAGTCCCTTATAAATTGTATTAACTTAGCTTGGGTAGCTCTGATTAGCTTCGATAATAGGTACGTATTTAATCCACTTTGTGTATCTTGATAAAGTTACTTATATTACCTCCTGTCACTGTTGTTTACATGGCAAGTAGTGGTATACGCATTGGTAGGTATGGGGTAAATAAAAAACCCGGCCAAGTTCGAGTCAGACTCGCGCACCGAGGGTTCCATACAAACCTGTAGGTATATAAGTAAAAGTTTACCCATCACGTCAGTCAGAGTTATGGTATTTTTATTGCAAAATGAAATCCATAACATTACAATATGGAAGGCTGGAGGAGCATAAATTAAAGACAATGGTCTTTTTATCGTTTCAGTAATCCTTTATTTTATATTAACACCTATCATTTATTTTATAATATAACTGAAATATCTACACTAACTTTGCAGCAGCCTTGCAAAAGTCTGCTGATGAATGATGGCAAGTTTTTTTTATCAAAGTTATTTATTTATAAAGCTTTTTAGTCTCTATTTAGAAATCTGGTACAAAAATACTAATTAAGTATTAAATTTGAACCAGATCTGTAAATGGAGACTGCAAAAGATATGAATAGTACCACATTGAACATTGAAGTTCGAAAAAACATTATCTATAGTATTGTACTACTTCGTGTGCTAGAGTTTATTAACGGAAACATGTTTGTTTACGGATGAAAAATATGTGGAAATTCCATTTTGGGATTCATTCTAAGATCTATATTGAAGATAGAGATAAGTCGCGGTCATTGCGGTAATTACAATTATGTTTATAATCACAATTTAAATTTAGGTTTTGATTCCCTTGCGAGTAGTTGCGAGTTTAAAAATATGTGTTATAAATGGTTGTACCTTTGCGTTTTTGCGTTGACTCAGTTTGTTTTATTTTCACAGCTTAAAGGCAATTAGACTTAAGACCTAGTTTCACCATACACTGTTAGTTAGTTTTAACGTCCCATTAAATAGACAACGGCCCGTTAAGCGTAGTGAGTGTTTCACCAAGTACTAACGAATGGTTAATCCTCATAACAAGGCGTTAAACTTAATCACTGCTCCAAAGGTCCGTTAATGCTTTTAACGGCTGTCAGTTGGTCAAATAAAATGGAAACGGCGTATTATTTTATTTTTGAACACGGAAATGATGATGTTTTAGAAAATTTACAATTTTTAGACAATAATGTTCGACGTCCTAAAACATACAAAGATCGACGTGACTTATATTTTGAAGAATATGACGATCTAGATTTCAGGACAAGGTTTCGTTTATCGAAAGAATCTTGTATAGAGGTCTTGCAAATGATTGAAGATAAACTTCAATATCCATCAAATCGGTTAGTACATACCTTAAAATTGCCATAATAGGTATGTGAATTGTAATAAAAATATGCCTATGATTCGACTTACAACTTCTTACGTAAGTAGGTACCTACCCATGATGTTCCAACCCTCATTTTTATGAGCAATCGTCACTGCATCTGTTTTTTTGTTTTCAATTACATTTTTATGTTTTGTAATGTCCTATTAAAATTACTTTTTCACTAGCGCTGAAATTGGGTCGGCGACTTTTTTTCGACATTTTAACACACAAAATAAGTCAAAAATACAATTTAGAAGAATCAAAAAAATAATTAAGTCCCATAAATATTATATATAATGCACTATGTATTTAAGAGTAGTCTTCTTTAGTTGTTGCCTAGCAACTGTTGTTTCTGTCATCCTGTGTTTTACAAATGAAGTTAATTTGTGATAAAGTAAAATGTACTTTTCACCACTCCCGCACGAAAGAAGTGTCTTTCCTCTACGAAAACAGTGAGGAAAGTTGGTTTTTCCTCACTGCTTGAACAGTGAGGAAAGTTGGTTTTTCCTCACTGTTTGAACAGTGAGGAAAGTAATGATCCCGTTCAGAACCTAACCTTGCCTGATTTTTTTATGTTAATTTTAAAAGATATTTTAAAAAATAAAGAATTATTTTGATTTGCTTTGTGTCTATTAAATTTATTTACCTATGATGACTGAATACTTTCTTGCTGGGAGTGGTGAAAAGTATTGTATGCAACATGTGAGCAAGTTCATTTGCTATTCGTTTTGTTGAGTCTTTCGCTTACTCAGGATTGAAATTTATAATCACTCGCTGCGCTCGTGATTCAATTTTTCATTCCTTCGTTCGCTCAAGACGCAAAATCAAAACTCATAGGAAAAACGAACTTTCCTCACATGTTGGATAAATAACTATTATTAAACCACTGTGTTACAATGATATCTTAGTTTCATTGTTAGTAAGCTTAGCCAACAAAAATTACCACAAATCAAAATCATTTCAAATCATTTTTACGAATTTGACGTTTAAAACGACTAATAGAGAATTACACTGTTTATAGAACGTTTTGCTTAGACGCCATGACATTTTAATTTGGTTGCATAAAAACGAGAGTGAATGAAAACTCAGACCGGTCGTTTTTGTTCAATCGATCATAGATAATATCTACTAGATGTTTGATTTAGCAACGCCTTGTTAAGATCCCTCCATAGAACGTAAAACGTTTTGACGTCTACGTCAATTTTAACAGAACATTTGCTAATGGCTCGTTAAGAATTGTTTGGTGAAATCGGGTCTAAGTATTTGATATGAGTTCCAACTTGATATCTCTATGCGTTCACGAGGAAAAGGGTAATAAGTTTATAATTATTTTAAAAACAAATGTGATGTAACTAAAAATTTAAGATTTTCGGAATTTTTCCTTTATATTATGTGCTATAAAACATTGCTTCATGCCAAATTTCAAGATTCTAGGTTGACTGGAAGTACCCTTGTTTTGATTCCCTTGCGAGTAGTTGCAAGTTTGAAAAATGCGGCTTAAATTACTGTTTCTTTTGATTGCGTTGAAATAGAAGTTTGGTTTTGTTACAGCTTAAAGGTATTATAGACTTGAGTATTTAAAACAACTTCAATTTAATACCTCTACGCGTTCAGGAGGAAAGGGGTAGTAAGTTTAAAATTATTACAAATATTTTAATTATAAGATGTAACTAAAAATTTACGGTTTTCGCAATTTTTCCTTTACTGTGCTATAAGACGTTGCTTCGTACCAAATTTCAAGATTCTGAATTCACGGGAAGTACTCTGTAGGTTTTGATTCCCTTGCAAGTGTCGAAAATTTTCGGAAATTTGCGGCATAAGCTTGATACCTCCACGCGTTCATAAGTACAACAAAGTGATCCTATAAGGGTTCCGTATTTTTAACTTAACTAAAACAATTGAAACTATAAAATTAAAAATAAAAACCTTTTTACAAAAAAACAACTTATTTCCAAAACAATATGTAACCACAAAGTGAAAAATAACTTTAATTTCGGAATCCGGTGGCAAAAATATCATTTTAAGATTCTGAACCGAAATGGGTTCAAAGGAACCCCTATGGCATGGTGTGAAGTGCGTCTGTTTGTTAGTCTTAGCTGCTAATTGTAGCAAACATTAATATTAAGTTCAGTTGATAGGTTTCATGTGCAACCTGCTCAGCTGTGTACTCTGTGCCTGACGCGAGTCGTTGTTGCAGGGACGTGTCCAACAACAACATCAGCTCGCTGGCGCGCGACGCGCTGCTGCCCGCCGCCGGCCTGCGCGAGCTGTGAGTATATCTAGTGTTTGTGTCTGTCGTGTGACCGCGTACTTCTTCTAAACTACGCTACGGAATTTGATGCGGATTTCACCATCATTTAGAGCAGCATTAGCAAACTATGGGCCGTGACGCCCGCGACACACTGGTGGATCGCGAGTGAATATCGATGGGCCTTGAAAAATTGATTTTCATCTATGATTAATATGAAATCTAAATAGGTACCGAAATAAATTGGACGTATCAAACTTATGGCGATTTAAAGTCATTAACATTGAAGTTGATGCTAAAGCTATCATGACAAAAAACAGGAAACAAATATCTACATCCTTCTCGTTGCAATAAGAGCAGTGGTGGCCAGCGGCAGCGGCTCGATCGCGAGACGGCGCAGGCTCGAGCTCGTCGGCCAGACAGGCCTGTAGCATGATCAGCCTACCATGTTCCCACTGCTGGGACACACGCCTGTAGCATGATCAGCCTACCATGTTGCCACGGCTGGGACACAGGCCTGTAGCATGATCAGCCTACCATGTTGCCACTGCTGGGACACAGGCCTGTAGCATGATCAGCCTACCATGTTGCCAAGGCTGGGACACAGGCCTGTAGCATGATCAGCCTACCATGTTGCCACGGCTGGGACACAGGCCTGTAGCATGATCAGCCTACCATGTTGCCACGGCTGGGACACAGGCCTGTAGCATGATCAGCCTACCATGTTCCCACGGCTGGGACACAGGCCTGTAGCATGATCAGCCTACCATGTTGCCACGGCTGGGACACAGGCCTGTAGCATGATCAGCCTACCATGTTGCCACGGCTGGGACACAGGCCTGTAGCATGATCAGCCTACCATGTTGCCACGGCTGGGACACAGGCCTGTAGCATGATCAGCCTACCATGTTCCCACTGCTGGGACACAGGCCTGTAGCATGATCAGCCTACCATGTTGCCACGGCTGGGACACAGGCCTGTAGCATGATCAGCCTACCATGTTGCCACGGCTGGGACACAGGCCTGTAGCATGATCAGCCTACCATGTTGCCACGGCTGGGACACAGGCCTGTAGCATGATCAGCCTACAATGTTGCCACGGCTGGGACACAGGCCTCTAGCATGATCTGCCTACCATGTTGCCACGGCTGGGACACAGGCCTGTAGCATGATCAGCCTACCATGTTGCCACGGCTGGGACACAGGCCTGTAGCATGATCAGCCTACCATGTTGCCACGGCTGGGACACAGGCCTGTAGCATGATCAGCCTACGATCTTCCCACTGCTGGGACACAGGCCTGTAGCATGATCAGCCTACGATCTTCCCACTGCTGGGACACAGGCCTGTAGCATGATCAGCCTACGATGTTCTCACATAAAAACAAAAACCGGCCAAGAGCGTGTCGGGCCACGCTCAGTGTAGGGTCCCGTAGTTTCCCGTCCGTCACAATAAGTGTTCCTGAGATTATACTACAAACTTAGTCCAGAAATTATTTTGTCATTTTTATACAAAAACTGTTGTTTCCATCAACTTCAAAATAATTTTCCTAGAAAGTCCTTATAAAGTTCTACTTTTCAGATTTTTTTCATATTTTTTAATCTTATGGTTCAAAAGTTAGAGGGTGGGGGACACATTGTTTTTTACTTTTGGAGCGATTATTTCCGAAATTATTGACATTATCAAAAAATGATTTTAGTAAACCCCCATTCATTTTTAAATAACAAATTGATGCTAAAGCTATCATGACAAAAAACAGGAAACAAATATCTACATCCTTCTCGTTGCAATAAGAGCAGTGGTGGCCAGCGGCAGCGGCTCGATCGCGAGACGGCGCAGGCTCGAGCTCGTCGGCCAGACAGGCCTGTAGCATGATCAGCCTACCATGTTCCCACTGCTGGGACACACGCTTGTAGCATGATCAGCCTACCATGTTGCCACGGCTGGGACACAGGCCTGTAGCATGATCAGCCTACCATGTTGCCACTGCTGGGACACAGGCCTGTAGCATGATCAGCCTACCATGTTGCCACGGCTGGGACACAGGCCTGTAGCATGATCAGCCTACCATGTTGCCACGGCTGGGACACAGGCCTGTAGCATGATCAGCCTACCATGTTCCCACGGCTGGGACACAGGCCTGTAGCATGATCAGCCTACCATGTTGCCACGGCTGGGACACAGGCCTGTAGCATGATCAGCCTACCATGTTGCCACGGCTGGGACACAGGCCTGTAGCATGATCAGCCTACCATGTTGCCACGGCTGGGACACAGGCCTGTAGCATGATCAGCCTACCATGTTCCCACTGCTGGGACACAGGCCTGTAGCATGATCAGCCTACCATGTTCCCACTGCTGGGACACAGGCCTGTAGCATGATCAGCCTACCATGTTGCCACGGCTGGGACACAGGCCTGTAGCATGATCAGCCTACCATGTTGCCACGGCTGGGACACAGGCCTGTAGCATGATCAGCCTACCATGTTGCCACGGCTGGGACACAGGCCTGTAGCATGATCAGCCTACCATGTTGCCACGGCTGGGACACAGGCCTGTAGCATGATCAGCCTACCATGTTGCCACGGCTGGGACACAGGCCTGTAGCATGATCAGCCTACCATGTTGCCACGGCTGGGACACAGGCCTGTAGCATGATCAGCCTACCATGTTGCCACGGCTGGGACACAGGCCTGTAGCATGATCAGCCTACGATCTTCCCACTGCTGGGACACAGGCCTGTAGCATGATCAGCCTACGATCTTCCCACTGCTGGGACACAGGCCTGTAGCATGATCAGCCTACGATCTTCCCACTGCTGGGACACAGGCCTGTAGCATGATCAGCCTACGATGTTCTCACATAAAAATAAAAACCGGCCAAGAGCGTGTCGGGCCACGCTCAGTGTAGGGTTCCGTAGTTTCCCGTCCGTCACAATAAGTGTTCCTGAGATTATACTACAAACTTAGTCCAGAAATTATTTTGTCATTTTTGTACAAAAACTGTTGTTTCCATCAACTTCAAAATAATTTTCCTAGAAAGTCCTTATAAAGTTCTACTTTTCAGATTTTTTTCATATTTTTTAATCTTATGGTTCAAAAGTTAGAGCGTGGGGGACACATTGTTTTTTACTTTTGGAGCGATTATTTCCGAAATTATTGACATTATCAAAAAATGATTTGAGTAAACCCCCATTCATTTTTAAATAACTTTCCAACAATATATCACACGTTAGGGTTGAAATAAAAAAAAAAAAACACTTCCCACTTTATATATCCTATATGGCTACCCATAAAAAACATTTTTTTCCCATTTTTATTTTACCACTTTGTCGGCGTGATTGATATACCTACATATTGACACAGAGATTAAGCGAGGACGGACGGACGGACGGACGGACGGACAGACAGACATGGCGAAACTATAAGGGTTCCTAGTTGACTACGGAACCCTAAAAATAGCCCAGAATACCGAAGCATCCAAATAAATAATAAGTTACCTGGACATATAAGATCCACAAAAACACTGTTTAGACTTAAGAGTCCTATTACATTTTTTTACGGAAATTCATGATTTTTGCCCATGTAATTTTCAGCAGCAGTAAGATATTTTAATTATTTGATTATAATAACTATAGTGCCATTCTCTTTCTTGTAAGTTGGAGCTACACATTATTTTCGTGTAATTTGCTGAATTGACGCGGAATATATAGTACTTTAATTTAAATTATTGTAATTTTGTCTTATTATATTGAGAAACAAAAACTAATGAAACGTATTCACTGTAGATCGAAGTTTTATATCATATTAGTTTATTTGATTTAATTGTGTTTATTTGGAATATAATGGACATGAAAATCAAGACATTTATTGGTTTTCTTTACGACTTTTCCCTGAAAACTCAAGGAATTTAAAGAAATTCTAGAACTCCAATAAACAAGTAAAACATTCAAGTTATCGTTTAGTAACTTTCGCTTTTATTAGAACTGAATGAAACAATGTGAATTTGAGCGTCAAAGTTCCATTGCCGACGTTTTTCCTTGTAAACTGAGTTCGTAAAATATTCATAGTAAATTACACGACAAGAAAAGTTAAAATGTGCAACTCCAACTTACAATAAAGAGAATGGCACTATCGTTATTCATAATCAAATAATTCAAATATCTTACTGCTGCTGAAAATTACAACGTCAAAAATCATGAATTTGCGTCAAAAATGTAATAGGACTCTTAAGTCATTACTTAAAAAAAAGTTAGTATAGTATCTATTAACGAGTTTATGGAAGATAAGAAGTTAAAATAAAGCACAAATGTTATAAACTCAAACTCAAATCATTTATTCCAAATAAACCAATTACAGGTACATTTGAACTGTCAAGGGGTCGGTCAGTCAGAAAGATGAAGCTAGATGCCCATTCCAAAGCGTAGTAGGTTCCTATGGAGAAGAACGGGCAAGAAACTCCATGGACACTCTTTTAAATCAGAATATTGTTACAAAACATTGGTTACATCATTCATGTTGAAATTATACGCAGCATCGTTTAGCTCAACCATTTTGAAGGGAACTTAATGATCCAACACACACGCCACCACCAGCGAGACATTTGAGTGAGCATGACATACTCTCAGCCGCCAGGGCACATTCAAGTCAATGAAAGACGTACTCAGTAAATGGTAGATTTAAAGTAGGTAAACAGTGCTCACATATGTGCATATATGTATATCTATGTATAAATTATTGTATTAATGTTACGATCTAATATTTCAAATGACTTTAATTAATATAAATAAAATAAAATATGTTACAAAGAGATTATATATTAGAGATTAGAGATTATATAATGAATTCAATTCAATTCAATTTATTCAAAGTTTTTCAATTTCATGATAATAAATTTAATAGTGATATTGATTTATCTAGTAGGTATGCAATTTAATGTTAACTTCCAAATATATAACCTAGGTATAAGTTAAATGTATTAATACTCGCTGCGCCCTAACAGGGTCATGTACTCATAACTTTTAGCCTAGCCTGTAACTGAGTGTACATTGTGCAAAATAAATAAGGAATTAGTGTGGAAAGACAAACTCAGGCTCGCCGCCGCAACATTCGAAATTAAACTATGTATTAATAATCATGTGCTGAGCTGTAATTAAGCTCTTTGTTGGTGCTAAACATCAGCTGCGTGGAGTGCCGTAGGAGCATGGGACCTCCGCACGGTCCCCACAACGAACGTACTTCCTCTGAGATTGAGGCCTCATCAAATTACTGCTGACGTTAGTTCGACCGCATGGTTAATGTCGTTTCGTTCAACATTTCTTATAGTCGGTCGAGCGTATCCGCCCACGCTCGAAGCTCCTGTTGATCGAGCACGAACATCCCATTCGTATATTTTTTTGTGATTCTGGTTTCTAAAGTTATTTGGTGTCTGTGTGGCTCTGTGCGCGGCAGCTACGGTGGCAGCTAGGGCGGCAGCTAGGGCGGCAGCTAGGGCGGCAGCTAGGGCGGCAGCTAGGGTGGGAACAGCTACCTGCCTGTAAGCACTGCAAAACCGGAACACTGCTACGCTGATTGACTAAAAATAACTAGGTATTAGAAATGGTGGTAGAGTTTTCCTGGACGACCTTCTCAATTGTAATAAAATTTAATTCATTCAGTCACTTATAAAGTGACTACCGTTCAGGTATTCATCCCCCTACATCCATCGCTTGACGCATAAACTCCTATACGTAGCTCAAACCTGCTTAATACTAAATTCAAAGAAACAGCCACGCAACTTCATATAATGCGTGCTTCGGGCGGAATCTGTCGGAGCAGGCGGAACGCCGCGCGCCGCTGAGTGCATGAAGTGAGAACACGTTGGTTGTGTGCGCAGGAACCTGTCGATGAACCGGCTGGAGTCGGTGTCGGGCGGCGCGCTGGGCGGCGCGGCGCTGGCGCGGCTGTGGCTGGACCGCTGCGCGCTGCGCCGCCTGCCGGCGCTCGCCCTGCGCGACTTGCACCACCTGCACTTCCTGTAAGTACTGCAACCCTCGCCCTACCGTTACTATTGAGATAGCTTTCTCTATCTACGGATAACGTAATAAGATCCAATTTAAATTAACCTTGGACTTTATAAGGCTGATTTTTATTACGTTATTTTTTATGTTTAAGAAGACATTAATAATAAGGTAACTGATTATTTCCTCAATGATTCCTTGTTCAGTCAGTATGATGATCGCACCGCAGCCCTCAGTCCACAAGTAGATCAGCCGCTCCGCACTCACAGCGCGCAGCCCGGGGGTAGTACATACATGCTGCATCAATACACTTGCATGACGCGTGACGGCGCTTGTTTATCTGATCGCTGTGAATATTTGGAGCGATTGTGGTAGTATCAAGTAGCGACGTGGACGTGGGCAAGTGATGGGGTGTGGCCGAGTGCCACAGCTGAAGTATACGAACATTCTGGTTCAGTCAAAGCATTTATTACAATAGGCCATCAACAGGCACTCTAGAAAGTCAAATTATGAATAACGCAGCGATCCAGTATCCGAAGAGGAACTATGATTACCATTGTTTGTTAGTCGCAGGAACTTCTTCGTGTTCGCGCCGCTCTTGGTCCACTATACGATTGTCCGATATATTAATGTACAGAGCCCACTGAGGGTTTTTTGTACACAAATCGCTCGCATGATGCCAATGTAACGCTGCGGTAATCCTGTTTACAGTTATCGTCGCTGGATCTGTAGACGGCAAAAAAGTGTCGGTAAATAAATAATCCGGGAAGCCGGGGCGGGGAAGGGGCCGCCCTCGTTTGCTCACAGTTGAGGCGCGCCATTACTCAGCGTCGCCCTGGCTCGCGACTTGTTTGTCACGGAGGCGCTGCTCACATATTCCAGTAGGTACTTTGTCGCAGAGCCCTAATCGTCGGCTGCTGATCCGCCGACCTTCAAACGAGCCAACTATACATAATGTGTAGACGACAATAATTGAAAACACTGGAAATACCGACTAGCTCATAGGAGCTGTATCTGAAACTCAAATAAATCCAAATAAAAGGAAGAGTTTTTGACGTACAAACTGATAAAATAAAATCCCTATAGATTATTATAATTATATAAAATGGAGGAGGGTATATTTTAACTACTGTGGGCGTACTGTGGGTAGTGTAGGTTATTGCGCATGAAAAACCGTTTGCGTTCAGATCAAATTATAATTTACGATCAAATTAATCACACGAGCTATACGACAGAACTATTCGGACTATGTATAGTAATGAAATAAATCTTAAAATTCAACTAATTTAATTGTATATTAATCACGCTTATCACAATGTTAAAAGAGACGCAGGAAAAGAATATTTTAAAATAATCTTATTCTACGTAAGAGTAAACGTATACCATGTTTTGAACGCATCTCAACTTCCCTGTTTTTACGACGTTCCATTTTACATACCGCTACTTGACTTTATTCAACTCTGTTTCTGAGTTTTATATATTACTTTACGTTTTATTTAATCAGTAAGTATTTCTATATTAGTCTTTTCCTAATACATATTCTGATTAATAAAAAAATAACATAATAATTTAATTAATTAATCACACAGTATGTAATTGAGTTCGCAAGAGTGAAACGGATTTTTTGGCCATTTGACAGTTCTGCGATTGGCATCGGTCTTCGGTGCAGTGCTTCGTTGTTGCGCTTGCGTCTCGTTGTGTACTGTGCCGTTTTGTGTGTTACTTCTTTTTACGACCCTATTTACCGCCCCTGGACCTTGAGTATCTTCCTCATCTGACGACCTTTGCTTACCATACCGTTGAAAATCCGTCCTCTTGACAATGCCGCCGTCAGCAAAAAGTCGACGTATACTTTGCATAAACTGCACCGTCTGCTTGATGCATATACATAGCCAGTTAAGTATTCTTATTTGAGACTATACTTCGAGTGTTAATAATTAGGTCTAGCACATTTATCTCTCTATATTTAGTAAGTAACGACAAATCCTAACCTAAAAAGTAACATTCATATTTTTTGGACTTCGTAGCGTAAACCGTAAAAATGACTATAAGTCATTATTTTCTAAACTTACGGGTAGTCTTTCTACTATACCTCATAACTATACATAAACGTTAATTATCAGGTTTATAAATGTATGGGAAGTGGGCAGTGTTCTTTGAGTTTTGAGTGAGGTTCTGTAATACGGGCCTTAGTACTAGAAAGCTGTAATTTAGCATGGCTATGTACATATTAATAAGGTCAACATAGTGGTAAATTAAAATCATGACAAATATTTTTTTAGGGTACCTTCCGTTCCCGTACATCTTTTTTTTTTTTTTTTTTTGGGTGGGATATCATCAACTGACGTCTCCCGCTCTGGGTGGAGCGGGAGGGCGTGTCTGTGTGTACTGACTAAAACCCACCCGTGTTCCTTCTGTTGCCTGTGCAATGCCATGGGGCCACGGTATCCCTTTCGGACTTTCCGCAACCCCGGCAGGCAATGGTCTCATCGGACCCCTTCACTTGCTGACACTCTTTGAGGCGCGCGTGGAACACAACGCGCCGTCGACCCGGGCTTGGTCCTAACCAGACGGCGAGCTACCCATTGCTCACCGTCCGCAAGCCCGCGCCTATACGGTGACTGGGAATCAGTAATTGATTCCCGACGCCCAGGGCGTCTCCTCCTGCGGCGGCTAGGGGCGAAAGGTACCCGTACATCTAAAGTACCTAGGGATTTTATTTTGTTAAGTTTGTTCTTGGGATGAATAAATTCATCTTCCCACCTACGGAAACCTTCATTGTACGTGTTCCGACACGCACTTGGTCGGTGTTTAGGGCTCCGTACTCGAAGGGTGCCAAACGGAACCCTACTAAGCCTCTGTTTTCCGTCCGTCCGCCCGTCTGTCTAAATGTGACCGGCTGCGTGCTTGTGGCCACGTGTTGTGTCCTGTCGGAGGCGAGGGACGTTCACTCGCTGATATATCACTCGGTTCAAATTAATCCGCTAGCACTCCCTGGCATGGCAATAAATAATTTCTGAACATTTGCAAAAGAAATAGTAAACAGTAAATATATAGCGGCAATATTTAACATGCGCCCTCACCGGCCGGGGTGGCGGCGGCGGGCGGCGGCGGGCGACGGCGGCGGCGGCGGCGGCGGCGGCGGCGGCGGCAAGTGACGGCACACAACAGCCGGGGCCGGTTGTTTGCGACAACTCAGACATTGTGTCGGCAAATGGCTCGCAGTGAGTTATGCGCGGTGTGGCGTGCTCGCGGATCGCCGCTCACGATTCCATTTCCAGTTTTTTACACCTTACAAATATTACAATTGCCTTACCAAAATATTGTTGGAAGACAGAGAAACACAGAACTGCTATAGAAACGGAATCCTCTTGATACAACAACATTTATTTAGTTAACCATAACACAATCTTAGAGCAAGCATTCTGAAAGTGGTCATTCGTCGCAAATAGCTGTCAAATACGTCGCTGTTTTGATTAATTTGCCAATTACTTTATGGAAATATGAAATATCGCTAACTTGCGAACCAAAATATTGAATATGAAATTCATAACAAATTAATACAGACAGGTAAATATTTGACAGCTATTCGCGACGATGCCAACTTTTAGAATGCTCGCTCGATTTGTAAAATATGATTAAATATGAAAGAGACAGCAGAAAGGTACGGATCTAAGTACTGGTACCTACAGTACGCGAATGACCGCGGCAGGTACGTGAAACATCTATGCAAATAAAGCAAGTCTCGCCACGCAGTTCTTCTACCGCCAAAAGTTATCTAAAGTAAAACCAGTCGGTTAATTTAAGTCGGTTAAGTTAATTTATTCAGTACTTACCTATCTATGGGAGCATCTATCCAAGAACTGTCATAAATTGTTAAGTACCTAATTAGCTATCACCATTTTTTATAGTGCCCGTATCAATATTAGACATATTTAATTCTTTAATAAATAGGTAGAATGACTTGGCCTCGCACGGCACCATAATCACATAAGAATGATCTACTATTTTTACCCGACTACGACGAAGCAAAAAGGAGGGTTATGTTCATCTGTTCCCTCATAACTTCTAAACTAATTATAACTTGACAAATGAGGTAATGTTGGAAGCGTCTTGATCGTCCGCTGGTTATACACATGAATGAAAAACCGAGTTATAGGCTATGTGACGTCACATTAAATTGATTATAGCACCCTCTAGAGGCCATAAAGCAATGAACTAAAATAAAAATATATGATAATATTGGATAGGTAATGTAGGTATCAAATGAACGGGCTTAATTATCACATTAAAAATATATTATAACCCCTAAATGATTTGGGTACTTTACTAAAAATAAAAGTTATAAAATGTAAAACCCGAAAACGACAACTAGACAGTTTTTTTTTAAATCATGAAATTCAAATACCTAACACAATTTGGAATGCTATGAGATGAAATGAAATAGTTTATTATGTAAATAGGATATTGCAATCACTTTTACACATAAAAATAAAAAGAATTAGCTAGATGAGTTCGGAGTTTCCTATCGGACTACTCTGAGAAGAAAGACCGAAACAAACTCAGAGGTCACAGTCTCTTTTAAAGTCCAGACATAATTCTAGTCAGGCTACACAGATTTCAGTGGACCAGTCCAGTCAGTGCAAGCATTTGTGAGTAATCGTGGAGTTCAACTCAGAACTTAAGGAGCTCAACTCGACGAACAATACCATAGAAAGGACATTTGTGTAGGCCGCATAAACTACTCAAACTGCCAGACCATCATTAAAACTCATCAATTCTCAGTTAGAGAAAGAAAAAAATCATGACAAATGAAAAAAAAACCACATAGTCTTCACATTCACAATAATTCAAACAAAATAATTATTTATTTATTTATTTAGGATATCCAACAAAAGATTTACACAATACATGACACATAATTATAATAATAATAAATGTTTATTTCAAAAACTTACAATTAAATTAAATATTCTTTAGGGAATTTCCATTTAAGTATGAATTTTACTTGTGTTAGGAAAATTCCACCCTTCAATCGTTACAATGTAAGTTAATAGACAACCCAGCAGATTATGTAAAAAGGTTAAATACGAATCAAATAAAAAAACAAAAAATTAAAAAATATATGTATGTATAATTAAACGGCAACATCGAGTATTACCTAAGTAGGTGTACTCCTTCACTTATAGGACTCACAGCATGCAAAATAAAGTAAAAACTAAGCTAACAAATTTAAAAACGTAGGTAAACGGAAAATAAAATAAATTTTTAAAGGACATGAAAAAATTAAGAAAATATAGCATTTAGAGATACTTAAATTAAACTAAATCTAATAAACACCTTATTATATTTGGACAGAGACTCGCAGACAAAGCTTTACAAAGTAATCATGTCATTTTGTGTATAATTTTCAACAATTTCAATGTGTATATTAAACTGGTATATTTTAATGATTTTACAGAGATCGCTAAGATCATAATCTCATCGCTTGCCTTAAGGTAGTCACACACTGAAGTATTATAGCGCATAATATATCTTAGCTTAACCGACTGCACACTGTTAAGATACTATAATATTATATATCGCGAGAGCGCCATTCTACCGGGCGGTTGTTTCATGCACACTGTACAGGCTGTTCAGTTTTTGCAATGACGCGCACGCTACAAAATAAAAATCGTAAAATCTGGGTAGACGACCACATAACGACCACATACATATATCGTAAAGATATGGTTCAGTCAGTGCAGCTATGATATGGTTCAGTTAGTGCAGCTAAGATTTGGTTCAGTCAGTGCAGCTAAGATATGGTTCAGTTAGTGCAGATAAGGCGCCATGCGAAATATTGTAGGTTATTTACGCCATAACGCCATATACTATGAAAAATCTAACACTGTTTTTTGACCGACACATTAATGCCTATTAGAACTGAAGTACAAGAGGTACCTATAATTAATTTTAAAAAAATACGCAAATATTACCTACAACTACCATTACAGATCTGCGATCCAATGCGATACAGTGGCCTTACATGCTGATTCCTTAATCTACATCCTACAAAATTACATACTATATCCTAAATCTTAACCTACCTACATCTAAATAACATATTATATACAATAATGCAGCTTTTGCAAATTCACTCAAGGTACACCACAATACATCAACCCTCTCGTGAACCTCGTTCACCACACGCATGTCTCTAGTGAGAGGAGTCCTCGCCTGTAGGTTGGGTCTGGCTGCAGGCACAGCAAGCAGGGGCGGGTGGCGCCGCCTCCACACGTCGTCAGGCTCGCAAAGTTGCAGGTGCCGCAGCAGTCCCGGGTTATGCGCCCCGCCACGCAGTAGCTTCACTACATACGCTGCGAGTGCAAAGTCCCGTCGCACCTTTTGACGCGTTGTACCTTACCATACCCCGTACAAATAGTGTAGGGTAAATCAATGGGTAAAATGAATATACAGCTAGCTAGTGAACTTTTTTTGAACTCGTTCCAACATGACAGTATATTTCGCCTCATGAGGAGCCCATATGACTGCACTATGTTCAACGTGACTCCTGGCTAGCGCGTCACACAACACCTTGAGTGTCGTGATGTTGGTAAACCCCTGAGCCTGCCTGAGTACGAAACCCAGGTTTCGGTATGCCTTATTACATATCTTATTGATATGCTCACGGAAAGTTAGTTCCTGAGTGAAGATTACCCCTAAGTCTCGTACCTGCGACACTCGTTGCATCGGCGCATCCTCTACCTTGTATTGATAATAGAAAGGAGTCCGGGCGCGAGTGAGAGACATCACCGAGCATTTGGCTACATTAAAATTAAATTTGTTGCCGATGCCACTCGAGCACTCGGTTGATGTCGTCCTGCAGGCGTTCACAACCCGAGTAATTCCTAACCTCGAGCAGCAATTTAAAGTCATCTGTAAACAATATACAAGTCTGACGGTAAGTCATTTATCATTATAATAAAGTCGAGAGGCCCTACGTTGCTGCCCTGGCTCACGCCGGACCAAGTGTAATACGGGCGAGATTCACAGCCATTGTAATCTACTTAGTGCTGACGAATATCTGAAAATCGAATGCTTTAAAAGTTTTCCCAAAAATCGTTTTTTGTTTATTTTTTAAGCGTATATTAAAACATCTGTTGTTTATCTTAAGATCAACATCGTCAACTATCTACTGTATACTTCATTACATTATAGGGTAAGCCATACATCTATGACCCAGTAATTGCATCACAATAATTGTTCTGTTGATGATATGTCAGAATCATCAGAGTTCAGACTCTCTTCTTCTTCTGTATTGAAACAGTTGTGTCCAAAAATAAATTAATGTCAGAATTATCGGGTAAGTATGTGTGCCTTGTGACTTTTTGGAACACAACGCATATGAATTATTTTTGAACAAGCACTGCAGGTCTATGGGTTTATTTATGATCGTAATGGAACGACAAACTACACAATAATTACTGGCTTAGGTAACTACAGTGTCCTTATCCTTTTAGATGCTGATAATTCCGTTTTCTTCTCTTAATTTTTTGTAACATCTGTTTCTACTTTAAACTTCTTTGGTGTTGTTTCAAATTGCTGATTTTAACATTAAATCGTGGCGGGTGGTCATTATTTTCCTCAGTTTTGTCTTTATCTCAGAATCTATAACAGAATTTAAATTAACAAAGTACTTTCCAAGGGATTTCAATGCTAATTATGCATTTCAGTTATTGTAAATAACTCTAGACATTACCACAAGGCAATTACTAGAATCATGCAGCCGCATGTTATGCTTTAAGAGCACTTAGATCAGAAATTAGCATTGAGCAATTGAAATTGGTATATTTCGCGTTGGTAGAATCAAAAATTAGATATAGCATAATGTTTTGGGGAAAAAGTTATGACTATAATATTAAAAGAGCTTTTGTGTTACAAAAACGCGCAATTCGCACATTGGTCCATATCCCGCAACGAGAGAGTTGCCGTGAACATTTTATAAATCTGAGTATACTTAAGCCCGGGTGACACGAGGCTAGTATTTTGAAGCTAGGATAGTAAGCTAGTAAGGGGTCACTAGCTTGGTTTCTAGCTTACCTACTAGCCTGGATTGTAACCAAGCTAGTGCTGTCTACACGAAGCTAGGAAATTTCAAGCTAGTCAAGTCAGTAGTGAGTTGTGCTTAACCTGATAACACGTATACGTAAAAATGAACAGTGTGCGTAAGAGAAAAGCAATTCTACTAAGAAAGTTAATTCGGAAGTTGTGTCAACATGCGCTAGATGAAATATTAGCTCTGCTAGAAGAAAAGCGTACTTGGACAAGACCCTGGATCTTAAGAAGACATAGTCATGGAGCATCTGCATTACTTTTAAAAGAACTGCGATCTGAGGATTCCGGCGAATTCAAGAGTATTTTGCGAATGACACCTAATATTTTTGACAATTTACTGAATTTAGTGGGACCACAAATACAAAAATTAAATACTAATATGAGAGAAGCCATACCGGCTAAAATAAAATTGGAAATAACTCTAGATTTTCTATCATCTGGTGTCAATTACAGGAAGTTAAGTCACATGTATCGTGTTTCAAGATCTACTATATCTAGATTCATACCAGAAGTTTGCAGTGAAATTTATAAGGCATTAAAGAAAGATATACAGGTATGTAGAATTTTATTTATTTCAAATTAAAGTAGGTACTTTTACGCTTACATAAATGGCGAGATTAAATTCTAAATTACAAAATGAGAAATCATAAATGACGACAAAATGTACGTTTACGCTACATAAATGGCGAGAAATGTATCAAGCATTTTGAAATGCTTGATAGATGGGATCTTCATCTTGCTCCAACTCTTGCTGTGGTGGCGGATGGATGATGGGTTCATCACGTTGCTCAGTCTGTTGTAGTTGTGATGGTGGATTAGTGTAGAGTGGACTTGCTGCAGAACTATTGTAAGAAAATGTGGTTGACATATTGGAGTCTGAAGAATTGATAGGTGACTGGTACGAAAATGTAGTATTTCCGAAGTTTAAATCATACATCCGACAGCGGGATAGTGTTGCGTTGATCTGATCCCTAGCTAAAATGGCCTGTCCGGGTGAAAGCTTTTTCAACTGACTTGCTACATATTTTGCAAATATCTCATGTTCATCCAGCTCTGGTTCCTGAAATTCTCGTGAACTGTTTAAATCCTCCTTAATCACCTTAATTTCATTTATCAATGAACTCACTTGCGAAACCTTCCGTTTCTTAACACTTTGCGGGACACTAAACGCCTATAAACGTGATAACAATAAAACTTTTATTGTGTCTCGTTCAGTGTCCCGGAAAGTGTTAAATTGCGGAATGTTACTTCCGGGGGAAATAAATTTAGAAGTTTTATCTTGAATAGACGACATTTCGCTTGCAGGTTGAGACATTTCAACTGTCTTTTCTGACAGATTTTCTGCTACGGGTGGTTCTAATGACTGACTGTTGCTTGCACTGTTGTCATCTTTATTATTGTTTGGAGAATCTTGATTGTTCTGAAAATAAAAAAATTGTTAAAAATATTGTTACAGATTCCAACTACAACTGAAGAATGGGCAGCTATAGAAAATGGTTTCAGAGTGAAATGGAACTTTCCAGCGTGTTATGGCGCCGTCGACGGGAAGCATGTTCAAATCATAGCTCCTGGCAACAGTGGAAGTTTGTTTTTTAATTACAAAAAAACATTCAGTATTGTTCTTATGGCTATTGTTGATTACGATTATAATTTCATTTATATTGACGTCGGCGCCTGTGGAATGGCATCTGATGGAAGTGTTTTTAGGAATTGCTCCATATATAATCAACTAGAAAATAACCTTATACCACAAGGCGGAGTAATTTTGGCGGATGCTGCATTCCCATTAAAATCGTATATTATGAAACCGTACCCAGGTGACAATTTAACACATGAAGAAAAAGTATACAACTACCGGCTAAGTAGAGCCAGAAGAACTGTAGAAAATGCCTTTGGCATATTGGCAAGCCGATTTCGTGTTTATCAAAGAACAATCGCAGTTGACGTAAAAACAGTAGACAAAATTGTACTAGCATCATGTGCTCTGCATAATTGGTTACGAAAAGAGCAAAAAAGCACTTATTGCATTAGTAGTGATGTCGACCAAGAAGACATTGAAGCGGGAAACATTATTCCCGGTTCATGGAGAATGGAAAATTTATGTTTACCCAGTATCAGTCGACAGGGAAGTAACCACTCTTCTCTGTCAGCTATCGAAAAAAGGGAGAAATTTAAGAGATATTTCAACAATGATGGAGCAGTACCATGGCAAGCAAGAATGATTCGTTAATTCAGACAAAACTACAAGAAAAATTAAAAATGCCGACGATTATTAATATTTCAATAAGTACTTTTAAGGTAAATAATTGTAAAGAGTAAATAATATTAAAATAACTTACCGAAGTTTTTCTCTTCATTGGCACCTTTTTTATGAAATTATGCATTTCCTCAAACCAAATAATTTTTGGCTTATAGACTTCTGCAGTTCCTGCTCCAGACCTCTCAGATTTTTCTATCTTTGTTAATTCTTGACAATATGTAGCTCTTAGATTTTTAATTTTATTTTTAATCTCTTTTATCGACATTTCTATTCCATCTTTATTTAGTATGTCGCGTATTTTTTCTAGTGACGAGTCTCGCATTTGCTTGTCCTTGTAAGATGGAATACTTGCATTCCACAAACATTCCTCTTCTCTGTACAATTGAACGAATTTTAAATTAATTTCGTCCGCTAATTTCGGCATTTTAACAAATTGCACGCACTCTCACCACGCTCTCCGACTGCACACTAGCTTAGGTTCGCTAGCTTCGCGGTTGACACGAAGCTAGTAACGAAGCCAGGATAGTAAAACGGGTGGTGGGGGGCGCCTACTAGCTTGAAAAATAGAACCCCAAGCTATAAAACTATCCTGGCTTGAGGCACTAGCTTGCTAGCTTCCACACTAGCTTACTAGCTTGTAAACGAAGCTAGTTCCGTCTACACGAAGCTAGTGTCACTAGCTTACTAGCTTGGCAGCACTAGCTTGGCTCACTAGCTTGATTTACTAGCCTCGTGTCACCCGGGCTTTACAGTGCCGAGCATTTATATATTTGTACTTCTAAGTAACATGGCCAAATATATACATGAATATGAGACAGCAGAAGAACGACAGCTTAGAGAAGGCACACGTAGACAAGACATTAAAACGTTGCAAGGTACAGCCAAATTTGAATATTGTGAAGCACAGTCCCAGATATCAATCGGTTATATTATTTAATAAGTTGCCTCTAGTTATAAAGAGCGCTATCTACTCAAGCTCTTTTAAAAATCAACTTAAAAGTTTCCTGTCGAATAAGTGTCTTTATGCTGTTGAAGATCTATAACGAAATTCCTGTATATGTATGTTGTATTGTTTATAAGCATTTTTGTAATATTTAAAGTGTTTTTTCGTGATGTTATTTAATTTTTTCTTTTTTTTCTTTTCTATACCATGTAATTTCAGATACAATTTATTGTTCATGAATAAACAAACAAACAAACAAACATGGTGGGCAATAAATTATTGCCCATATCTAAAATGACCAGTACGAGTTTAAAACTATCATAGTCTTGAATTAAAATCAAAGAAAGCACTACTTGTTACCGTAATTATGCTATCGAACTATCTCACAAATAGCTTACAGATAACAATATTTTTCCTTATAGTGAACACTGTTCGTGAGCGATCGCTCTAATGTCTTCGGTATGTTAACATATCTGTCACATATCGGCTAATACCTTACGAGCGTACCGACCATTTGCCTTTGTCTCTGTCTTTTTCTTTACGTGTAAAGAGTAAAGAAAATAACCACACCTTTGCACTTTTGTAAGGCTTTTCGTTGTTTTTTTCATCATAATTATTGCTCTTAAATAAAAAAAACTATCGCGCATAAAAGCTCCAGTCATCTGTACTAAATTAAACTTTAATTCTAAACTTTATTTTGGTTAATTAATCATAATATAAAATTTCTTATTTATACAAAAAAATAGTAAAATAGAGGAAAAAATTACTCGATAAGAGGTAACTTTGCTTATTTATTCTATCGAGGAAACTTTATCAAATCGTGTTTCCATCACATATAATTATGTTAGTACTCAGTCAAAATGCACATTGTTAACTTTACAATTTTCCAAAAGTTTGATATAACTCTCACCTCATTATTCACATAAACAAACACAGACTTTTATCTTGTTAGATTATTTTTAATTTATTTAATCACTGGTATAATATATTGGTAATTTAAATTGCACTCTAAAATATTATATTTGTAAAAATGGATGACTATAACGTGATAATAAATAATGATTGTCACTCGTCGTTAAAAAATATAAAAAACACAAACACTGTAATCAGTACCTATAACAGTGTTTGTGTTTTTTTAAATATTTTTCGGTCTATCGACCACCTAGCCATACAAATATCGATATTTTTTTAATATCCCTCTACGATTGTCTAACAATCTATCATCCTTTCATAATATCATATTAGTTGGCGATATTAATATTGACATTATTGAAAATTCCCAAGATAATAGATCCTACGCATATCTTAACCTAATCGCTTCTCTAGGTATACTTCCAGCTCACACGATTCCTACTCATAGTCGCACGTGCTTAGATCATATAATGTTAAAGACAAGATTATCAGCATTCTGTTATGTTGGTCAAACTTTGGTTACAGATATACAATTTAATAGCGCTATACAATTTTTAGACCGTAAACTTATCAAAAACCAAGGCCTCAAAACTATTAAACGAATAGACGCAGGACTTGAAACGTACGTAAAGAACATAGATTTTGAAAAGACTTTCCGTATGACAGATGTCAACGGGGCAACCAATTTCTTTATACACTCTCTTGGTCAAGCTATAAATGATAATACAAAACTAATCACGACTTCTAGACGTAAAATAATTTTGAAGCCTTGGATAACCCGGGCCTATTGATATGCATGCGAAATCGTGATCAATTATATATCCAGATAATGAGGTAGTACTTTGCACTTACAAAAGATACAGACATTTTTGCAACGACATAAATTAAATAAATTTAGACAAAGTTACTAGCAAGATATGATTAAAAAAGCAGGGAAAAACAACAAAAACTTTGAGAAGCCATTAAAAATATAACCTATTGGTACCAATAAAGCCAAACAGCAATCCACACAGCTTATTTCAATAGACTATCATAATGAATCAATTAATAGAGTAAATATTTTTTTTTGCAAACGTAGGTAAATCTTTTTCAGAAAAATTACTCTCACAAAAAACAAGAACCCGATAGTCTAACAACTAATTCTTCTCAAAATTCCTTTGTTCTTCTTCCTACCGATGAAGAGGTCCTTAACTATTAATTTAAAAAACGAGAGCCAGTTGGCGTTAATAATATATCTGGATCATTTTTTAAACACACATGCCGATGCGATCTCTCTTTCTCTGCTGGAATATTTCCGCGTGCCTTTAAATTCCAAAATTTTACCCATATTCAAGTCCGGAGACAGATACTGTGTCTATAATTATAGACCAATGTCCATACTACCAGTTGTCAAAAAAAAAATCGATTAATGAACACCAGACTTACTCAATTCCTTGAACAAAATTCTCTTTTATCTCCTTCACAGTTTGGCTTTCGATCTGGCTGGTCAACAGCTGAAGCCGTCCACGAACCAACAGATCATATTGTCAACAGCTAGATAATAAAATAAAAAACCTTAGCCATTTACCTACATTTAGCTAAAGCATTTTTGACACAGTATCTGTTACTATTTTGGTTTAAAAAATTATAATAAGGGAGTAAGAAGTCTACCACTTCAACTATTCATGGACTATTTATCTGAAGGAACATTAACTACTGAAGTAGATAATTGGATTAGCGACGAACTTACTAATCAGTGCGGCGTTCCACAAGGTAGCATCCTCGATCCAACATTATTCTTAGTATATATAAACGATTTATGTGATATCAAGGTAAAATTATCCCTTTCGCCGATGATACTACCTTGATTGTCCCCTCATCATCATCGGTTTAAAATGATGCTCAACAAGGTCTTTATACGGTCTATAAATGGTTATATTCTAATTTGCTTACCCTCAACATCGATAAGACAAAATAAATGTCATGACTTATTTGACCCCAGGATCAACCAAACTTCAACTTGAAAGCCCAGTCATGTAATTTCATCAACCATTGTTCTTGTCCTGTATTAGTTTAAACGAATTCCTTCAAATAATATCTTGGCATAATCATAGATTACCGTCTCAGCTTCCAACAACACATTCAAAACCCTAGTTAAAGGAATCTGAAAATTTACCTACATATTTTGAAAATCTAAGACATCTGATATATCAGTTATTAGAACAGTTTACTTTGTACTATGCCAGTCTTCGCTAGCTTATTGCATTACCACATGGGGTGGTACCTCTAAACTTATATGATAAATTTAGATAAAGCCTAAAAATCTTTTTCCCAATCCTCTATCCAACTTTCGAACTTTACCAACACTGTCAAATACTAAAGATCGATACGATTGCTTTGGATTTGGACTCGGCAACAGAGTTACTACTTATAAGCAAATGGGGCTTTGATGGAGCCTCAGGTCAAAGTAATTACAAACAAAATTCTGAAACAGAGTTTGATGATTCAACTATTTTCATGGCCAGTCTAGTTCCTATAAGGCTTCAACAATGTGAAGGAACAATTGTTAAGGAAAACGACCGTCCGTCATCAACTTTCTATTGCCGTCCGATAATGTTCAAATTTACCAAAGAAACGTAGTCAACAGTGGCAACTATAAAAGCTAGCATAACACAAGAAATACATAGAAACACTTCAGCCATAAAGAATCAATCAAGTTGAAGTTAAGCATCAATTGCACATGACGATGATGGACGGCAAAATAACGTCGTATTTGTCAGACACATCTTCAGCTGTCTGTGATATTTGCAAAGCAAAACCGTCAGAGATGACAATTTAGAGTCACTTGCTCAAAAAGAAAACAACGAACAAATGTTCCATTATGGAGTTTCATCTTTACATGCCTGGATAAGATGCATGGATAAGTGCTTTCTTCATATCGGTAAATATAATTTTCATAATCATAATATCTTTATTGTGTATGTTTGTTACAGGTCTTAACAAAAAAAAATTGTTCCAATATGTCCTGCCTAATAGGCATACAATAATTATGTATTAGCATTAAATTGAAAATTATTTTACATGTCAAATTTAGTTATTATAATTATGTCAAAATGTCATATTCATATTCATTTATTGCATTTCATGTTGTTTACAGGTTGTTACATTATGATAGTTCCAAACAATGAACCCTGCTAGGGCACAGCAATGTATAGGCGACAGGTTTTAATTAATTTAACATGCTATCATTATTAATTATTAATACAATTTGATAAATATAGATTAATTTAAAAATTATTAATTATTATTATACATTAAGTCATTCTTACAAACTAAATAAATAAATTATCATTTTCTGACTGATGTCTTTTAGAGTACCTAGTTATGTATGTGTAATGTGTTCGAGTCGATGGTAATTTATTTATTTCTCAGTTAAAAATTCTTTTAGGCTATAATATGATTTAAGTAGTTTTGTAGGTCATTTTTGAATTTGTTGTTGTACTCTGTATCCTTAACTGAATTCGGAAGTTTATTATAGATTTTAACGGACATGGCCATGTCAAAATACAGTTAAATTAAATGTTTAAACAAATCAATCAATAATTCAAGAAATCTTGGATCGTATAGAATGCATTATCAATTAAAAAGTTTCGTAATTTATTTTTAAATACTGGAAGTTCCTTAGTGCTCAGAATGTCAATAGGTATTTTGTTGTATATTTTTGATGCAATTCCAAAGAAGCTTATTGTTAAATAGAGCCGTTTTATGTGGTACTTAGACATTTTTAACATGTCTTTTCGATTTGAGTTTATCAAATAGATTTTCATTTGTTTTTATAATTACTTCATAATATTTTTCATGTTATGTAGTTTCCTGTGAGATTATTTTTAAAGTGACATTTCTTTTTGTTTGCAGCTTATCGTTTAGACTTCAAAAAATGGAGTTGCAAGGGCAATGACAAAGAAAAAATGTCACTCTGAAAGAACGCTATACAGCAAGCGTTTAAGAAGGAATGCGGTTTACTTATCGATGTAGTCAAGCAAGGAGTAGGCACAACCAATGATGGCAATACTGCCAGAAGATTTTTCAGGGATTCGGAAACAACAGCCCGCATAACAGGAATACGTAAAGATCTAATAGAAAGGTTTCGTGATTCTTCAGACTGTTGCATCTGGAGAGCGCGTGGACCTTTCTAAGTTTCCGAATTTTGTAGAAATACTGCAGAATTGTATGTTAACTTATATCCCTGGTATGTTAGTGTTAGTGGTGTTCCTCAAGGTTCCTTGATGGGTCCGTTACTTTTTATCATTTATGTAAGCGACATCGACTCGTGTTTTCACAACTCAAATTTACTTTGTTTTGCTGATGACATGAAGATATTTTCATCAGTAGCATCAGATGATGACATGGATGCTCTCCAATCTGATCTGGCGCGATTGGATGATTATTGCTTGATTAATGAGCTAGATTTGAACCCTGTTAAATGTTCAGTAATCTCCTTTAGCAGAAAACGCGTCCCTGTCCCTACAACTTATAAACTTAAAGGGCAGCTATTACATAGACGCGATGGTGTACGCGACCTGGGCGTTTTTCATGATTCCAAACTTTTATTTAACGTGTACATTGAGCAAATAGTGGCCAAAGCTTCGAGGTCACTGGGTTTTGTTATGAGACTCGCAGGGTGTTTCAATAAAGCCAAGACCCTTAAGATTATTTATTGCTCTTTTGTGAGAAGTCATCTTGAATATGCGTCACAAATCTGGAACCCGTGTTATGGCAAGTACATTGATCGTATAGAGAATATACAAAAAAGATTTATTCGTTTTCTATGTTTTTGGCTGCTTATACCATACCATTCTGATAATTACATAAATCTTTGCAAGAAATTTCATTTACAGCCACTCATAAATCGCCGTCTACTAGCAAATTGCACTTTCCTCTTAAAAATTATATCCAACGAGATTGACTGTCCTGATCTCCTTCATAAACTACGTTTCAATGTTCCTCAGAGATCAGTTAGATTCAATCCACCTATATCCATTCCTTTTTCCTCTTCTAACTACAGGCAAAACTCATACATGGTGCGAGCGAGTAAAGACTTTAATATTATTTGTAAAGAGTTCTCATTTGACCCATTTACCACCAAAACCTATTCTGCACGCGCTCGGCTAAACGCTGACATTTTTACAAGTGCATAGTGCATAATACTTATTGTACCTTATATATAATATATATATTCTTAATCTTTTTTATCGTGCTTGTTAGTGTTAGTGATCCTAAGATTTCTACTAATTTTTCTGTTTTTACCCGTGAGAACCTGTAATTGGCTTTATGTTTCTTAATCAACTGTTATCCATATGTTATTGCTGTTGGTTCTCCTATAAATAAATAAATATTGTATGCCTTCCAGTATACATAAATTGTTGGTACATGGGAGTAATATAATTAAGCACTTTGGTGCCATACCTATACGTAAACTGTCGGAAGAGGCAGCTGAAGCTCGCAATAAAGATTTCCGGAAATATAGAGAGAGTCATTCTAGAAAGGTAAGTAGAACGGCGACAAATGAGGATATTTTACACAATCTTCTTTTGTCTTCTGATCCAAAGATCACAAGTCTAAGACCTCGAATGGTCAAACAAAATATAAGGTTCTCCCTCCAAAAGTCAAAGAGCTTCTGTTGAGTTTTCCCACAGACTCCGATATACATTTTATTGATGTAGATAATTTACAAGATAGTCATAGCGATGGTGAATAAGATTTTTGGTAGATTGTAAGTTTCCTGTTTTTTTTTATTTGTTTGTATGTCATAATTGTAAGGAAATAATAAAGTTTCGTGTTGTATATAGTTACGTTTTTAGTTTACTTGTGTTGGTAGTAAGTTAGTTTACCTTTACTAATTTGTATTATTACGTGCTTTTACTTACTATTCCATATCAATTTAACTTAATAGTACTTACGAAAATAAAAATGAAGCTTTTTATTCTATGGACTTTTTAATTTTTTTCGATCCATTTCTTTGGCAGAGTTGCGATTTTATGCACATGTTCATAGCATCAAATGATAGTAGACTAGACAAGGTATAAGAAAAATAAAGTTTCTAAGCGGGATCACACGCTACTTAGCAGGAATTTAATTTAATTTGATACGCTCCATACAAAAAATAACAAAACACATTTTTCTACCCGAAGTATAAAGTTTAAGAAAAAACATCAGGACAATTATTATTTACGTTTAAGGAGCTCTATCCATCCGCATAAAGAAAAAATTAAAAAACAAAGTTGGTCCCTAAGTCACTAAAATCATAGTTTCGACCCACTGTGCGGCGGCGTGCGAACCGCGCGCGCCGGGCTTTCACACGCCACTTGCCTAGCGAGTCCGCCACACTCGCTAATCCTGCGCGACCACATACCAGACACGTTTAGCAATACAAAGCACCGATGGAGGACGCCAGCGGCAGTTTGCGAATCTATTCGTGAACACGGTACGAGTCGGGCGTACGCGTACTCCCAATACCATCGATAGACTGGTGGCGGTCGGCGCGAGACCACCACCCAGCGATCGCAGAAGGTCTACTTAACTTGTAAAAACTGTGGCAAATGCACCGAACACAACAACAAGATTGCACAAATGCGTCCAGTCTGCGTGTGGTGCACTCGAAAGTTTACCACCGTATATAAAAGATAGTACTACGAGTACCACAGTCTCGTTGAGTGTGTGAGCTCGAGGTGCTCGCGGTCCGCCGGTGAGCGGTTCTACTGCGGGCACCGGTAGCGCGCGGCGCCACGCAAGCGCTCGCTCAATGCCGCCCGCTTGCGCTGACCTACACGCGCGACACACTGCGCCACAGTCTGCGTGCTCGAGCACTACGTTAAACTAATGAACATCGTCGGCTAGTTTTCAACAGCCATGGTTTACCCTGATTCATTTAGTGCGGCTGGGAATAGTCGCCGGTGGGTTAAGTTAAGTATAGTGAGGGAAGTGATGCCCACATCTCTTACTATACTTAACAGTATTAATTAATATTTAAGTGGACTGTCATTTATTATTGCCAATCACGTGTATACCGGAGCGCCGTGCGTGTGGGTTGGTTAAACTATTCAAGTAGGTATCTTTCCGGGGACGAAGGTGGCTCGGGAGATGCTATATCATGACATCGACAGCGGGTCGGGAGATGCTATATCATGACATCGACAACGGGTCGGGAGATGCTATGTCATGACATCGACAGCGGCTCGGGAGATGCTATATCATGACATCGACAGCGGGTCGGGAGATGCTATATCATGACATCGACAGCGGCTCGGGAGATGCTATATCATGACATCGACAGCGGTTCGGCAGATGCTATATCATGACATCGACAGCGGCTCGGGAGATGCTATATCATGACATCGACAGCGGCTCGGGAGATGCTATATCATGACATCGACAGCGGCTCGGCAGATGCTATATCATGACATCGACAGCGGGTCGGGAGATGCTATATCATGAAATCGACAGCGGGTCGGGAGATGCTATATCATGACATCGACAGCGGCTCGGGAGATGCTATATCATGACATCGACTGCGGGTCGGGAGATGCTATATCATGACATCGACAGCGGGTCGGGAGATGCTATATCATGACATCGACAGCGGGTCGGGGGATGCTATATCATGACATCGACAGCGGCTCGGGAGATGCTATATCATGACATCGACAGCGGCTCGGGAGATGCTATATCATGACGACGTCGAAAGTAGCACGCAGGAGGCTGTAGGCCGCGCCTTCGTGGAGAGCTTGCTTCGACCGACCTTGTGCCATTTACATAAATACTTCCGACCGGTGCTTACCTGCCGCTAGCCTCTGTACCGACGTCATCGCCTACGCCACCGGCCACCACACTTCAATTGAAACAATTAAATTATTCCAACAATAATGCGACGATCATGTTTCCCACTCATCGTTAAAAAGGTGATGTTGTTGAGAGCTTTAGTAAAAAAAAAAATCCTTATGTAACGAACTATTGATTAGCTTATATTATAATAAAACTGGTTCTAATGGGAATTTAAGAATTTGTTTAACACTAAACTTTGTACCTACCGTCGCGCGTCGCGCGTCGTCAGTGTGGATATTCTTTAGACGAGGCACCGAACAGTGGCTTAGTGTTTCACTGAGCTCACGTGCTATTGACATTGAAAGTCATGAATAACAATTAGAAAAGACAAAGGTCCCACATGCGAACCTTGAGGTACCTACTCTGCTCCTACTGGCAGGTGGCAGGTACACAGCCGACAGCTCACTGTGACCGTCACACGAGCGCACTCGCGAGGGCACGTTTAATGAACCAACTAAGTAGGTACAACAATCAGGATCTATATCTTCTTCTATAAATAATTGTCATTATATAAGTGCAAACTTTGAATATAAGTAGGTAGCATATTGAAGATTTTTGAAAAAAGTAATTGGTGCTAGGTCTGGGAGCGATTCTTATGCCGAAAATAGCTTTTATAATTTTTGTCTGTTTATCTGTTCCAGCATTACACAAATACTACCGGATAAATTCCGTTCACGATTCAAACACTTACGCAATATTGGGCAACATGGTTCATCGATATGTGAGCAATAATTAATCAGATAAAAAAAAAAAAAAAATATGAAACATTTATCACACAAAAGAAGCGAATGTCAGTGAACGGGTGTCGCACCTATACCGGTGCGGCCGGGCCAGCAGGGCTAACATGACAAGCACGAGAAAGCTCTTTATCTCGTTTTGTCGAAATTTGTCAATTCTGACGTCATTCTAATCCCTAACATGACCGTAAACGACGAGATATCTCGAAAAAGGCACTTTGACACTTCTATATCTCGCGACGAGAAACCGATGTTGCATGTTATTAAAAACAAATTATTTTTATGATAGCAACATCGGCTTGAGATTCCGTTTCATTCATTCAATGGTGCCGATTTTCTTTTCACAAATGCCTGTAAACTAGACTAAAAATCACCAAAATTTAGATTATTCCTGTCAACCGACGATTTTCCATTCTGAAATAGACTAAAGTGACACAACTTAGTGACTCAACTATATTTTAGTTTGACGGCACTGAGCTATTAATTTAGTGAAAATGGCAATTTTGCTATTCAGAATTTTACGTTCTTCACCTAAAATGTTGATTGACTAAGTATTTAATCGCGATTAAAAAATGAACAAAATGAATGAATGAATGATTTTATTAGATTTTTTTAACGATAATTTTTATATTTCTATTTACTGCATTTATTATCATGCTACTACTCATATTTTATGTTATTGTTGTGCCCGACAGGGTCCATGTGAACTATTTTATTATTATCAAGATCTTGTAAACACATGTGATATGCAATAAATTAATAATAAGTTAAATTTGAACTAAAATTCACACCAACACCTCGAAGGTGCAAAAACAATACTGTTTTTTTTTCTTTTCTTGCTTATATCTCGAAAACGGTGTGTCCTATCGCAAAAATAATGACAATTTCGACCCCCTTTATGAAACCCATAAACCCCTAACACTCAACATGTAGGTAATATTTTTTCATATTTTCCATACAAAAAACAAAAAATTACATATAAAACACGTCGTTCCAGTATAAAAAGTAGTTTAAAACTAAGTATTTTCATTATTAATAAATTTTTAAATAAAATGATGACTAAAATAAGTACAATTAAGAAACTGCCATGGTATTTTGGAGTTTTTTTTTTGTACCTATCATAATTTTGTCTACTCTTCTCGTCGTCAAAATCGGCGACGAGTAAATACGACTAAATGATAGAAAAATCGGAGATTATCTCGTGTTGAATTGTCAAAAATCGAGATAACTAAGGTGCCATGTTAGGGTTTGTTGAGTTGAGTTTGAGAAAACATAAATTTTGACAGGAGGAGTCGACTATTTTGTATGGAAGTGCTGTCAGAAAACGAGAAAGGCACCGAAATAGACAAAAATTACTCACGCGAGAGCGAGTAACTGTCGCGTGTGTCATGTTAGGCCTGCAGGACGCGCGACGGGCGTCGGTCACCTCACTGCCTATCTATGGAAATTGCTATCTCTGAGCATTGTGTTTGATGTCTAGTACATTGAGGAGTGTGCTACCTAGTGAATTATGTAAATCTCGAGCATGCAGCAATGAAGTGTAATATTATGATCAACACGTTCAAATGCGTTAATAATATCTGCATGAGTATGAGTAAACTAAATAATTATCTAAATAATATATCAAGTAATGCGAGTTTGCGACGACATACTATGGAAACAACGAAGTTTACGAAGTAACCATAGGTTACTTCACTCATATCACATCAATGAAATGGCTTGGTACTGACCGTCACTCATTCCAGTAGTCTATAACGACAAATAGATCAGATACCTATAGTAGCAAGGGCTCATAGCCGGGTCACGTAAATACAAAGGCAGATCAACACAGGGTACTTAGCTGTTCTGTAACGTAGTCGCGTACGTATGAATAAAGCATTACAAACACGATTACAACGCAGACATTTATAAACTGTCTCCAATATGATCGGTTCGGAAAGATATTGCTTTAACAGAAACGACAGCTTTATAAGAACTCGCTCTGAAAAAATACTATTTGTAGGTACATATCTGCGTTGAATCCGCCTTTTCATTACAAACAAATGCGGCTGCACTAGAAAGCGCTGTGTTGCAGCTGGGTTCGGACTATTTCTGCTTTAAGCCAATGCAAGATAATGCAGCACAAACTATGGGTGTCTGTGTTGCATCCGCCTTTGTATTTACGCAGCCGGGTGGCCAGCTGTGCGGCTAAGTGGAAACAAGTATGTGGAAATGCGAGCTCCACAACACCGAGCGTTTTGCTTCGCGAGGCGACTCAGCCGCTGTGGCCTGGCTGCGGGGCGAGCACGGTCTACCGTGACATGGAGTCACGTCACACATTTTATCACAGTTTGGGCGATCAAACCGTTTTGTCTTAAAAGCTATTACGGCGAAGAGAGACAATTTCTTGACATGTGACGTAACGCATTGTTTTGGGCGCTCACTAACATATTGTTTACGTCATATACTAACACAATTTTTTGCCTGAAATAAATAAATAAATAATAACTTCTTGACGTTTAGTTGGGACTCATTATGTCTTGTTTTTTATTTTGTCGCATTTTGACAGATGACTAAGAAAAATTTATCACGTTCGTTCGGAGGTGGTGATAAGATTTGAACATTGAAAAAAATAAGATTTTCCTGCTAATGCCGAGGGTGCCGAGGGTGGCATACTGAGGATTTAAATCCGGCTTTAGCACTCTCGAAAATTATGAAAATGACACCCATAACGAAAAATGTGAGAAGTTTCACAGCCGCCATCTTGGATTTTCGTTTTGGCTGAATTCACACTTTCTCTCTCTCTCTGTATCGAATCAGAAGAAGCCAGTCGCAATTATGAAGCCGAGTTAGAACTTCGTTCCAAAAACCCGTTTACCATGTCACTCTATGAAGTCAGCAACAAGACAGACATGTCGTGCCTCTCGATTATGTGACATGATTGACCCGTGCTAGTATTTTAGACAAATTGACAGACATGATATAATTGATCATGTCTTGTCACATACGTCTTGGGTGCGTCCGTGCTCGCCCCACTGAACGGCTAAGTAAATCGCGTGAGTAATTTGGGTGTTTGTGCAGGTCGGTGGAAGACAACTTCATCTCAGAGCTGGAGGGCGGCGCGCTGTGGGGCTGCCGCGCGCTACGCACGCTGCGCCTGGCGCGGAACCTGCTGCGCGACGTGCCCACGCACGCGCTCGCGCCGCTGCATCACCTGCAGACACTGTACGTACACAGTCTAAACATATACACATCAGTACATACAGCGACTAGGCCATCATTGTCATCGTTGTGTAATATCGAAAGCCGTGTGCTGTGGGACACTGAGCAATGTGGGACCACATTTATTAGCGCGGTGTTATTAAGGAACAAACATACGGAGCTGACCCACTTGCAGTCGCCGCTAAACTTCGCAGATAAGTACTGCAGTTAGCTCGGAGCTCTGTTATGTTTCGAGAACTGCCCCTCCCCTCCCCCACCGCCCTACTCCCACCTATTTACTATTTAAGTCACACTGTAAGCTCAGCAATTTTTATTTCTGCTTTATTAAAATTACTTTGTTTCCTTGCAAATAAACAACCACGTTCTCGTCGTTCTTACAATAACAATATCCGAAACCAACATGAAAAGTAGATGACATTGAGTGTTAGAAGGCAAAGTACTCGTAATATCTGCCTGCACTGCTTAAAAACTCTAAACCTAAGCACGGGGCAAGCGCAACGGTAACTATTATAAACAGTATGACGAGTGAGACGAGTGCAGCGATGCCGGGCAGTGGACAGCCGCACGGAGCAAGTCTCGTGTGACACACTTTCTGCTATATATAGCACATCATAATTCGCGGTATTTATAATTAATTGCGAGTGGACTCGGTGGCGGCGTCTGTCGGCGAGCAACGTTCACGCGCCGCCTGCGCTGGGGCTTGCGGCTGGTGGGAGGGTCCACTTCACGAGCGCCAGACGGCTCTACTAACAACTTCACAAATTCTTTTATTTAATATCAACCAACAACGTTGACATTTTCACTTGCATTCACAAGTGCTGCTGCTGGGTTGAGTTCAATATAACATAAACTTGTAAAGAGCTTTGTCAAGCATAAAGTTAAAGTTTCGCCTATACTTCCTACCTACATAGATCGGAATGTTGGGCTACAAAAAAAGATGGATGAAAGGCAGTTGCATACAGAGATGGAGAGAGAAGTAGCGCCTATGAGTGAACAGCTGAGGAGTAACGGATGGCGTAAGGTTGATGTGATGCGGAAGTAACCTATGAGTGAACAGCTGAGGAGTAACAGATGTCGTGAGGTTGATGTGATGCCGAAGTAGCGCCTATGAGTGAACAGCTGAGGAGTAACGGATGGCGTAAGGTTGATGTGATGCGGAAGTAACGCCTATGAGTGAACAGCTGAGGAGTAACAGATGTCGTGAGGTTGATGTGATGCCGAAGTAGCGCCTATGAGTGAACAGCTGAGGAGTAACGGATGTCGTGAGGTTGATGTGATGCGGAAGGATGAGGAGCATGGTTGCACACAAAGCAGTTGAATAAGTCTTATGAATTAGTACCGCCTGGTCTAGATGAGCCGGTGATGCGCGACATAGTCGCGCCTGATACACGGCGCACTCATTTGTTGACAATGTTCGAAGTGCAGTCAGCGGCGCGACGCTGCGGTCCTAATACCAACGAAAAAAAACAAGCAACAACAACCAACTGGAAAGCGCAACGTCGAGCTTGGCTTGCGCCTATACATGCCGAATGACTGCCACTCATTACTTTGTGGCCAAGGGCTAATCGTACGTGGGCTCACACCAACATACAGTCCGCGCCACCACTGAAGTCCGGCGGAAAATTGTGGAAATACATTTTTTAAATGCAATTTGATGCAATGACATAGACACTAGCGCCGCGTCTATCGGACTTGAATGGAGGCGCGGACTACATATATAACTTTTGTAATATTGTTGGTACAAACTGTGCTGAGTAGCCGTATAGTGCGTTAAACTCGCTACCTGCAACCTACAATACAGCGATATCGACCTACATACCTCAATCCTCAGGACGCTGACACTACACTGGGAATCTAAATCTGGAAAACATAAATATTGATATTTTTAGTTGAAATGAAAATATTATATTGTTAGTAATCTAGTTTTAATTCTATTTTCGTTTCAAATATTTACTGGTGGTGCGTATCATGCAAGCTAAAGAAGAGTAAAGAAAGAAAGAGAAAGTATTTATTCAAAGATCGCTTTAAGCGATAAGACCGCCCATTGTGTCACCCTATGTAAAATTTCTAAATTTATGTCTGTGATTTTTATGGTGTACAATAAAGAGTATTCTATTCTATTCTATTCTGACTCGCACAGGAAGATCATAAACTAATAAAAAATATCTAGGTATGCTTCAAAAACAAACTTATATGTATAAAAAGAAAAGAAAAAACCGAAGGTCATGTACGAGGCCAAAGGGAGTACCTAAAGCGTACCATTCTTGTTCGTTGAGTTAGGTATGCTTGGTAGAACACGGCAGTGATGGCAGTCCGCCTCCCAGTCGGGCGCGCGGTGTCACTGGCGCTGCACACTGACTGATTGCTCTAGCGGAGGCGCGCGTACAGATCTCCGACTAGACACACAACATGATTGCCAGTGTATGTGATGTGCTCTAACGTAAAACTGGTTGCAGGAACCTGGCGGGCAACCTGATCAGCGAGCTGAGCGACACGGCTCTGCCGATGCTGCCGGCGCTGCACACGCTGTGAGTTCATATTCACCACACGCTAGTGCTACCGTCACCGCACTGCGTGCGCGCCTTGCGGTACAGTACATATACACCACGCGCTAGTGCTACTGTCACCGCACTGCGTGCGCCCCTTGCGGTACAGTACATATACACCACGCGCTAGTGCTACCGTCACCGCACTGCGCGCGCCCCTTGCGGTACAGTACATATACACCACGCGCTAGTGCTACCGTCACCGCACTGCGCGCGCCCCTTGCGGTACAGTACATATACACCACGCGCTAGTGCTACCGTCACCGCACTGCGTGCGCCCCTTGCGGTACAGTACATATACACCACACGCTAGTGCTACCGTCACCGCACTGCGTGCGCGCCTTACGGTACAGTACATATAACACCACGCGCTAGTGCTACCGTCACCGCACTGCGTGCGCCCCTTGCGGTACAGTACATATTCACCACACGCTAGTACTACCGTCACCGCACTGCGTGCGCGCCTTACGGTACAGTACCTATTCACCACACGCTAGTGCTACCGTCACCGCACTGCGTGCGCGCCTTACGGTACAGTACATATTCACCACACGCTAGTGATAGATAAAAAAAAGGAATTTTGAACTGATTGAATGGCTTATTAGTACCTACAGATGCAAAAAAAATGGTTCGGATTTGGCCGCTGCGACACAAGTTATTACTTATTAATTTTTTTTGTTAACAATTTTGCAATAGACCGTATAACCACACAACCACAAAACCATTTTATCCTCGACATTACTATCAGAAATGGTTCGTTTTGTGCACTTGTTGTAAAATCTATTGGGAGCCTAGATATTCTATGATCCAATCGGAATAAATACACACCACCTTAAGAATATGTTTGATTTACAAATTATTTTGGTATTACGTTTGTATGAACCACGCATGCTCCGCCGCCGACCCGTTAAGACGAAAGCCTACGACCAGTGCGTGTTGCCAGTGGTGAAATATGGGTCTGAAACGTAATCGCTCACAATGGACCTCATTAGAAGGCCCAAAGGGTCCCAAAAGTCACCCAAAGGGCAATGCAAAGGGCTCTATGCTAGGAGTTTCCTAGCATGATCGAATCAAGAATTCGAGATATCCATAGGAGAACCAAAATTATCCACACAATCAGAAGAATCGCCAAACTTAACGGGCAGTGGGCAACATTTTGATGTCATTTTTGATTTTCAGAACTACCTCCAATAGAAAAATTTAGGAGGTTTTATAGATTGTATGGAGGAATCTTATTTCTTAGGTAAACTTAAAACTTAGCACAAATTCTTATCAAAATAAAGATTGTCAGTATTCGTTTTTCAAAACTACCCTCAAAATACAGTTTTAAAGGGTGTTAAAGTTGTATGGCTCAGAGCTTTAGTTAGTAGAGTTATGGTGAGTTGACGGTAAACCACGGTTTAGCACAAGAAATAGTTTATTTCTTAAAGTTACAAGATAGGTATAAGTTGGATGCCAATCCGTGCCAATCGCGATGATTGCAATTTGTCAACTAACGTAAATGATGTGTGAATATAATTATATATAAATTGAGGTTGCATTGTCAGCAACCAAGTCGTTGTACGTGAACCGTACATGCTCCCAAGGGAAAAAAGGGAGATGGATAGTACACGAAAGGCGAGATCGGCAACCAGTACATAGTAAAGAATAAAGTATATAAATGTAAAACAAACAAAGTTACAAAAAAAGTAAGTAAAGTAAAAGTAAAACAAGTAAATAAAACACTGTAAATATTAATTTGACGATATGTCATCAAAACTAAATCCGTTTCTGGGTTCCTGTGTCGTCGAGTTACGGATCTCCCACATCTCAATATTTACTTCTTTGTCTGCTCCTTTCTGTTGTCCCAGTTTTGTGCTTGTCGCAGATTTGTGGTTCTTGATTATCCTTCGTTTCTTTATAATAAAGTAGACGCCAACCACAGCAAATCCTCCCAACAACAACGAAGTCACGGAGTAAAGATACACGTCGTGCGTTGAAATACTTGGAGCTGCAGGTAGCACTTCATGTTGTTTTTGATAGGAGATTTGACGCTCAATTTTTGACGATTCTGCTGCACTGTTCAATTCAGTGATGTTCAGCTGTACGTTCCTCCAACCGAGATCAAACATGTTATTTATCGTCATATTTATGATCGGTACTTCGATATCCAATCCCGTGTTTACCCTACTTCCTAAGTGATTGTAAGTAAATATCGTGGCGTCTTTTTTCTGTAATAAGCACTTAGGTTTCAAGGCTACGAGTATGACTCCTGTTCCGTCAATGACCGCGGGTGTCACCTGATCGCTGAATATTACGCGCATCAGCTGTTTGTCGCACAGCGTAAACAACCAAACATTGGGTTTATGTAGTTTTATCCAATTCTCTTTACAAGTTATGTCATTAATGACACACGATAGTGAAGTTTGTTGACTAAACACCTTTGTCTCACACGGCGCATCTTTATCATGTAGATTGTATACGGGTTGTCGCGAGATGCACGTGTATCCATCTTCTCCGTATGATGTGCAATGGTGCATGTCTTGCTCTTCCAAAGTTATATATGAATTTTTAATCAAGTTGATAGCGATGAAGTCCGAAGAAGGTTTGACTAGTTTCAAGTTTCCTTGTCTCATGAATGGAATTGGAATTACACGATATATTTTGTAGTCTTCGTCGCTCAATAACGGAATGTGTAATTCGAATAGTAAAAAGTTACTTGTAATTCTAGCTTTCACGTGAATCAGTTCATAGATGACTTGAAAATCCCTTTGAATATCCTTAATCGGCAACGAAAGTCCTTGAGGTAGTTTTCCTGATATGATATTCAGTTGCTCAATAAGTTGAGATGCTGAGAATAAGTGTGTGTCTAAATGACCTCTGTAGATGTTGGCCAGGGCATTCATCAGCATTTCTTGAATTCTTTGTAAATCACTCAGAATTAAAGTTGAAGTTACAGCGGCAGAATGAACGTCATTTATCGTATGTAATATATGCGCTCTATTTTCTATTCTTGTTATTGCTATACCAGTCTGATTCATGTAGTTTTGTACTGTTTTGAATTGTTTATCCATAAATTCCGAACTTCGCTTAATCATGTTATTTTCTGCTTCTATAATCAGTGTTTGATTCTTCATTAATTGCAGTAAATAGTTATCACTTGCTTGTAAGTATTGTATATCCTGTTCGTATTTTTGGGCAAAATCCACATCGAGAAAACCGAATAGTGTTCTTGCTAATTTTCCGACCCCATCGAAGTAACCTCGCTTTTTCCTTGAATGTTGAGATAGTAACATGGAATTGTATTCAGTAAGGTGATTTAATTCGTAACGTAGGTGGTCGACAACGGTATCTCAGGGTGGGTACTCGTGGACTATTCGTCGGCAAAGTATATCCATTTGATCGATGTAGAACTTTATCTTGATCGTGGCTTGAAAATATGAAGTAAAGTTGTAATATATCAACAGCGTCTATTCGTCGTGTATAAGTTGCAGTGTGCCGGCTTCATCAAAGTATATTGGTTGATTGTTGAGTATTGATGTCACCTTGTAGTTGCTTGTGTGATTCCCATCATCGTCATCATGCATAATAGAACTAGAGACAGTAGACTAGTTTTATTTAAACTGCGACCTCTCTGCCTTTTTTGTTTTTCTGCTTCGGACTGCTGTTGTCGTTGATTTAATCCGTCTTCAGTTTCTTCCGTAGTTTGTAAGTTATGGCGTAGCGGTAACGGCGACAGTTTAACGATTGGTCGTTTTAGTTGTCCCTTTTTAGTTTTTAGGGTGACGACTCGGACCTTTCCGTCAGTCCCCGGATGAAGTTCTACTACCCTTCCGAGAGCCCATCTTCCCGGTGGTAAATGTTCGTCTTTCACTAACACCAAGTCACCAACTGCTAGATTCTCTTTAGTTTGTTGCCATTTACTGCGTACTTGTAATTGCTGCAGGTACTCGTTTGACCAGCGCTTCCAGATGTGTAAGTTAGTTTGTTCAACCAGCCTCCATCTGTTTCTCAAGTCGTACTGGTTGAAGTCTTCTTCCTCCTTGGATACAGACAATAAAGGACCGCCAACAAGAAAGTGACCAGGTGTCAAGTATTCTAGGTCTTCAACGTCTTCAGATAGTGGGCAAAGCGGACGTGAGTTCAAGCATGCTTCGATCTGAGTTAATAATGTGGTGAACTGTTCGTAGGTCAGCTTTTGCTCCCCTAGAACCCGCTTCAAGTGATACTTCATGGACTTGACGGCGGCCTCCCAAAGTCCACCAGCTGATGGCCAGAGAGGGGCGTTAAAATGCCACTCTAGCGTGAGTCGTGCCCCACCGTGGAGAGTTTCACGATGAGCCTCTTGGATGATCATCTCTGTTAATCTTCCAGTAGCAGGGAGAATAATTGGATGTTTAGATTCAGTTGGCAATACAGAGTTGACCAGTCGCCCCTTAACTCGCAATAGCCCATTATTGTCGAGACATGGGGTTAGCTTCAGAAGATTGCTTTTAGTTGGTATTGGATTGTTCTTCTTCAAACATTCGATTTCGTCCCCGAAGTTCATTCTCTGCACGCTTTTGATCACCATTTCCGTTGCTTCAGTTAGTTCTCCCGAAGATAACGACATAATCTCCTTATTATCGCCAGTTATGTTATTCTTTTTGATGCAAGTATTTATAAATCGTCTAATCCACGCAAGTACTCGGATTACACGTTTGAAACTGCTATGTTTATTCAACAGCTGGGTAATTACTTCACTGTTTTTATAAGTTGCAACGCAGCATTTATTGTTTGCTGTTAGTGTGTCACAAAGTTCATTGTCTTGTAAATAGACTATATTATTATCATTTTGTGCGGTGTTTTTATCGTTATAAGTTTTCAGCCAAGATGGGCCCTCCCACCAGAGTTTAAAAGTTAGAAGTTGAGAGGGAGAGAGACCTCTTGTAGCACAGTCAGCAGAGTTTTCTTCCGACTTTACGTAGTTCCACTAATTTGCCGGAATTATGCTGTTTACTTGTGAGACTCTTTTGGCGACATACTTTTCCCATCTGTTTATGTCTCCTTGTAGCCATGCCAATACGACTATAGAGTCACTCCAACATTGTATTTGGAGATCTTTAGTTGAAAGTGTACTCTTAATTTTCTCTATAAGTCTGGCAAGTAACAATGCTCCACATAGTTCCATTCTAGGCAAATTAATTTTCTTACTCAGCGGTGCGACCTTTGTTTTTGCAGTTATTATTGTAGTTGTGAAATTTCCGTTGTTATTTTTCACTCGACTATAAATTACGCAAGCATATGCCTTTTCGCTTGCGTCGCAAAACCCGTGAATTTCAATATTGTCATCTGTGCACTGCAGCCATCGTGGAATTGAAATTTTGTTAATTGAGGGCAAATCCTTTCTCAACTTTTCCCATTCCGTAGTTACCTCAACGGGCAGACAATCATCCCAGTCGATTTTGCTGATCCAGACCTTTTGAAAAAGTAGCTTCGCTTTTATTGTTGCAGGCGATAGAAAACCAAGAGGATCGTATAATTTACTTATTTCACTCAGCAATACTCGCTTCGTCAGAGTTTTCTTTTCAGGCAGTCTCCATTGTTAAGTAAATGTATCCTGTTTTTGATTCCAGCTCATCCCCAACATTTTTGTGTTTGATGTTTCAGGGCTGAATTCTATGTTAGCCTTAGTGCTCTTTTGGTCATCTCGCAAGTCTTCTAATATAGTCGCTTCGTTACTTGTCCACTTTCTTAAGTTGAAACCTCCTTTACTCAATAGTTGATGAGTTCTGCGACTATTTTCTTCGAAGCTTCAATGCTGTTTTGCCCATGGACGAGATCATCCATGTAAAAATAATTTAGTAGAGCGCTGACGCTCTCAGGATAGTTATCCTTTTCATCTTGTGCCAGTTGATGCAAAGTGCGCATTGCGAGATAGGGCGCGCTTTTCATACCGTAGGTTACAGTACATAGTTGCCATTCACGTAATGGCTCGTTAGAAGATCTCCACACAATAGTTTGTAAGTGCTGTTGTTGCTCGTTCAGCCATATATGCCGATACATCTTCTCAATATCTGCCGTAAAGACGTATTTGCACACTCGCCAGTTAATGAGTAGCGTAAACATATCGTTTTGCAAGTTGGGACCAGAGTACATAAGGTCGTTGAGGCTGTTGTTATTGTTTGTCTTATAAGATGCGTTGAAGACAACTCTTAGTTTCGTTGTTGTCGACTCAGCTCTCAATACCCCGTGATGTGGTAGATATACTTGGTTTTTACTCCGAGTTTCAGCTGTTACGGGCTTCATGTGGCCCAGGGAAATGTACTCTTCCATAAAGCGTTTGTATTCCCTATTGAAGTCGTTGTTTCTCGACATTTTCCTCTCAAGTTGTAGGAACTGAGCTTTTGCTTGAGACTTTGTGGCTCCTAAGTGAGAGTTGTAGTTTAGTTTCATGGGCATCTGCACCACATATTTTCCGTCATCTAATCTCTCAGTAGTCGAGTTGTAAATGTTTTCGCAATGTTGGTCTTCGTTAGTTGAAGTCGTAGTGTCAGCGATTTCTTCAGTTTCCCAGAAACGTGACATGTTTTGTAGGTCATTGAGTACTACAAAACAGTTACAAGTTTTGACATTCCCGCATAGTATCCATGCCACTCTTGTTTGTTGGGCTACGGGGAAATTGTCACTTTTTATGACCCCATTCAGTATGAGTTCTGAATAAATTTCGGCGCCCAGAAGTAAGTCAATCGGGCCCGACTTATTAAAATGTGGGTCTGCAAGTTTCAAGTTATCTATGTAATCCCAGTTTTGTATGGAAAAGGAAGCTGTAGGCAAGTTATTTACGAGTTTCTTCATCACCAAAGTTTCCAATTTAAATTCATAATCTGAATGTATAGATTTGCATTCTAAGTTAATTGACCCCTTACAATTGCCGGACAGTGAACCGACACCTGATACAATAGCGCTGGCTTTGCGTCGAGGTAATCTGAGTCGTTGCACGGCGTCTTCCGTCACGAGACTCACTTGCGATCCTTGGTCAAGCAATCCTCTTAAGTTGATATAATCTCCATCAATAGTCTTTACTTTTAAAAGTACAGTCGTCAACAGAATTTCCTTCGCCTCGTTAGTTAAGTTATTTACGGCATGTGATGTCGATGGCGTACTGCTACACTCGAGAGCAATGAATCCGGGTCACTTAAAGAATCCTAAAAATCTCGGAAACTAAAAATGCTAGGTTAATGCAATAAATTGTATTTAATAGACAATGTAATACTCCTTAAATGAAGGTATTAAAACTTCTTAGTTATTGTAAAGTTATATCATAAAAAAATCAAATTTGAAAAAGGGCCACTTTCGAAGATGAAACTACGAAATTACAGCATTTGGTTTTGCTTTTGTTTGTAATCTGTCATTTATGTGGGTACATAAACCATGTTGATAGTGCTCTATATTCATTATTCAAGCTGAAATTATGTCGCTTACGCCTGAAGAATGCACCAGAATACTTACAATGCTGGAAACCGGCCGGAGTCAGCGCGATACAGCCAGGACTGTCGGTGTGTCGCTGTCAACAGTACAAAGAGTTCTCCGACGTTACGAAGAAACTGGTTCTAACCTACGCAGACCAGGAACGGGCAGAACCAGGTGTACCACAGCACGAGAAGACCGATACTTGGTGAACACCATGCTTCGAAATCGCTTTCTTACAGGAACTGAACTCACAAATCAGTTTCGACGCCTCGGAGGAAGTAACCCAAGTGCATGGACAGTAAGACGTCGGCTTGCTGAATCTAACTTAAAACCCCTTAGACCTGCAAACGGCCCTAAACTGGAGCGTGGGCATCGTATTTCAAGACTAAGATATGCCCAGAGCCACGTAAATTGGAGTATTGAAGATTGGTCAAAAGTTATGTTCTCCGACGAATCAAAATTTATGCTCTACAAGCACGATGGAAGACACAGAGTGTATCGAAGACCAGGGGAAAGATTCAAGCAAGCATGCATCGAAGAAAAAGTAGCCTACGGTGGTGGGTCTGTACTTGTGTGGGCCGGAATTTCTTCTGAAAGTCGCACAGAGCTGGTGATCATAGAAAACGGCTCTTTAACTAGCGAAAGATATGTGGAAGAAATCCTCAATGATCACGTTGGTCCATTTATGGTCAATTTAGGTGAGGATGCTATATTTATGCATGACAATGCCCGACCTCATACAGGTAGGATTGTGAATGACTACCTTCAAGAGATGAACATTACTCGTATGGAGTGGCCAGCGCGCAGCCCGGATATCAACCCGATCGAGCATGCTTGGGACGAGCTAGGCAGATGCGTAAAACAACGAAACCCTCCCCCAATCACGCTTCGTGAGCTCAAAATTGCTCTCACAGAGGAATGGGAGAATATTCCCCAAAATCGTATAAGGAACTTGGTGTACAGCATGCCAAACCGCGTAAACGCAGTAATGGAAGCACGAGGAGGCAATACGAAGTATTAAAATTCAAGAAAATCGTAATAAAGTTCAAAAATTTCATGTTTCCTATTTTTGTTTTAAGGAGAGATCAGCAGTTTTTTTCTTTATGTAATTTTGTGTTAATAAAATGTATGGTGACTCATATTTTTTTTACTTTCATTTAAGGAGTATTACATTGTCTATTAAATACAATTTATTGCATTAACCTATCATTTTTAGTTTCCGAGATTTTTAACATTCTTTAAGTGACCCGGATTCATTGCTCTCGAGTGTACTTATAGCAGCGGGACGGTTGTTCTGTTCATTTCGATCCTCATGCAAAAGCGTATGGTGTGACTTGTTGCATTGTTTACAAGTTTTGTTCGAAGTACATTTTTGTTCTCCATGACTGTACAAACAATTGGAACAAATACTAAACTGTGAACTGTGTCATTTCGTTCCTTTGCGTTCATAGCCAAGAATTTGCAACATTTCATTAAAATGTGTTCAGTTTTGCAAATCGGGCAATTCTTCGTTGTCGCGAAGAAGGCTTTGGACGATTTATACGGTCTGTTAGAGTTTGATGACCTCTGGTTATAATAATTATTGTTTCGAGTGAATGACGCGTTGTTATGCTGTTTGTCTGATGTCTGATTTTTATTCGATGAAGATGACCTTTGATGAGTATTTCCTTGTACGGTTTCCAACGCCATGAATTTGTTCTCCAAAAATTTGGTGAATTCATCCAAGTCGGGGAATCCTCTTGGTTTTTTGAGATCCTTGATGTACTCATTGTAAGTTATCTTGTCCAGTTTCTGCACCAAAAGATGAACTATTATCGGATCCCAGGTAGTTATTTCTAGTCCGATGTTACTGAGTCCGTTCAGACACTCAAGTGTGTCAATTTCCTTATACTTGCGGCGCTTGCTTCCGATATGAGAGGTTGATTCAGAAGCGTGTTCATGTAGGACGTGAACAACAGACGTTTGTTATCTTATCGGTGCGTGATTAACTCCCAGCAGGAAGTATAGTTTTCCGCACTTATACCGAGATGCTGTACGATCTTTTCGGCTTCGCCCTTCATTTTGGTTTTAAGGTGTTGCATTTTTTGCGCTTTTGACAGTAATGGGTTGTTATGTACACTCTCCAAGTACAGATCTTTATATAAAAGTTAACCATTGATGGTAGTTTCCATTGAAGTCTGGTATTACAATTTTTGGTGTTGTCTTCTCATAGTAAGCGTTGTTCCAAATTTGATGATGTAGCTTCTTTCGGATGTTGTCATAAACGTTTTCTGTAGCATCATATTTTTGTTTGTAAGTTGAATCTGAGTCTTGGGAAATATAGTCAAGTTCCCAGTTAGCTTTCTCGATGAGTTCCCATTTGCCTTTCAAGATATTAAGGCTATCCTCTAGCTCTCATTTTTCAGATGACGTGTCAAAGTTTATCTTCTCCACAGTACGTTCGAAAGCTCTGAAGTTGCAGTATTGCTGTCGTAACAGTTCCTGCTGTTTCTCGCTAGTCTTGTCAGATTCACGAGGAGGAACATGAAAGTTGATGTCATCGAAGCTAAAGGTTGTTTTTGTTTTACCTTGTTTAGGCGTAGAAGGAGGCACTTCCGCTTTACTCGTGGAAGCAGAAGGTAACTCAGCTTTACGTTTCAGAATGTCTTGCAGAACGTCCTCGTTCATCTTCTTAGTGTTGCTGAAGACATCGTCGATGAAGTATTGGATGTCAGTTATTCCAGTCCAGACTTCTCCAGTTGTTGATGATTGAACACAAACTTCTCCCAGTTCGTATTCAGACGAGAAAGTCGCTCCTCCAGGTACTCCAAAGTTTTTCTGCTAGTAGTTTTTCGCAGTTGTTTTGTGGATACTAAGCGTATTCTTTCTCTACTAGAGATATCTGCGCCTTCTCAATCCTACTGGGGTGACCCGCTTCTGGGAGACCAGCAAGACCGATTCGCTATCACTAATAGAGACACTCACACACTTAATATCCGGCTCGAAGGACCAATTTTATGTATGGCTCAGAGCTAGTTAGTAGAGTTATGGTGAGTTGACGGTAAACCACGGTTTAGCACAAGAAATAGTTTATTTCTTAAAGTTACAAGATAGGTATAAGTTGGATGCCAATCCGTGCCAATCGCGATGATTGCAATTGTTCAACTAACGTAAATGATGTGTGAATATAATTATATATAAATTGAGGTTGCATTGTCAGCAACCAAGTCGTTGTACGTGAACCGTACAAAAGTTTTTATGAAAACATTCGCTAACGAAGTAGCTGGCAAGGTGCTAGTTTCATTATGAATAACTTATCAAATTTTAATAACCAATACGTCCCATTAAATAAAAATTCAGTCATCAAAATTCAGATTCGAAAGTGACAACCCTAGCAAAAACAGTTAATTTGGAATAACTTCTAGATTCCACGCAATTAGGATGTGTCATTTTTGGGGTATATATGGAAGATAAAGGGCATAATTTCAGTATAAATAACGACAAATAAATATAGTATATAGTATTACCGAGAAAAAACTAAAAACCTCGTATAAGTCTGAATCTAACGAAGTTCCGAGGTGTAGGTATTTGAACTCTAAAATATGCATAAAAAACCCGCAGTCGATGTTCCTAAAGTCACAATTATTTTGCGTATCATATTTAGTTTCAGAGATTTTTTTTTTTTCTAAATACCTACCCGGTTGAAAAAAGACGATTTTCCAAAAATTTAATCCCAAAAACTAAACATGCTAGTGAAACCGGGATACGAAATATTGCATTAAAATAACTTAAACTATCAGTTTTTTATATAAAAAAGTAATGTCCGAAAAATGGTCTTCATAAAACACTGTGGATCGGTTGCACCGTCACGGACGGGTCTGCGCACGTTGCTGTCCCCATGGTGCGTGTCAGTGCGTGTCCGTGCGAGCCGATCCGCGTCGAGTCGGTAACTTCAAAAGAAATGTATCCAATCTCGAACGCACGACTGCGCTACCATGGACGATACTCTTCCCACGGTGTGTCGTGCGGGGTGGTGCGCGTGCGTGTGCAATATCGCGCACCGTCGGAAGCCGCTAAGATCTCAATCTCATCGCTTACCTTCGACACGCTGCGCCGACTTATAAGAATAGTCAACGAGGTACTAAGTCACACGCACATCGCGTGTGACTTAGTACCTATCTTACCTATCTATCTATTTAGGTAGCGTTAGTGTTTAAAAACGGCGAAGGAAACATCGTGGGGAAACCAACATGCCTGAGAGATATTTCTCGACAGCATGTGAAGCAAGTCAGAGGCCCAACGGGTGGCTTTAAAATTCTGACACCAGGTAAGTCACTAACCACACGAAAAGAAGAAAAAGTGACGAAAAATTTTATGAACTGCAAAAGTAACTTTGTAATCGTATCTATTTATATAGGGCTAGAATTTTGATGATCGGTGAGTGAGTGTGTCAGTGACAAAATTAAGGAACTTTGACTTGCAATAATTGTTAAACTACAGGTTCCATTTGAATGTAATTTGGGAATACTCGTATACCTACTTAGATTATACTTACTCTCTTTGCGACAAATTCAGTCTTCTAGCTATATCCACATCGAAGTTACAGGGGGGTCGAAGATGTCGTGAATGACTTCGAGAAGAGGATGGTACGGCTGTGTTTTTGTTGGTTTTTGCTCGAATTGGCGAGGGCATTCCCGTGCCCCTAGATGATAACAAATGAGGTACCTATTGAGGGGAGCGCTACGGGAGCCCGACAAATTCAAATATTCTTACGTTTTATGAAATTTGCAGGTCAGTGTCAAGTTGTATCTTGGTTAAAATATGATTCCCTACCGTAACAAATATGGCTTTACAGAATTTTAATCATTAGAATCAGCAATGCACCTTCCTTAATGTTAGAATAATCCTAAAAGTTCATGACTTCATGAAATAGTCATTCAATAGGATTATATTTATAATTCATTTTCGCCAACATTCTATATATTAGGCAAAATATACACTTGTACGCTAAAAACAGTGATATTCACAATGTTAACACAAGAAACAAGGACAAATTACGTGCTCCCTTTCACCGGCTTCATAAGGTTCATAACTCATTTGTTGGGCAGAGGGTAGCTTGTTTGCTAGATTTGCCTTTTAATGCGTTTAAAACTAAAGTCCAACCTTTGTTCAAAGGCATACTATTCTATCAACGACTGCTTAAATGATAAGAATAGTTGGTCGCTGAGATTGGTTCAAGATAATGTTCATGTTCTTTCTCCAGAATTAGCCTACCTACTGACAGGTTATATAAGCTTAAGTAAATGGTTCATTTTATTTGACTTTATAAGTCAATTTATTTTAATTTTATTAATTTTTTGTTGAATAATTCTACTCATTAGAATGATTTTCATGAGTTGTAGTGCAATATGGTGGTTAGCTAGCGACCTCGACAAATTGATCATGAATATAATTTTTTTTTCCTGAAAAACCGGCAGCAAGTTTGTCATGCTCCCTTAGATGTCACTGCTTGCGGTAGCGTCGGGGGTCGGGTTGCCTCCTTCCCTCAAATATGGCGAGGGGGGTAATGGCTGATATTTGCGTTAAGCTCGTGAACGGGTGCTGCTTGTGGTGACTGGTCGTCTTCCTGATCATGGTTTTGTTATTGTTATTAGTAATTAACTGTTTATTTATTTTACCTCGATGGTCCTAGTTTATCAATTATAACTTCTAGTTACAGCTATGTAAGCGGGCACGCCCTTTATGCCTGAAGGATTTATTTTCTTTGTTTTTAGATATTGTTTACGTTTAGTTATTTTTATTTCTGCTTGAGTATAGTTCTCGATATTTTTGGTTGGTATATTGGCATGTGCTAGCTGTCTTATGGCTATTAATTTATAATTTAATGTTTTCTGTTGCGTTATATAAATTATTCTGCATAAGTACTTATTGTATAGAATCAAGTTTTTCTAACTGAACAGACAGCTGTGCTGCTGGGGAGTTTTTTGCGCCACTTCTTCTTCCCAGCGAATGCACTAGGAAGTGGTGAAGGGTGGGTGTTTTGTGGGACTGTCTTATGTAATTTTGACGTTTGAAAAGTGCTGATTCTCAGCCTAGTTTGAATAAATGACTTTTGAATTTTATTATGATTTTAGAGAGTTGTATTGATGATTTTTATGATAATCTATAAATAAATATTTGATGCGATGCGAACATACAACCCGATACTGACCTGCAAATCGCAATAAATGTAAGATAATTTGAATTTCGCAGCTATTGTCTCAATTTGTTTGCTCTGGTTTACTTAAACTACGGAAGACGCTGAGACATTAATTCAACCGATTAAAGGGATCTCCGCAATCGCGGCGCCCGCCGATTTATATTAGTGATGCGGGTCATTGAACCGTGCCAACACGAACTGCCTGCGCGGTGTGTGGAGCGATCCGATGTCCAATCTTGTTAATATTCTGGACATAAAAAGTGCGCTCCACTAAAGTTAGTTATTTGTTAGTCGGCGACCGCACTGACTAGTTGTCGATGATCGCGGATGTAGGTTACGCACGGAGCTCGCACAGGATTTATTACATTTTTGGAAGTAGTCGTACACCGAAATAGGTATCTACTTAAATCCTAGATCTACTAACGCCAGGTAACTATACTAAGGGAATCCTGAGTATTTCGCTTTGCATTAACAGTAATTTCATTAGTCCGCCGAGTGTGATGTCTGCCAGGGACTTGAAAACGAAATGAATTTCGTTCCGTTTTACAATGTTATCTCACGGGGTAGGGCAAACAAGTATGTACCACGAGGAGTCGCAATTGTCAAATTCGATTTAGTTGTGTCAAAATAATTTTTATATTTATATAGAGACTTTTTATTACAGAATAGGTTTAAGATTCTCATAGCCAAAAAGTAAGGAGTTTTAGTGATAGTTTAGTTAGTTTAGTTCGATGTACAAGAGAATCGGCACCAATATCAAACAAATTAGCCAACTTCTATTTACAGGCTGAATTTTTAGTCACCGTCCAAATTTGAAACGTTCCAAAGTTTGTAATGAAATTGATACCTACTCGAAAAAAAAATTCAATAACCTTACAAAAAAAAAAAATTAAGTAAAGAATATCATTTTTGTAGAAAAATATTTTAAGTAACGTTATATAGGTATTTAAGTATCATAACATTATGCATAAATCCGCTTGTAGTAACGTTACAGATCCATTTTGTAAGTGCCTCCGCTGCGCGCCTTTTTTATCCAAACATTAAGTTCATTCGAGAGTGCGCATCTTTTAGTGTTGTGAATGAATAGGTGTTGATTACGTGCCTACTTTTATATTTTATGTGCTTGCGTCATTTTTTTTTTTGGCAACGTTGCGTATCGAAATTAATAACGTTATTATTTCGTTATACGGATATATTAATAATAACGATATATTGTTAATATTGTTATTAAACAGATTAAGATTTCGTTCCGTTTGTTAGTATCGTTTTAGCCTTACCTAAACCGCTACATGTATCGTTACCGGAACTTCGCGAAACGTTATTTTGAATAACGTTTCAAGTCCCTGGTTCCTGCACGTGAGCCTACTGTGTGCCACCACAGCTACTCGCTGTTCGTGCAGTTTGGCACTAGCACTATTTGCAATAATGAGGGTTGAGCAAATTATTGCTGTCCTCACTTCGTAGGTCCGCGGGAGTCGGGGCCGGGGCGCGGGGCGCGGGGCGCGGGGGGCGCGGGGCTCGGCTCGTCGGCTGCCCACTTAGATTTATGTGCTCATAAATACAGTGAGATGTCTGCGTGGACCACTAACTCGGCGCTTTATCACTAAACCTCGATTAAACATGATGTTATCCATAAGGTTGTCGACATGGTACCTACCGATCTATTAGTAGGTAGGTACCTATTTGATGTTGTTTTATCATTCTGTTACTGGTGGACAGTGTTCAGACTCCGATTGTATTCGGCTGTGAGTCGCGTCGAGTTCAGCGCGCCAGTGATCGAGTGCCGGTCCCTATAAAGTGTGTTCACAGTAATATCTGTGTGGTCGGTATCAAGGCGCCCCTTCCCCACCCCCACTCCGCACCCGACACTACTCATAAAACATACATTAGTCACGATGCGCGAGTGGTGTGGATGTGGACAGGAGCACATAACGAGCGATTTATTTATTTTTGGAAGGAAAAGGGAAGTCGTTTCGCTACACACGAAGATTACTTTTTCAGTATAGAGGTGTCAGCTCCGGGTCGGATCGCATTCGCATCCGAAGCGTAGGCGTAGGTAGGTATACACCTGGGCTGTGAGGGTGCACTTGTGTAGGTAGCAGTGCGGTGTAAAGTTGCCTGGATGCAGCACGGCCAAAGGCATCGCAAAACGACGTGATACATTCGTAAGATAGGTAGGTACAAGCTAGCGGGCTGAAGCATGCCACGAGGAGTCCTGGGTGACGACGGACGTGTCGGTGTCACGCTGGCACCTGCGCCTGCGGCGATGCACGACGAGCTATGCAAGCTTTGGAAGAAAGATGAAACATATAGGTAGGTAGGTAAGTAGGTAACCTACCTTCGCAATCGCAAAGTTTTTGCATTAGGCATTTTTGGAACATAATTATTTTTGTTTATTAAGTAGGTATAACGATTTTCATAGTCATTCATTACTCGTAGGTAAGTAGGTATAATTATTATACTAGAGATGGGCCGACTAGTCGCGACTATTCGGCATCGTTTGTAGTCGGCGACTATTCGGCAAAATATGCCGATTATAATCGGCGCATATCAAATGAAATAAAACAAATAATTTGTACTTGTTTTATAATTTCTAAACATTACTTAGACTAGTTATCTAAAGTCACAGTCTTTACAACAGAGGAACTACTAATCATCTTGTATAGGTACCTACCTACTTTGTTGTTTTGGTATTTCACTTCCCGCTGGAATTGATGGATTTGGCGATGGTGGTAAGGGCTCAAGTTGGGATACAGAAGCAACAGATGAATGGGATTCGTTTGAACTACTGTGATTCGTCATACTTGTCGTATTCGCTTTTCTGCCTTGTCCGCCGCGTGAAATAATTCCCTGGCACTAGTTACATTTCACTTTTGACGGTTCACCTTCAATATCATCAAAGAATGTCCACACACGCGATTTTTTTTCGACATTTCGTGACACTATACACAGCACTGTTTTATTTATTTCAAATAAGTAGATTTAATTATACTTAGGCGCCACAGCAAACACAAAACGAACGAAATAAAAATGTAAACAAACACGTCACAACATGCTCCCGCGATGACTAAAGCTTCGTGCAGACTAGCGCGACGCGACACCGGTTATTGTTATACCGTGAAGTTGTCTTAGAAATTGTATTGTTCGAGTCGCGTCGCGCTGGTCTGCACGAGCCTTAAGCCGGAGTGATAATGAAAAAGCCCGAACACCTCAGACAAGTAGGTATTAGTATGATTAGTCGGCCGACTAATCGGCATTTTGAAAACCGATTAGTCGGCTAGTCGGTTAGTCGGCAAATACTATAGTCGGCCCATCTCTATCTTCTTTTCGTGTGGTTAGTGACTAACCCGGTGTCAGAGTTTTAAAGCCGCCCATGGACGTCTGACTTGGCTTCACATGCCGTCGAGAAATATCTGTCAGGCATGCCGGTTTCCTCACGATGTTTTCCTTCACCGTTTTTCAAGCTAGTGATAATTATACAATACGTACATGAATCCGAAAAGTCAGAGGATCTCTATTAGTTAGTCTGGCCATAAATACTGTTACAATTAAAAATAAGAAAGATAAGTATTACATTTGAATTTGGAATCTGTCATTTTTATACGATTCTTCATTGAGTTTTCTAATTTTGGCGCCAATACATTGTACAATATTTTGCGATATTAAAATGGAGTGGGGTGATAAAGAGAACCGAATCGCTGTGATTGCATTACACAAAGTTGGTATGGAGCCAAATGCAATTTTTAAAACTTTCCATACGCTTGGTTTTAGTCAAATGTTTGTGTACCGGGCTATTAATAGGTACAATGAGACCTCCTCTGTTTGTGACAGAAAAAGATCTGGCCGTCCACGTAGTGTTCGTACGAAAAAGGTGGTCAAAGCAGCAAGGGAAAGAATTCGAAGAAATCCTGTAAAAGATTTTATCTCTAGCACCCAGAACTATGTCAGAGGCCCGTGGGCGGCTTTAAAACTCTGACACCAGGTTAGTTTACTAACCAAACGAAAAGAAGAAGAAGAAGAACTATGTCGCGTATTTTAAAAGATTACTTAGGACTTGCAGCCTATGAGTGACGCACTGGTAATTTTTTAACTGATAATTTAAAAAAGAATAGGGTGGTAAAATCGAAACAACTACTGAAGCGGTACGCAAAGAGAGGTCACAGATTTTTTTTGTTTACGGATGAAAAAATCTTTACAATTGAGCAACATTTTAACAAACAAAATGACCGTAATTATGCTCAAAGCTCTAAGGAAGCTTCCCAATTAGTCGACAGAGTGCAACGTGGGCATGATTTGACTTCAGTGATGGTTTGGTGGGGTGTTAGCTATGAAGGAGTGACAGAGCCATATTTTTGTGAAAAAGATATCAAAACATCGGCACAAGTGTATCAAGATACCATTCTTGAGAAGGTAGTTAAGCCCCTTAACAACACCATGTTCAATAACCAAGTATGATCCTTCCAACAAGACTCGGCGCCGGGTCATAAAGCTCGGTTCACGCAGTCTTGGTTGGAAGTGAACGTTTCGGACTTCATCAGAGCTGAAGACTGGCCGTCGTCTAGTCCCGATCTTAATCCGCTGGATTATGATTTATGGTCAGTTTTAGAGAGTACGGCTTGCTCTAAACGCCATGATAATTTGGAGTCTCTAAAACAATCCATACGATTGGCAGTGAAGAATTTTCCCATGGAAAGAGTGCGTGCTTCTATTGATAACTGGCCTCAACGTTTAAAGGACTGTATTGCAGCCAATGGAGACCACTTCGAATAAGATTTTTATATTTTACATTGTTTTATATTTATGTATTAAACTAACACACTGTAAAAGTAATAAATATTATTATCAATAAAAAATAAAAAATCTTCGTGACAATATTTATGGCAAGACTAGGTATATATATATACTAGCATTCGACTGCGGCTTCGCCAGACTGGAAGTCGCAAAATAACCCACAGGAACGTAATACTGGGATTAGAAGTAACCTATGTGTTAATCCAGGTAAATAATGTATTAATTCCGCAATACATTGTTTTCATATAACTATTGGTTAAAGCCTCGTGCAGACTGGCGCGACGCGACTCTAAGAAAACTTCACTTTTGAACAATTACCGGTGTCGCGTCAGCGGAGCGAGTGCAGCGCGTTCAAATGCATAGTTTTATGGAATTGTCCTCGATGGCAGCGGCAGCGGCGCGAGAACGAGAACAGTTCCATAAAACTGTGCTTTTGAACGCGCCGCGCTCGCGTAGGTGTCGCCGCCGGCGCCGTCCCGCTGCCGCCGAGAATACGGCCTGAAGTTCCCATTCGGCATGACTTTTTCCGACAACTTCAACAATTATCGTCATAGATATTTCAACCAATTTACACAATAATGCTTCCTCATATGAACCACTCCATCCATTGATGAAAACCGTATGAAAATCCGTTCGGTAGTTTTTGTATTCATCGCGTCCATCAACAGAGAGACGCGGCGGCGGCGGCGGCGGCGCGCGGCGCGGCGGGCGACTTTATTTTATAATTATGTACCTAATTAATTAGTGCTATGTAAATAAATATAAAACGCTGCGTTTTCCGCATTCAAATGAACCGAATGCTTTTTCATCTGTATAGCAGTAGGAATAGCAAAATATCCGTTAGTTACAATGCGTTGGCGTTACTAGAAGTTACTTCCCTTCAACATTTTATTTTTTGTTAATCATGGCACGATAGAAGTAGCGCCAAGTCTGTAATCTGACGTTCAGGGGCGGATAGCTTTGCTGCGTGGAGTGACTAGCTCGCACACGGGTACCTACACATTCTAGTGTCACTTGTCACTTTTGGGTGACGTGAGCGCGTTATCGTCAGACTCGTCCGAGTCAGCAGTGTCGCTACTCGCTGGTGTCAGAAGGCGACGGCCGGCGCGGGCGGCCTCCGCACCGCTCTCGCGCGGGTCATCGACCGCGGCCCCTCCGTTTCCCCTCCGGCCCTCCCCGGCGACCTCACCCCACAACTATTTGAGATCTCATTTTAACAAATAGAGTGACTGGAAGACCGTTTGATACATTTATTGGCGCTCCCTGACGGCGGCGGCGGCGAGACGTTAACACCAACCCGTAGGTGCTTACTGAATCTGATATGAATCCTCACCTCATGTGAGTTTAGTTTAATGTTAATTTTTTAATGTTGTGTTGGATATTAATTCAGTAAATACTTCGGCAGGCTGATCGCTATTCACTCATTCATTCAGTTTGTCATGTTCTGGGTTTGTTATTTTCTATTTAGTTACCCGGCCCCGCTAACAATTCTTTATTCGAAAATCCTTTGAAAGCAAATATAGTGTCACATATAGGATAGGACCAGGGTCAGATCTGACCAAATCTATTTTACTTTGATATATGATGTGGTGTGGGGTGGGGGGGGGGGGCAGGTCGACCCGCGGTGAACCCTTCTCATCGGCTGCCATCTGTTAGGTGTCAGTATCCACTCGCCTCGGTGCCTTGAGGCCTGAGCCCGTCTTGTCCTATCACTCACCTTCGATCGAAGTCGGCGGTCATTCATGACTACTTAACCACTCTCTGGGACGTTTGCGATTTCATCGTACAGAACGGGCCAGACTAGACAATGAAATCGAAACCAAGTAACATATTGAATCAACTAACAATAGAAAAAGAACACGTGTTTATCAGCTGAGCCGCTGAGCGTAAACATGTGCAGGCGACAGCATCTGTACCGTGTACTGTGTTGCAGTGGTCGTGTTGTGTAGTAGGCCCACGTCGCGTTGCGACATGTGTCGCCGCTCGCACGTCGTCGCACGGTGATTGCCGCCTCGTCTTCATGTTTATTTATCAGCCGTTGTTCGCACAAAGTGTTCGGTGGTCAATAACAATCTCGTTTCGCGTTGCAAAACTTGCAAACCGTTCAACGAGGCAGTGAACCGGTGGCGCGGAGTGTCGCGACATCTGGCGAGGTTCAGTGGCGGCAGGCTGCACGCTGGCCCGGGGATGGCCTGCGTGGCACGAGCTTGTGCAATGCAGTTCCTCACTGGTATTGTACCGCGGTCTTGGCGCCAGCTGGATTGCCCCTCTACCGCTATGAAGCTTTGGTGTGAGCAATGAACACGGTCAGCTGCCCCAGCTAGCAAAATACCCTTACAACCAAAAGCTTGTAAGAACTATGGTTTCATACAATGTTTGTACGTGTTCTGATTTAGCCAGGAACCCTAAAAACCGTTACAACCAAAAGCTTGTAAGAGCTGTTTTACTTTATTTTATTTTATTAGGATCTCCAACAAAGAATACACCTGACATGCTATGTTATAAATGACAAAAATAGAAATCTATGTGCTCCCTCAATTATAGGAGACCACATCATGCAATAGAAACAAACAAAAAATTATATAATAATATTAAAGTTATACTAATAGATTATTAATGTTGACCATTTGAATCAAAATTGAATAAAAATAAAGATTAAAAAGCAAAGAACACATAAATAAAAATAGCAAACAATTCATTACTAGACAGACAGTTCAACACTTACGTATCATTTAATTGTGCACGGATTAGTGACTTATATTTACCCAGAGTATTAGAAAAGATGTCTATGTCCTCTGATGTACATGTTAAGGCATTGTACTGCTGGGTCATCAACAGCAACAGCTATGGTTTCATAATATAAGGTTTAAATGTGTTCTGATTTAGCCAGACACTCTAATAGTGCTATTTTATAAGTCTATGTAAGTTTTAAGAACACTACTACACATAATACTTGTAACATATTCATAAAGACGTATACATAAAAGAAAACGTTATATAATATTAATAAGAGCAGTGGCATTACAAGCCGAAACGCCATTTACAAGCCGAATTGCCTTTGATTCTTATTAAATACCTAGGTACCTACCTATAAATACATTTTATAAGTAGGTAGGTATCATTCAATCTTTGAAGTGATTATACTAAGTGTTTTATTAGACTTGTAAAACTAGTATTTTAAAAGTGTGATTTATCTCACCTAAGGGCCGATTTTTCAATCCTCAGATAAAGAACCGAATAGCGTTTATTTCATTTTATTTTTATATATCCACAAGGTCAAATAAATTAGGGCTGAGTAAGTAGCAGATGACTCCACCTATCCACCATTTTCGTATGTTCAACGTTCTGCCAAACATCCTGTATAGCACGGCTGGGTCAGTGGCTCGTCTGGGTCTTTCCATCATCAGTATCTGTCGAACCAAGCCCGGGACTGAGGAATAAAGTGAACTGTCCCTTCGAGCCTCGGTTAGTACCTTGTTCTAGGAAATAAATAATGTGTTGACGTTTGTTTTCTTTGGCGTTTTAATGTGCTTTGCTTCGGCGTGTTTTCGACTTATATTGATCTGATAAAGCACTTGCCGCCAGTATACCAGCCTGCCGCGTCTGTCTGTCTGTCAGGTAACGCGATTAACTCAAAAACTTCCGAACAGATTTTCAAACCGTTTTCACCAATGGACGGAGTAATTTATGCGGAAGGTTTTGGTGTATAATTAAATAAGTTATTGTGTAAATTGGCTGAGATCTGACGATTATTGTTGAAGATGTCGGAAAAAATCATCCGGGAACTTTACTGACGTGCGCCGCTTATGCCGTAAGATACATATTCTACAGGATTGAAGATCTTAAAAAGTACACCAAAAAGTCCGCGATAGCATATTCTAAGGATGACCCACATTAACCATTATTATCTTTCAGTTTGATAATAACATTGTTATTTCCGACGCTATTTTGACAGGTATCATATTAATCCTTATACAATAAAAATGTTATTTAAATTGGGAATTTAATTTAGATTTAAATGTCTTTGCATCATATAATTCAAATGAATAGTTAAAAAGATATCATAGATTCAAAATTACGCGTAACAAAATAACCATGGTTGACGGCAACGCGGGTGCAGCGGTAGGAGTCAATGACCTGTTCCTCGGCTATTAGGTATGTAATCCCGGTAGTACGTTCCCGCGGGATACTGTCCGACATCCACGCGGGGGAAGCCGCGTGCAAAAGCTAGTTTATAATAAAAGACACATTTTTGAAAGGCCCTTGAAAATATTGTTATTCAAATTTCAAAATAATCGAGAAAAACTACATCGTAACGTAACCATCAGGTCATGTATTTGTCACGCACTATATGCGATTATTAAATCGCGTATAGTGTGTGACAAATACATGAATAAGAAATTAGATTTTTGTAGGAAACTAAAATAAAATATAATACGCGACTTTGACTACCGGCAAGCGCAGCGTAGGACGTCCACCCACAAGGTGGACAGACGACCTAATAAAGGTCGCAGGAAGCCGCTGGATGCAGGCCGCTTCCAACCGGCCTTTTTGGAAATCATTGGGGGAGACCTATGTTCAGCAGTGGACGTCCTATGGCTGAAATGATGATGATGATGACGCGACTTTTTATTACCTACCTATTTTCGCAAAAGCTTCAAAGCACTTCGCAACTTCACGGGCGGCGGTTTGTGATTACACTGATTAGGAGATCACAAAGAACTACTAGAGATATTACACTTACAATAGCACTAGTATGAGGACTTTAAGGTTGTTTGCCCTTAAAGCATGCCATTGTAAGTCACTTGTCTTGTAAGTTTGTTTGTCATTATAAAAGTATCAGCAAGGGTTTTTATAAGTTTGAAAATACCCTTCGCGAGAGCATTACAAGGCAATTGCAAGGGTGAATATACTTTATAAAGTTCGCCCGAATCCACACTTATAAAATGGTCTCGGGATATTTGTTAGATTATTTTTTGCTAGCTGGGGCGGTATGCAATGAAAAGCCGAGGCACTGTCTGTGTTGGCTAAACTTGCCTGGCGATTGAGCCGACTGACGAAACCTTTTCAACACCTACTCTGAACCTAATATTAGCACATTTAAGCTGTGGAATTAGTTGTGAGGTTAAAGCACCCTTTAAAATCTGCGAGCGGACCGCCCTCCTCGCTGCCCTTGAATTACTTCGACAAACAAATTATTTTTTCTTTATTCTAATCTCTTATTTAAATCTTTCGGTTGTTTAATTTAATTAAATCAGTTTTGTTTAATTAATCCAATTAGCCGAAAGATTGATTATACCATCAGAATCAGAAGTTCAGAACATCATCAATATCCATGACGTGCTGCCATCTGATTACTCCAGAGACCAGCCGGTCTATTCTGTAATGAAAACAGAAAACTTAGGTGAAGTGAGCTGTCATTCCACCTGACAGCTCACTCCGAGCTCACTTCACCTAAGTCTTCACGGTGAGATGGTTACGACATAGCACTGCAGATGCGTGGTGGTTGAAACTTCATGTAAAATTTAATTCTAGTCATTACGCGTACTGACTATGCTGTCTTATTTTATTTTATTTATTCAGCGACAATAAACAGCTACAATATGTGTCGAAATAGATAAAATAAATACAAAGTATAAACAATATTGCAGCCCACTACATTATCCGCATATTAACATAGTAAAATATGATAATGAGGGCCACTAGATAGGTGATAAAATAATAATTACATCACATTAATAATAACTAATTACATCATGCAAAATAGAAATAAAAAAAATAACAAAATTAATTGATTGCTTAGTAAAAGAATAATAAATAACACTGATAACAAATGAATAATAAAATCTAGACTAACTTATATTCCTGATAACATTATCGGTTAGTAATAATTTTCATAACACTACATTTAAATTTGGATTTAAAGCATAAAAAATATCAATATTAACAAAATTACAATTATAAGATTCAACCATTCGACGGATAGGGCAGCGCAAACCAGAATTAGTTCGACAGGTATTGACAGCAAATAGGGTACCTGCACGGGTACTACGTATATTAACAGTGCGTGGAACCGCATAACATAGTTTGCTTGTGAGATCGTTGCAATCAAAATCACCGTGAACAATACCATACAGTACAGAAGCCTCTAGATACTTACGTCTGGATTCTAGGTTGACCTGCTTATATTTATCTAGTAATTGTGAGTACGACAAATACGTTTTGTGGCATCTGTAATGCATGGCTCGTAGAAACTTACGCTGGACTTTTTCAATCTCGTCTATGTAGTTCTCGTAAAACGGGTTCCAGATATATTCTAATTGTGATCGTACAAGGGTCTTATATAGGTAAATGTATCTTTCTCTACATGTTGGTTTAGGGACAACTTATTATCAATTAACACACCAAGATCTTTCACGGCAGATACATTACTGAGTGTTGTGTCGTGTAATGAGTAATTAAAGTTAATAACTGATTTATTCTTTGTGAAATTGATGCAATTGCACTTGGAGAGACTAAGGTGTATTTTATTGTTAGACAGTATACAGTCAGACTATCCAGATCTTGTTGGAACAGCCGACAATCCTCTACAGTCTGTATAGACCTATAAGCTTTTAGATCATCAGCGTACATAAGAAACTTGGTATTTTTAAAACATTTGTCTGTCGTTTATATATCGGACTGACGACCATTAACGACAACCTTTTGTGTTCTATTTTTAATATAGGATGAGAACCAGCGAATCAAATTTCCTCGTATACCATTAAACGCAATCTTATTGAGTAGGATTTCATGGTCAACCTTGTCAAAAGCTTTTTTGAAGTCTGTATAAACCGCGTCAAATTGCAACCGTCTGTCCATGTTTTCAAAAAGATAACTGGAAAATATTAATAAATTTGAAACAGTCGAACGACGCTGAACAAACCCAGTCCAGTACTTACTGAGCTGAAGAGGTATGTACTAGCACCCTAGAAGTCAATCAATCAATCAATTCATTTATTTCAATCAACAATTGGATCATAAAATACAAATGATAACAATCAGATGGGTACATTAAATAAAGATAAATAAGACAAAACACAACACACAATTTAATTTTATTGTCACTAGTGCTTACACACTTATGTGCAAGTCTATTATTAGGACTTGCACCCCAGAGAAAAGGACTTACCCTCTAATGTTAAATACTTGCACCTAAAGTAATTACCATCTACTGGTAAGTACTTGCATACACCATATACGTATAATACGGTAGACGCCTATGGTATACTTGGGAAGCAGTCTGGTGGTAATTAGGTACTTACCATCTAATGATAACTTTGTCCTAAATCTATTTATGTTTTCTCTTTGGGATGATGCCTAGGTAAATAAAAAAAAAAACTATTGAGTCCGTCAGTCAGATAATAAAAAAATATTAGACACGTATTTTTTGCTTTATCATATTAATAAAAATGACTTAAGTATACAACGCATTAAAGTTGGGGAGTGGGGGTTGATACGTCACAAGTATGTATAAAATCTACATACAAGTGATGTCATGGCACATTATAACTCAATGTATCGCCGTAATCTAATACTTTCACGCACAATGGTCCACCTGACGGACTGGGTGCGGAAACCAAACCCCTTAACATAGATAGATCGCCGTAATCTTTTGATAACGTAAAAAAAGAAAAAATACGTGTACGTTATTTTTTAAGTCTTCATGACGGACTAAAAACATTTTTAGTCATCAACCCTCTTTTGAGCAAATAAATATATCTTTAACCGTAATGGACAGTACTACCCCCCTATTATATGGTAAGTATAGATCAATCCAGATATGATCAGGAATCCCAGCAAAACATGTAATATTAATAAAATGTTTTGTCGACGGCATGATGTATTATAGTAGGTACTTATATACACGCTATACTTCTATCCGTATCTATCGGGGAGTCGACCGAACTTGTTGTTGTGCGTTATACCTATAACCGGGGCCGCGGCGGGCCTGTTCCGGCCCGGGCCGGACCGCTGCGCCGCCGCCGCCGCAGGTATGGGCCGGTGCGGCCCGATGCGGGGCCGGGGCCGCGCCGCGCTTGTTGTTTGCTCGCTGTTTCATTTATTGGCTCCGTATTAGCATAGTGTGGTGTCGGTTCCCGTAATGGGCATTGTTCCCGCTTTACGAGCTGCTCGGCGCTTGGCGGCGGCGTACAGCACTCGCTCATCATTATTTACGAGCCACTCGGCCACACAGTAACAGACAGAGGGTAGGTAAGTTTCATAATAACGCGCTATGATAGGAAACCTACTACAAGCATGAGGTGCGTGTGTTCGTGCAACTGGCGGCATCGTGCATTGTCGCATAAGAAGACAAACCGGTTCAGTCCGGCTCGGTCAGTTGCATCGCTCAGGGCTGCGCGTACGCGTCGTGCTTTTTGTTTGTTTACGTTTCCCGTTTTGATACGAGTAAAACATAATGTTTTAAACTGTTTTTTTCTACGATTTTAATAGATCTAAAAAAGTGTAAATAATATGGTTGTCTACTGTAGGTACTGTGTGTATGAACCAGTATGAACAATACTAAGTACCGTAAACCTTTATAATAACAATTATTTCCGTTAATGCTTAACTTGAACAATTTTTTACTTTGATCAATATTGAACTTTGAAGGTTCTTGATCTTTTAAATTTGTATGTGTAAAAAAATGGTGAGTGGGGGGAAAATCGAACGGGCTTTTGATGAGATGAGCAGTGTTGTATTTGAAGTCTTGTGGAACAGTACATATTAGATAATGCTAAAATATTTGCAGAGAGTAGAGTATAGAGCAGAGTATATTTTTCTAACATATTGATAACATCCTGTTCAATAAATAATTTCACTATCAATCTTAAAAACCCTTTACCTTTACTTTATTCTAATAACGAGATATTACAAAACAAAACTTTGCATCTTTTTATCATCTCCGTCTTCTATATGTTCATCTTACCCCGTCAAATATTGATGGGTAAAGACGGAAAATTGTGATAAATCCTTAAATACGAAAAATAGCCCATCAGATGTAATAAGAGTAATAACACAACTAAGAATTTAAAATAATTAGTAGATATTCCAATAAAAACACTCGTACCTATGGTATGGTAAGATAAAAAAAACTCGATTAACTTGCGTAAAAGTCGCTGCGCAGACATTTCTATTTTTCTCACATACCACTCACTGCAGGTGTGTGTGTGGCTGAAGTGCGTGACGTAACAAAATTACAATCTTAACAATGTTGCCATCACTGCAAAAATTGCACTGAATCTGGCGTTATAGACGGCTTTTTGTGTTAGATACCCCGTTTTTCGTCTTCCCCCCACTCACCTTATATGACTTCAGAAAATCAACAAGATAAAATCTTCCTTCCACTATTTGACAAAGCGCTTCTTTTATTCGCGCATAAGTGAATATATTTTTTATTCAAGGGACTTAAGTTTATTTTCATATTCGCGGCGTCTTCGTGTAAACAAAATATTTATTCAATCAGCAAAAGAATATTGCAAGTTAAATAAAAGCTTTTAAAATAAGGCATATGAAAAAAAAGAGCATACACTCTCAATGACACCTCGCATTAAACAAACTCAATTATTACCTCATTTTGAGGTTAGAAAAACAATAATAATTGTATTGCTTAATCGATAGTAGGCTACTAATGGAATTTGGCTAGAAATGTCATCATACCATCTCGTGATTATACAATGAAGTTTTGCAGCACAATAGAGAATAACAATATATTTACCTTTTTCAATTAAAATTGTTGGTGAATTCCCAGCGTGTCCTCAGGAAAGGATTTAACAGTTGTTCAGTGTTCATAATTTTTTACTACCAAATTGCGTTTCGTTTTACGTAATTCACGATTTTATATGAAATGGAAATTTCGATCAGTCATCCCGCGCATCAAAGTAACCGATTCACTTACTAGAAATAAAAAAAATAAAAAATATTATCCCAAAGGCTCACCAGGTAAGTAGTAACTTGGTTATAATTTATTATTTTGAATGTGGTAGATAACCTCATACCTCAATATCGAACTCAACCCCGGGTGCAACAAAGTTTTGGTATTGATCGTAAATGTTTTAATAGTTTTTTAGTAAGTGCCACCGAATAGGTAGTAGTAGGGGACCTACCTAAGTCGTAACCGGTGCATTCAAGAGCAAAAATAACGACTATTTGACAATTATTATTTTCGCGAATTTTTTAGTTAGAAATAAATATTGTTGTTGTGGTATACTAAAACGTGTACAAGATTGTAAAGATATGCTACGTGAGTGCTTTCCATTACATTTTTTTTTTTTTTTTAAATAATGTGGTGGATTAGATTTAGAATTTACCATTCAATGAAAAGGCACAACAAATTATAGAAAAACAGAAATTACAAATAATAAAAAAAAAGTATCGTTATCTACTGTAATAATCACTTATGTACCTACTTTATTTTTCGTTTGTAAAAAAATATTATGTCGTAGTTAAAAATAAAAAGATCTTAACATTTTGATTAAGTATCTAATTTTTACCCCTGTGCCAACCCTACCAAAATAGGTATATATTTCGCACGCTCTTAAGAAGCTTACCCTCTGTTCCGTTTGTTTACTCGTGTGGCTGGGCGTTCGGCGGCACTCGGGGGCGCTCGGGGGCGGCGTGTCTGTAGCGCGCGCTTATCATGATTTACGAGGCGCACTCATCCGACCGATATTATGTTATGTAATCGAGACACGATCGGAGTCGCTGATCCGTCCAACAAAAACCCAAAGCACATAATATAACGGATTTATTTTCATACAATTGATTCGCACGCAACCCAAACGTTTCGAATCAATTGTATGAAAATAAAGTATGACAAAATACAAACATAGGTAAAGCCTGCTAGAGCCGAATAGTTGATCAGCCGGTAGTGAGGTACGTACAGTACGTACACACACCCCACCACCACGGCCGCGAACCAGCTGCACGGCTGCAGAAGTAATATCAGTCCTCTCGGTTCACATTGAAGTGACTTCTACAGGACAGAGAACCCGTGCAGCTAGGCTAGCAATACTTCTATACACGACAGATAACCCGTGCAGCTAGGCTAGCAACACTTCTATACACAATAGAAAACCCGTGCAGCTAGGCTAGCAAAACTTCTATACACGACAGAAAACCCGTGCAGCTAGGCTAGCAACACTTCTATACACAATAGAAAACCCGTGCAGCTAGGCTAGCAACACTTCTATACACGACAGAAAACCCGTGCAGCTAGGCTAGCAACACTTCTATACACGACAGAAAACCCGTGCAGCTAGGCTAGCAACACTTCTATACACGACAGAAAACCCGTGCAGCTAGGCTAGCAACACTTCTATACGCGACAGATAACCCGTGCAGCTAGGCTAGCAACACTTCTATACACAATAGAAAACCCGTGCAGCTAGGCTAGCAACACTTCTATACACGACAGATAACCCGTGCAGCTAGGCTAGCAACACTTCTATACACAATAGAAAACCCGTGCAGCTAGGCTAGCAACACTTCTATACACGACAGAAAACCCGTGCAGCTAGGCTAGCAACACTTCTATACACGACAGAAAACCCGTGCAGCTAGGCTAGCAACACTTCTATACGCGACAGAGAAACCGATCAGCTAGGCTAGCAACACTTCTATACACGACAGAAAACCCGTGCAGCTAGGCTAGCAACACTTCTATACGCGACAGAGAAACCGATCAGCTAGGCTAGCAACACTTCTATACACGACAGAAAACCCGTGCAGCTAGGCTAGCAACACTTCTATACGCGACAGAGAAACCGATCAGCTAGGCTAGCAACACTTCTATACGCGACAGAAAACCCGTGCAGCTAGGCTAGCAACACTTCTATACGCGACAGAGAAACCGATCAGCTAGGCTAGCAACACTTCTATACACGACAGAAAACCCGTGCAGCTAGGCTAGCAACACTTCTATACACGACAGAAAACCCGTGCAGCTAGGCTAGCAACACTTCTATACGCGACAGAGAACCCGATCAGCTAGGCTAGCAACACTCAGTTTTAAACGAGAAACGGAATTGATCATTCACCTTATGATCATGATGGATGCTGAGCTGAGTTGCGAGTGAGGATTGTTTCATCAACAACCACTGCTACGGGTCGGGCTTCCTATTCCTCTTGTTTCAGGCCGATTAGTCGGAATTGCTGCCGATTAAAATATGTTAAAACACTTATTATGAGCGGCGCAGCCAACACCCCGCGGCCGCGCCACGCCACCCTTCGACATGAATTATAACTGAACTTTAGTACTTTTTGGTGCGAATAATTCAGGGGAGCTTAATTTTAGTGTTTTTAATAATGAACAGTAGGGGAGGCATGCTATTAACAGCGGCTGTGATTATGAATTATCGTGGACACATGACTCATAATAAAGGGCCTTATCAAAACGAATACATAATTAATTCATTACATAATTATGTATAATTCAATTAAACACCCGAATATGAAGATTATATTAATAGGGGTGAGTGGTGAGTAGATCTGGTAAATTCCGGTAGAATTTACCATATCCACTCTCCGCCCATCCGTTTTGTACTTTTGTATAATGTATATTGTATGTGTGTGTGTGTGTTCAGGGTGCTGAAGCGGAACCGCATCGCGGTCATCGAGGAACACGCCTTCAGCAACACGCCGGCTCTGCGAGTTCTGTGAGTACCTACATCCCGCCCAGTCCTGACTCGAGGCGGCAGTACCGGGCCATTACCTCCAATAAATATCACCCTAATTAATCAAAACCAGATCCAGCCCCTTCCGAGCTGGCGCCGCCCTCAGCTGTGCTACAAGTCTTGGCGGTGGGGGACAACATCTGTATTCAGTGTATATTCTCTTCTTTCTGGCGCCGCGGTGCAAGTGAAAGCGGTTAAAGGTTACAGACAGGTCCCTGTGCCTGTAACCGCTTCCATCACACTCAATTATAAAAGATAACTTACTCTGAAATATCGCGTTTCGCCGCCCCCGCCAGGCCACGGCCGCCGCCGGGACTGGTAGCTGCACACTACTCACAGTAACCAGTAACTACATAACGTGTGTGCGACATCACATGCGGAGCCTCTTAAAGCGACAGTGTAGGTACGATTTAACTAATCTAGGGGGACGAAACTCGGAACCTAAATATTATATTATTTATTGTGTGATGAATTCTCACAATTCGGGTTCTGGAGTATAATAAAACTGCTTGCTTCGTAACAACGATTATTTTATTCCAAATACTCTTTCTTATAACCTTACACAGTAATTGTAAATTAAATAGATTAATTCAACACTTAGCCAATATTGGACGTCTGTCTCGGTCGAGAGCGTTGATCAGAATGACCACAGTTTTTAAAATCACTCACCAAGTACCTACATTTCGTTCAAGACTGAACGAAATGTATCCATCAATCTGTTTGTTCTTCACAGACTAGCAAAGTAATGACATTTTATATCGATTAACTTACTAATATCGATTAAAACATAAATCAACAACAATCATTGATTAAGGTATTATAAATTAAAGAAATATAAAAATAAACTTGATTTAACTAAGAAATTTATAAAACAATATTAGATAATCATAAATTCATTAAATCGACTAAAACATAAATCAACAAAAATCATCGAATAGGGTATTATAAATTAAAATAAATATAAAAATAAACTTGATTTGACTGAGAAATTCATAAAACAATATTAAATAATCATAAATTCATTACATTCGGCCGTCCTACTACGTGCGGTCTCCTGACGCACGGTACACATACAATCACGTAGGTATTATAATTTTATAAATTCAAACAAAATACAAATAAAATATAAAGTTTCATTTGAAGTAACTGTAAACTAAACATAATAATCGTATTACTATCATTACAATTCATTACATTCGGCTGTTATTTGGACTCAGATTGACTCTGTGGCAGTTCATTGTCACTTTTGTTACTTTCGCTATCAGACGTACTACTGCTGTTAGCTACTGTATCTACATTATCATTTTGTTCGCACACATTTATATTGATCCACGGTCGAATCCTGTCTACTGCTACCACACTATCGAATTTATTTTTGCGATTACTAAAACCAGGTATTTCGACAATTTTATACCTATCATTGCCTAGAACTTCTGCTATTTTAAAGGGGCCCTTAAATTTTGACATTAACTTAGTACTATTACCTTTATTACTAAAATTGGTTCTAGTCATTTTAATTAAATCCCCTTTCTTATAAATCGGAGCAGGAACTCTATTTTGGTCGTAGTTTAGTTTTTGTTTAATCTGACTGGATTCGATATTCGTACGAACTTCTTGTCTAACTTCTGTAAAATTGGAATTAGGCTCATTGTTAACATCTAACATGTTACTTAAACTGTCTTTCAATCTGGTTCCAAATAATGCTTCTGTAGCTGTTTTCTGAGTAGTAGAGTTTGTGGCGTTATTAATTCCCCACTGAATTTTGCCTAGACACATGTCCCAGTTCCGTTCGTCCTCACCGTCAGAATACTTTGCAAGTGAACTTAAGATCGTTTGGTTGTATCTTTCGGCTTGGCCGTTGGCTCTGGGACACGCGACAGCATTCAAAACATGTTTTATACCATGATTATCACAAAAAGATTTAAAAGCTGCTGAAGTGAAAGAGGTACCTCGATCTGATATTATTCGGGATGGTAAACCGAAGTCATAAAAAATATTTAATAATACCTTAACTGTTGTTTTAGTTTTTGTATCCTTAACGGCTCTTACAAACAAATATTTCGTAAATCCATCCACTATGGTGAGAATGTAAACATTGCCGTTCTTGCTTTTGACAAATGGACCCAAATGGTCAATGTGAATGGTATGGAACGGAATGCTTACTTTCTCTATTGGATACAACTGACCATTCTTATGACGTGACGTATTATCCTTATTATAGGCGCACTTAATGCAGGACTTAACATATTTTTTAACAAATCTGCGTAACTTAGGAAACCAGAAAACAGATTGAATTTTCTCGATTGTCTTCGATATACCTAAATGACCAGCGTCTAAGATTTGCATATTTGCCATCGAGCATCGCGAGGAATTACTAGACTGAGCTTATCATCAACTCTCTTATACACTCTACTATTCTTAACCACATAGTTTTTCCTAATTTCTTTTGCTTCTTCGTCTGACTCAGGTTTAAGTATTTTATATATTCGGGATATATCAGGATCTGTCATTTGCAAGGTCAAGAGCCAGTTATCAGTTTCGATACTATAGACTGTGACTGTAGAATTATCGATATCCTCGGGTGTTAATTTTGTATTACGGCTCAGTGCGTCCACATGAGCCATACGGATGCCTGGACGGTACTCTACGTTAAAATTAAATTCGCTTATTAAAAGCCACCACCTAGCTATTTGGGGTATTAGATCGCGCTTAGTTAGTGTAGTCCGAAGGGCGTTACAGTCTGTCACAATTTTAAACTCTATCCCTAGCAAATAGACCCTAAATTTCTTTAATGAACATACAATTGCAAGGGTCTCAAGTTCGTAAGAATGCAAGTGACGCTCCTCGGGGGTGGTTTGCCGGCTAAAGTAAGCTATAGGTTTGAGAGCACGCGGCTCCGGCTGTCATTGCATCAATATCCCAACCACGCCTAAAGAACTTGCATCGGTATGCAACTCTGTTTCAAAATAAGGATTGTACAGCGCTAAAATTGGTCGGTCAATTAATTTGTCTTTTAGGGTAGTAAACGAGTGAGATTCTACGTCTGTCCATTTAAAAACATTGCCCTTTTTGAGTAAGTTCGTTAGGGGTCTAGCTATTTCCCCGAAACTTTTAATAAATTTTCTGAAATATCCCGCTAGTCCCAAAAACTGACGGATTTCATGTACGTTCTGGGGAACAGGGAATTCTTTAACGGCTAAAATCTTATTTTCGTTAGGACGTATACCTTCAGCGGAAATTTCATAACCTAAATAGTCCAGGGAATTATCAAAGAAACGGCATCTAGATAATTTTAAAGTAAGCCCATTCAGTCGCAATAACTCCAAAACATTCCTCAATCTTTCAAATCCCTCCTCTAAGGTAACCGATGGCACAAGAATGTCGTCCAAATAAGCCAAAGCTGATTCATGACGTTTATTACCTAGCATTGCATTCATTAGTCTCTGAAATACAGCTGGAGCATTTGCGAGACCAAAGGGCATTCTTTTAAATTCGTAATGCCCATCTGGCGTTACGAAAGCAGTTAGCGGACGACTTTCTTTTGCCATCGGTACCTGGTAGTACCCTGAGGCCAGATCTAGGGACGTGAAGAATCTATTGCCGCTAAGGTTTGTCAACTGATCGTCGATTAACGGCAAAGGGAAACAATCCTTCCTAGTCTTATTATTGAGAGCCCTATAATCAACACACAAGCGTTGTTCCCCTGTCTTCTTCCTCACTAATAGAATAGGACTAGCATAATTTGAATTGGACTCTTGTATAATGTCATTTTGCAATAATTCATCTATAATCTCTCTAACCTGACCCCTTTCCGAAAAAGATAATCTGTATGGTCGGTAAACTACGGGTTTATCATCTAGTAAGTCTATTTTCATTTCGGTTGAGCTGATACAACCAATTTCTCCTAGGTTAAGTGCAAAGCAATCACGATAACAGAGTAAAAGCGAATGAAGTCTATTTAATGTCTCCTTGTCAATTTGGGGACCTACTTTTATGTCAGATATTAGTAAAGGTTCATATTCGGAATTATCTTTCGTTACTCTATTTGTATAGGTGACACCTCTCTCATCAAAACAAGTTCCTTTGGCAATAGGACATTTCTTGGATACTGTAAGGTTTCGACCAGATAAATTAGTCACGGGTAAAAAGCACTTCCCATCAACAACCCTATAAACTCCCTGGTGCAAATAATGCTCTTTCCTAGGCTCACAATTGTAATAACCTTCAATATAAATATCTCCACAGAAGCCAACGTCAGACGCGGTAACTTCAACTAATCCTGATAATGTAATATCGGTATCGTTATCAACATTCAACTTTAAACACTTCACCGGGTGTACTACGGTATCGATATTGGGACTCCGGTAAAAGGTTAACTGATGGCTATCTTTAAATACTGTTACACAAGGAAGTTCAGTAACGATTTGACCTATAAGTAAATCTGATTGAAGATACTGATTGCTAACTACTAATACTTCTACATTAACCTCAACTTCATCCAATTTCAGATCAACATTGCTCCTATATACTGGAAAAACTTTAGAGTTGCCGAATCCTTTGATTACTGGCAACTCTGTTGTATTTTTAGTTAAATTCAGACTTTGAGCATCGGATTCCCTAATCAAACTACATTCGCTGCCAAAATCAATAAAAGCAAATAAAGCTTTATCGTTTACCCTAACGGTTTTGTAAAATTTGTCACTGTTGTTATTAAAAGTAGATATGGTCAAAATTTTTCGATCCTGGTTATCAGACTGTTTGGATTCATTTCGTAAGACTAATGGCTCTAGTTTACAATTATCATTGTTATGGCCGACACGTTGACATTTCAAACATTTTACAAGGGGTTTGGGACACCGAAAGTAAGGGTGTCCCTTTGAGCGGCAATTAAAACAAGTTACCGAACTTTCGTTTGAGGGTGTAGCAGTATTACCCGGTCGAACTGTCATATTATCACTTCGTTTTCTATTGAATGTATTATTTTCTAATATGGGGCGCTGGGAGCTTAGAAAATTCAATAAGTCTTCTGGTTCGTGACAAGTCAGTGCCTGTGCACTGCTTCTAATCGATTTATCTAGTATTCCGTGGATAATACAATCGACAGCCTTTTTGTCTTTTATTTCACATCTGTTTAGTAAAGTTAACTTTTCGTAAAAGTACTCTCGCAAACTTTCGTTACTACGACTAGTGCGAGCTAACATTTCCTCGAGAAGCCGACCATAATTTTGCTCATTTGGGAAAGCTCTTATGAGTTTGTCCTGCCACTCTGACCAACTGAAAACAACACTAGGAAGGGCTTCAAACCACTTCTTTGCTATGCCAGAAAGTTTTTGTAGAGCAAAATGTATGGTCTGCTTCTCGTTCCATTCATAGATTACGGCACATTCATTTACTTTCCTAACCCAACAGTCAATATTTTGAGTTTTACTCGACGGATCAAATTCCGGTATCACATTATTGAGAAGATTGTTATTTAAATTACTCGTCTTGCTTTTATAATCTTGAAGAGTAGTAAACATATCAAGTACCTCTTTAGTAGACCAGCCACCTCTCTCCTTGAATCTTCTCTTATTCAAACTCCGTGAACTACGGGGTGACTCACTGCTCGATGAGGAGGAGCTGGACGACTGCTTAAGTCTTTTCTTTGATTGCTTTTTGGCTCTCTTAGACTTGGCTGCTGCTTTGGATGAGGATCGGGAACGTTTGCTTCGGCGCTCATCTTTACGAGTAGGCGAGCCTTCAGGAGTCATCGCTTCGTCAGAATTCATGCCTCAAAAGAAAAAGTATAATTATAATGATTTCAGTACCTCAATTCATTTTCTAACTGTGTTCAAAACTTGATTTTTCATTTAGAATATACATCAACACAAAGTGAAAGAAACTGTTAAAAGAAAAACAAAACTTCATTTGTTTCCTCAATGAATCATCCTTGATTAAAACAAAACATAATAATCTAGCTCAAATGAACAAAAGCCATTCAATAGGCACACTTAGTTTCTTATTAAAGTGCACTATGTTTCTATTCTATATTCTAGGCACACATGACCTCTATTCTAACCTTCTATACACTCATGGTTCAATAGGCGTACATAGCCTCTAGTAACTAAAGCACACTTGGCTTCCTACTGTAGGCACACATAACCTCTAACAATTAAGCGCACATGACTCGATAGGCATACATAGCCTCTAGTAACTAAAGCACACTTGGCTTCCTACTGTAGGCACACATAACCTCTAACAACTAAGCACACATGGCTCGATAGGCATACATAGCCTCTAGTAACTAAAGCACACTTGGCTTCCTACTGTAGGCACACATAACCTCTAACAACTAAGCACACGTGGCTCAATAGGCATACATAGCCCCTAGTAACTAAAGCACACTTTGCTTTCGATCTTAGGTACACATAACCTCTAATAACAATGCACACGTGGTATGCTAGACTTCTATAAAGAAATAAAATTAATAATCATTTAAGATACTTGTACGTACCTTAGACTGGGTCCTTATCCCGCTTCTGAACTGTGATGAATTCTCACAATTCGGGTTCTGGAGTATAATAAAACTGCTTGCTTCGTAACAACGATTATTTTATTCCAAATACTCTTTCTTATAACCTTACACAGTAATTGTAAATTAAATAGATTAATTCAACACTTAGCCAATATTGGACGTCTGTCTCGGTCGAGAGCGTTGATCAGAATGACCACAGTTTTTAAAATCACTCACCAAGTACCTACATTTCGTTCAAGACTGAACGAAATGTATCCATCAATCTGTTTGTTCTTCACAGACTAGCAAAGTAATGACATTTTATATCGATTAACTTACTAATATCGATTAAAACATAAATCAACAACAATCATTGATTAAGGTATTATAAATTAAAGAAATATAAAAATAAACTTGATTTAACTAAGAAATTTATAAAACAATATTAGATAATCATAAATTCATTAAATCGACTAAAACATAAATCAACAAAAATCATCGAATAGGGTATTATAAATTAAAATAAATATAAAAATAAACTTGATTTGACTGAGAAATTCATAAAACAATATTAAATAATCATAAATTCATTACAATTGTATACATAGGAATGTTGTAGTAAATAAAAGGCAAAACTAACCTCCTTACTAATAAACGTTGTACGGTATACAACGTTTATTAGTAAGCTGTGCAGTTACACAACGCTTTGTCTTCTTCTTTCGAAAGTCAAATTACTGACGACTGAAAGAGAGAAAACGGTGTGTAACTATTCACCTGATATAATACGTTTATTAGTAAGGCAGTTAATGTGTAACAATTTTTTTTAAATCACACTATTATTATACAGGCGAAAGTTTGTGAGTGTGTATGTTTGTCTCTTCTTCACGCTAAAACTACTTAACGGATTTGGATAAAATTGTTTTGGCACACCGATAGTTTATAACCTGGATTAACACATAGAATACTTTTTATTCCGATTTTCTCACGAGATCGAAACTTATGCGGGTGATACCGCGGGGTGCAGCTAGGCTTTTAATAAAATTCTTATATCTATGTTTCGCTTAGATACCTATTTGTTTTCGATGAAGTTTTGAAGGAATACTATATAAGGGTCTGAAGATGCTAACAAAAGTTTAATTAAATCATAATTAGTTGTGTGTCTTGAGTCTTGATGCCCCAATCTGGCTTTTCTGATTTCTTTATTTTTGGCCTCGGAAGCCTCCTCGGACATTTTGTCCTATCGGTATCACTGATTTTTTTATTATATTTGCTCCATGTACCAAAATGTTATGCACTGTTGCCGGCATGGTACCATGCCGCTGCTGGCATGGTGCTGCTGTTACCATGGGTATAAACTTAAATGTATCTATCTCTCTGGTCTCCACACAGTACTGATGATATTTTTCGGCATCGATTTCATAGCCTGAAGCTATGGCTGCAAGAATTGTCCCAAAACGATGAATAAGGTTTTCATTGAGACCGCGTTGTTGTGGCATAATTATAAAAAAATGCTCGTGCGTTATTTCCGTCATTGCTTGTACCAAATCCTGGTTTAACTTTATTTATTATAAGACCAATTTCTTTAAACTTTATCTTTATTTCTTCTTTAGTTTTGTTGAATATTTCTTTATTTTTGTCTCCTCTGACTTGCCACTCACAAATATTCATGCGATAACTAATATTTAAAAAACATTCCATAGTACGAATGTACGCATGTAAACTAGAGATTCCAAATTGGTACATATTCTCATCAGGCTCTCTAACCATTGATGCCGAATTCATTTCCTTTGATGTTGCCTTGCAGATAAAACATCTTTGAGTCGATTTATTTTCAGCTAAAACGTTACAAACTTTACCATCAATCATTGAAATAATCATCTGGTGCATGATCGAGATGGTTACGCCTCTGACTTCCACGAGGATTGGCATTAACATCCGTATTTTCAATGCCTTGTCTTTTTCAATTTATGGAGGAGCTCGTGGTTAAGTAATAACTGCCGCACGGGTCGATCCATCAGGTTAAGCTATGCTTGTTGACGGGGTTGGTCTGTGGATGGGTGACCATCTTTGCATACCGAGACTCCTCCGTGCCTCGGAAAGCACGTTAAGTCGTTGGTCCCGGCTGTCATTTCTGGATCTTTGACAGTCGTTACGGGTCGTCAGAAGCCCGAAAATCTGACAACCAGTCTTACCAAGGGGTATCGTATTACCCAGTTACTGGGTTGTGGAGGTCAGATAGGCAGTCGCTCCATGTAAAATACTGGTATTCAGCTGCATCCGGTTAGACTGGAATCCGACCCCAATATAGTTGGGAAAAGGCTAGGCAGATTGATTTTCAATGCCTTGGCATTCTTCTTTGATCAATGCTTCGCATTCTTTCTTTTACATGAATTTGATAATTCTACAGAATCTTGGTGATGATGGCCGAGGATTTTCTCATATGACCTTCTGTGCATTGTTTACAAGCTTATTGAAACTAAAGATATGAAAAACAATATTCGTCTGTGCTATCGGTATCTTCAAATGGTTGCTTGTATAAGCTATGACCCGAAGACCCATCGCATCCCCATTTGTAAATCAAAGTGTAATTCAACACACTTGTATCTAATCTTTCTCCAAGAATATTTTTACATATTCTCAATGCAGTATGGTTCAAAAGAGAATCCAGTCTTACTTCAGCCGATATTTCGGTTACTGTTATACAGTTTTCAACAGGAGGATAGCACTGCATCTTCACCTGTGCCACGTGATCATAGCAAGGGTATACATTGAATCCCCTTTCTTTGGCTTCTTGTTGAACATGTTTGTATGTGTGGACAGTGAAATTATTTGATATGAAAAGGCCAAAGCTTCGTCAGGAGTATAAGGTATTTGTTATTTTCCAGTATTCATAATTCTTCGAGCTTTCTTATATGTGGTGGCTTGTTTTGGCGAGGCTGTAGATAATTCTTCAATCAACGTAGCAGCATCAAGTTTGCCACTAGCTCTGACACTTAATTACCTACGTAGCAAAAGTCAGTTCATCTTTACTGTAGTCATTTAATAAGTGCTGAACTTTCCTCTTCTTCGTTTTTTTTTAACTTTCCACAAAACTTTTCTGCGGCCTGCCACCATAAGTACTTGGTATTGAAACATTTTCTAATACCACAAGCCTTTTAACAACAAGTCTAATCGTCTTTGCTTGCGATCCCATTTCACACAAATTTTCTCGCATTCTTTTTTCAAAAATGGTTTTAGCTGCTCATCCTGTTCTTCGGTAACAACCAAATCACCAAAGCTCATTTTCACAAAGTTGATTACTTTATTTAATCGACTTTTGGGCAGAATAGAACGCCAAAAATCAAATATTGATTTTCGTTAAAAATAAAAATAGATTTTTATTGATGTATTTGTAAAGTGACTGTTACAATTTGCAAGCAAACAATTTGATTTATTTTAATAACTTAATATATGGATAATCCTCTATTTGATGACTCCATCACAAAAAAAACACTTACCAGCACTCAATACCTAAGAACATGTATACACGTTAGCGTTAACGGTCACACTGAGCGGTCGGCCGACTAGGTTCACTGCCTGACTACCTGAATAGGTTCAAGTAACTTCGCCCATTGTTAAAACCAGTTTTACGTGACAAGGGATTATTTGCCTTGTGTTATTAGTTTAAAGATGTATTCGAAAGTGTAACAAGATTTAAAAAAAAGTAATTAAAATCTAAGAAAAAACTTCGCCGTAGAACAATTACCGGTGTCGCATCGCGCGAAAAGTCCCGCTAGTTTGAACGAGCCTTTATCCGAGCACTTAAAACTTACAACCGCGAGGGGCTCGGTTTAATAATCTTGTGATAAGTGACGCCATCAAATGTTCGCCAGTAGTTCGCAGTAGACACGACGTTACTCCCAAACTTGCTTGCATATATGTGAGCACTGTTTACCTACTTTAAATCTACGATTTACTGAGTACGTCTTTCATTGACTTGAATGTGCCCTGGCGGCTGAGAGTATGTCATGCTCACTCAAATGTCTCGCTGGTGGTGGCGTGTGTGTTGGATCATTAAGTTCCCTTCAAAATGGTTGAGCTAAATGATGCTGATCCATGCGTCATGTTCGTGAACGGGCGCCGTCAGTGGGGACTGGTCATCTCTTAGCTGCCATGGCTTATTTTAATTATTTTTGATTTTATATTTTTATTATGGTCGCTTTTAACGTGCACGTTTTACTACATTGTTCTCACATGTATAATTTCAACATGAATGATGTAACCAATGTTTTTTAACAATATTCTGATTTAAAAGAGTGTCCATGGAGTTTCTTGCCTGTTCTTCTCCATAGGAACCTACTACGCTTTGGAATGGGCAACTAGCTTCATCTTTCTGACTGACCGACCCCTTGACAATTCAAAAGTACCTGTAATTGGTTTATTTGGAATAAATGATTTGAGTTTGAGTTTGCTCGTTAAGACGCCACTAAATACCAGTGTAGTACTTGAGTGTCTTAAGAGCCAGTAATAGGACTCTCCCATCAAGGAGCGCTGTTCCAAATTAGACGCATTATTAATATATTATACATAAAACAAAAGATATTTTAATAAAACACGCATACTAAAAGATAAATAGTTAAATTATATTTAAAATGGTGAGGTTTCAGAAAAATATGCTTGCTAGATTTTACGTGATCCTCAGTTTTTTATTAGACATAACTTTACAAATTAATTATACTATGTACTATAAACATAATCTAAAATATTCACAGATTAAGTTATAAATTTAAAATGTGAAAAACCATAATCCTTTCTCTATTGTCACCGTGTCAGCGCAGCCATCGCCATCAAATGCTGGTGAACATTTGTTTCTTGTAGTCGAACTACATCATTCGAAATTGCTCTATTACTGTCCCTCTTTACGCATCAATTTATTTAAATATTTTAAAATCTCTTAGAAATGCTGATCTTTTCTTAGTCATAGCATAATCATGGGTAACTTTAACGCTGGTAGTAGGTAAATCTCAGCTGCGAAACCATAGCAGTGAAACCGCAGTAGTTCAAGTCAACTAACTATTTTACAAGCTTTGCTTTCCAATCAACAAAGTAAGAATCAATTTAAACTGTAAGTAAATAAATTCTAAAATAATGTCATCGGCAAAAACTAAAGGCAAAGCTGCATGGCAGATTATCAAAAACAAAACTTCATCGATCACGTAAACACTAAAACGATTATTGATACTATTAAAATCGACAATAATCATATAAACAAACCTAAAGAAATTGCTGAAACTTTCAATGATTTTTTTTATAAATATTGCCAAAGGATTCTATAGCAATAATAAAACTTCACCAGACAAAAAACATCTCGATTTACCGAATATGACGCAAACAATGTTTTTACACACATGTGATGAAAATGAAGTAAAATATACCATCATGTCCCTTAACAACACAAAATCGGTTGGATTTGACTGTATAGCAACTCACATTCTTAAATCCTGTGCCACCATGATATCCCCAATCATCGAGCACTTGATAAATCTCTCATTCTGGCAAGGTATTTTTCTAGATAAACTCAAACAATCCATTGTTAAACCCTTATTTAAAAAAGGTGTCAAAAATACTTATCTAATACCGCCCTATATCACTAATATCTAACTTATCAAAAATCTTTGAGAAAGTCATGCATCGTAGACACCAATTATTTAGAAAAAAAACAGATTATAAAAGAGAAAAATCGACTACTTTAGCAGCATTCAAACTGATAAAAAATGTAATTGTAAAAATTTAGATAAGCGCATTCCAGTATAGGTCATCTTCTTTGACATGAGCAAAGCTTTCGACTTTGTTAACCACGATTTACTCATACAAAAATGCAATAACTACGGAATTAGAGGAATAGTTATTGATTGGATTAGAAGCTATTTATTTAACCGCCATCAAAAAGTAGAAATAAGCATAATAAACGAAAGTAAAGAGTCCACATCATATAGTTCTGAATATAGTTAAACTAAATCCGGACCCGGTACCCCAAGGAAGCACACTTGGCCCATTACTTTTCCTCATTTACATCAACGATTTACCTACAGCTTTACAACAACAATGCATACTTTTTGCTTACGACAAATCGGTAATTATAACTAATGATAGTAAATCAGAAACAAGTCATGAAAAACTCTTTAATGAAACAGTACACCAAGTTTAAAAATGGCTCGAAAAGAATTATCTCTGTGCAAATCTAAATAAAACCAAATACATCAATTTTCAAAACTACAATTCTAAAAAAATCGCATTTAAAGTTAATTGTCAAGGACAACAAATTAACGAAGTTAGTGAATATAAGTTTCTTGGACTTATTCTAGACCAGCATTGTAACTGGAAATTACAGATTGAGCACGTCTGCAAGAAACTTAACCAATTTATATCTGTTCCTGTTGCACTTACTGCTTACCACGGGTATGTTTCCTCAATACTCAGATATGGGCTCCCACTATGGGGTAACTCGACAAATATAAATGATGCCTTTCTAGTGCAGAAAAAATGCCTAAGAGCAATCTGTGGTATCAGTCCTTTAACATTCTGCAGATCTCTCTATAAAAAATACCGGCCAAGTGCGAGTCGGACTCGCGCACCGAGGGTTCCGTACAAACCTGTAGGTATATAAGTAAAAGTTCACCCATCACGACAATTATTTTTATTTTTATTGCAAAGTGAAATTCATAACATTACAATATGGAAAGCTGGAGGAGCATAAATTAAAGACAAAGGTCTCTTTATCGTTTCAGTAATCCTTTATTTTATATTAATATCATTTATTTTATAATATAACTGAAATATCTACACGTTAGCCTTGCAGCAGCCTTGCAAAAGTCTGCTGATGAATTATGGCAAGTTTGTTTATCGAAGGTATTTATTTAAAAAGTTATTTAGTCACATTTAGAAATCTGGTACAAAAATACTAAATAAGTATTAAATTTGAACCAGATCTGTAAGTGGTGACTGTAAAATTTATGAATTACCACATTGAACATTGAAGTTCGAAAAAACGTTATCTATAGTGTTTATTAACGGAAATATGTGTATGGATGAAAAATATGTGGAAATTCCATTTTGAGGATTCATTCTAAAATCGATATTGAAGTCTCCCACAACAATCAGACGAGAACATGAAGTATACCTATTGAGGTTGCTGCCGTATATTGTTTTATTTATGCATTCTATTGCAACATTAATTGGACATTGTGGTGACCTATATACAGTTATCACTCTGACATTAAAGGTTTCAAAATGCAAGCATTCACAATAGCCGTTTGCAGCGCCTGAGTTATTTAAATAATATCTTTTACGTGATCTATCTGCCACGGCATCATTAAGATTGCGACGTACATACGCGATAGATCCCCAACCTGGATTTGTATTAGATATAGCTGGACCATCTACTCTGCAAACCTATCACATAAAACCCATCAAGTTCAAAAGTGTCTCTACGACACCCCCAGGTTTCAACAAACAATGCTGCATGGAAGGAATGAATAATAGGATCTATGATGACATCTGAAAAATGTTTGTGCAATGATTGCACGTTATGAAATACAATTTCAGGTGTTTGCAAAAATTTAAAATATGGTGCGAATTTGTTTTGCTCTAGTCTTTTAATTTCTATACTTACAGCACTCGATTCTAATATGTCAGAGGGAGGTTTAAATGTACCTGAATTCATGACTAAAATCAGTCCAGACGATGACGTTGTTCTAGAACAAGTTACATACAACATCGATCTTTTTACATTTTTAGAAATATGAACCACAAATTTTTCTAAGATTGCACCTTGCGACTTGTGATTTATAATGCCTTCTGCTGGTACTATTGGAAATTGAGTACGCTGCACTACAAAATTTTAAATTTTGAATTTCCACCTTTTCACAGTAAAAGTGACAGCATCTAATGGCGTCCAATACGAATTGAGATATTGACGATGTTTCCGAGAAGTTACTTGACATTTACTTCTTGTAGCTATTCCCGTACATTTATCGAACAGAACCCAAATACGTTAAGGCTTTTCACTTGTCTCCTTGTGTCGACCATAATCTATAGCCTTCAATATTCCGGTAGTACCATTCACAAGGTCAAAAGTCTTAACATAAAAAACACTGAAAACTTATGGGGGATTTCCGTTAAGGTTCTTGGAGATATCATTGACTCAATTGCCCCTGTCCTAACAGGCATATTTAATCAATGTTTAGATAGCAGTACGTTTCCTGATTTAATGAAACATAGTAAAGTAGTACCAATTTTCAAATCAGGTACTGAGAGTGATCCCTCTAATTATAGACCTATATCTGTGCTACCAGCATTGAATAAAATATATGAAAAAATCATGCTAGACCAGATGTTGTCACATTTCAATTCAAATGGGATTTTACATAGTTACCAGTTTGGTTTCACGAAAGGTAGGTCGACGACTGACGCTGGAGTAAAACTCATCAGTCACATTTTGGAATCCGGGGAGAAGTCCCAGGATGCAATTGGCATTTTCTGTGAGCTCTCAAAAGCGTTTGATTGCGTTGACCACAAAACACTGATCTGTAAATTACACCACTACGGAATTCGTGGACAAGCTGGTGATCTTGTTCTTTCCTATCTATCAAACAGGCAGCAAAAAGTAAACATTAACGGGACGACATCCTTGGGGTCTCTAGTTAAGATGGGCGTGCCTCAAGGATCAATTCTTGACCCTTTCCTATTCCTAGTTTATATTAATGACCTTCCTTACATGATGGCTAACTTATCAGACATAATTCTATTCGCTGATGACACTTCTCTTATTTTTTAAATTGATAGAAAAGATACGGATGTTATACATGTCAACGATAGTCTAGCAGTTCTTTCGAAATGGTTCGCAGCTAATAATCTTTTACTTAATGCGAACAAAACTAAATGTCTTAAGTTCTCATTACCAAATGTACCTCAAGTAGGTCTAAATTTAATACTTGATGGTAAGAAACTAGAAGCTATTACGGAAACCGTATTTCTAGGAATTACTTTAGATTCGAGATTGCAATGGGAATATTCAAACGCAATATATAAACTAAGTATAGTCAATATATAAACGCCCACATTAGAGTTCTTTCAGGTAGATTAAGTTCGGCTGCATATGCAGTAAGAAAAACAAGGCAGATGACTGATGTAGCCACAGCTAGGTTAGTATACTTTGCTTATTTCCACAGTATTATGTCTTATGGCGTTTTGCTGTGGGGATCGGCAGCTGACGTATATTCCATTTTTATTTTACAAAAGAGGGCTATTCGCGCTATCTATAAAATGGGTCCTCGTGAGTCCCATAAAAATAAATTCAAATAAATTGATATACTAACTCAGCCTTCTCTTTATATCTTAGAAAGTATTTTGTATGTTCGGAAAAACTTAGGACTTTTCAAAATTAGAAGCGATTTCCATAATATAAATACACGTAGTAAACATGAAATTGTGATACCCAAATTTAGGTTAGCTAAAACTAGTAACTCATTTGTTATAAACAGTATTCGATTTTATAACAAGTTGCCAAAGTCGGTTACAGAACTTAGTGATGGAAAGTTCAAAACCCACATCAAACGTGTCCTTATCAAAAAAGCATATTATAAGATTAAAGACTACGTTGAAGACAAGGAAGTTTGGCAATAATTCCTTCTGCACATGTGGCTTCCCTGGTACCTCAATAACGGCATTACTATGTAATTACTGCTCCCAAATTAAGATGATTATTTGATTTTAACTATTTTTTTTTTTTTCATTTACGTACTTTTTTGACATAATCTTTTCATTATTTGACATTATATAACTTCACTATACTATATTTTTTATAGATTTGTTACAGCTTTAGTGGCAGTCATGCCATTTGGTTTAAATAGGTTTTTAATTGGTTTTCTTTATATAGATTCTCTTTTATATTTTGTGAATGTGAGAACGTTGTAGGCATAACCGACTTTTAGATCTGTCGATCGTTTTCTATCTTGCTAAGTATCTGGTACTTGTTGATAGGCCTACAGTGTCCTCTCATACCTATAAACACTGTAACTTGAAAAGATTGTAAATACCATTTACTTTTAAAAGAGTAACCGTGGAGTTTCTTGCCGGCTCTTCTCCATAGGAAACGACCAATTGGAACCGTGCACCTAGCTTCTGACGTTTCATAAGTGCCCTTGTAGGTTTATGTGAAATAAAATATTTTGAATTTTTGAATTTTGAAAGGCCATCCGTAGTGTCAATATTCACAGTTACCATATAACGTGCACCTACTCGTAAAAACAAGTTCTTAGGAAGACCGTAGGTTTGCATTGTAGCTTGAGCATTTACAGATTGCAAGACTTTTCTAGCAGCTTGCGGATTTAGTGCTCCAGAAACCACATCAAGTGTTTTAACCGAGTACCCTTCAGTTTTCATTCGAAATAAAATCAAAATATCTTTGATCACAATTAAATATTCTAAATAAATCATCTTCACACAATACTGCTGGTTGGGCAATCGCTCCTCCTACTAAATCCGATTGATTTCCATGTAACTATAGACAATGATCTGGACGAGTGTACTACGTGAGCTCGACAAATGGATGTGCGATTAACGCTTATGCGACAAAACTGTACTGCGACTCACCATAGTTCGAATGCACGCTTGTGCGACACACTGAAGATCGACATCACGCTAGTGTGACAAACGATTGCGCAACAGTAGTTCGACACTACGGTAGTGCGACAGTACTGTAATTCGACAGTACGTTGGTGCAGTATTACAGTAGTTTGACACTACCCAAGTGCGATTATGCGATACTGCTGTCTGTAGATATTAAATGAAAAATGAGAAAGCATTACCTTCATCTACTTAAATAAAAATTAATCGCCGAAATGTAGTATCAGTTGCAGTAGCAGTTATAATATTGTACTTGTTATTGATTCTGAAGCGGTACAAGGTTCGCCGAGGGAGCTAGTGAATAAATAAAACAAACTACAGTGCAATATAATCAAAATTATTTATAATATGACAAAAAAAAAAATACATTTATTAAACAAAAACGATTCAATATGATTTAAAAATTATTAACAAAACTATTAATGATATGAAAAAAAAAATAAACAAAAACGATTCGATTTGATTAAAAATTTATTACTTCTTTTTTTAATAACAAATATAGGACAACGTAGCATCAACCAATGTATTGTTTTGAAATATTATGGTTTATTGCTTTCGATGTAAGGCATATTGCCAAATAATATTTCAACTTAAGTAAAAAAAAAACAATTTTATTTATTGCAAACTGGGTAAAATATACATTTGTAATGTTTCTGTAATTAGAAGAAAATCATGAAATGTTCACACGGAAATTTAAGAATTATATCGTTAAAAGTGCTAGCAAGTTTTATAACCCGTAATCGAATCCGGGTACATTACATTCCAAATCCAAATGAATGTCTAGGCCGATAGTTAATTTAAATAAAATCATTCAACGTTTAACAACTTGGCGTATTGAAAGTCAGCCCTTTGAAGATGACTGACCAAGACTCAGCCAAATGATTCAAGTGGTGAAAAAATCTCTGTGAGCAACTTGGAAATAGCACTCGCCGGCCGCTGCCGCGGCACCGCTCGCTCCGCTCGCTCGGCTCGCGCGCGTTTGGTCACAGTTCTAACCTAACCTAACCAATTTCACCCAGTTTAACTAAATGTCTACACGACATTCAGCCATCTGGATAAACGTTGTGCTCAATGACTTGGCTAGTTGTCTTTCAGCTATTTAATTGGATGAACGCGCTAGTCATTCAATCAAATAGCAGATTCAACCATATCTGGTTTGACTGCGTTTCTGCGATATAAACATATGATTATGAATACAAATGTGTCTTCATGTCGTACTAGAGTGATGTCGATCTTCAGTGTGTCGCACAAGCGTGCATTCGAACTATGGTGAGTCGCAGTACAGTTTTGTCGCAAAAGCGTTAATCGCACATCCATTTGTCGAGCTCACGTAGTACACTCGATCTGGACACTTTCTTGTGTCTCTAATTCATAATCATCTAAAGTACGAGCTTTTCTTTCACTCAACACTCAATACTTTATTGCATTCCACAACGTATATGCTTAGGTGGTAAATAAACATTTGTTGTAACAACCGTGGACCCTGTCGGGCACAGCAAAAGAAAAATTTTAAGGAAGATGACTCACACACTACACTATCCTCATCCTCTTCATCTTTATCTACATTACGAATTGCATCCAATAATGCTTCGAACTCATCTGGTCCCCCCAACCGATTAAATTGAATACTTTCTGAACAGATTTCATCACTAAATTCGAGGTTCATAATGACATTAACCAATTCAGTAATTTTATCCCTTGCGAGTAGTTGTGAGTTTCAAAATATGCAATATAAATGGTTGTGTTTTTGCGTTGACTTAGAAATTTGTTTTATTTTCACAGCTTAAAGACAATTAGATCTAAGTATTTGATATGAGTTTCAACTTGATATCTCTACGCGTGAGGAAAAGGGTATTAAGTTTGTAGGGAAGTAAGTTGATAATTATTTAAAAAAAAAAATGTGATTTAACAAAAAAATTAAGGTTTTCGGAATTTTTCCTTAATATGTGCTATAAAACATTGCTTCATGCCAAATTTCAAGATTCTAGGTCGACTGGAAGTACCCTTTAGGTTATGATTCCCTTGCGAGTAGTTGCGAGTTTGAAAATATGCGCCTTACATTTCTGTTTCTTTTGATTGCGATGACATAGAAGTTTGATTTTGTTACAGCTTAAAGGTATTATAGACTTGAGTATTTGATATGAATTTCAAAGGGGTAGTAAGTTTAAAATTATTAAAAATATTTTTATTATATGATGTAACTAAAAATGAACGGTTTTCGCAATTTTTCCTTTATCTGTGCTATAAGACGTTGATTCGTACCAAATTTCAAGGTTCTGAGTTCACGGGAAGTACCCTGTACCCTGTGGGTTTTGATTCCTTTGCAAGTGTCGAAAATTTGCGGCATAAACGGCTGTATCTTTTGATTGCGTCGACTTAGAAGTTTGATTTTTTCACAGCTCTAAGGGACAGTAGACTTGAGTATTTGTTATAAATTCCAATACCTTCACGCGTTCCTGAGAACAAGGGTTCGACAGACAGACAGACGGACGGACAACAAAGTGATCCTTAAGGGTTCCGTTTTTTCCTTTCGAGGTACGGAACCCTAAAAATTAAAACTTTTATCCTTAACAGGTCTGCTCATAATGCAAGCTGGTGTATTTGTGAAAGAACATTCAATTTTTTTATAACTTGTCACTTGCATTCAAAATATACTCGTCGAGACCCAACACTGCTAAGAATTCCTTCACATCAAAGCAAATTATGTCATAAAAATAGCTTTATCACACACAGCAATTAAAATCTTCAATAATATTCCAAAAGAAATAAGGGAACTCCCTCTAAAACACTTTAAATCCAAATTACACTTAAGGCTTATTGAAAATTGTTTTTATAGTGTAAAATATTTTTTTGATAAAAAAGTAACAGATAATAAATATTTATTTATTTATTTGCTAACATGTAAAACACTGGTTAGTAGGCATGCATTAAAATTTCATGACCCAGTATTAAGACATGCACCCTGTAAGGGCACTGCAAATGTTTCTTATGAAATGATTAAATTACACGAATTTGAAGTTTCTAATTATTACAATTCATTACATTTTAATAAACATTAGTTAATTAATAAATACATAATAAATAAATTTAAAATAAGTTATCAAGTTTTAATTATATTACTTTATGTACAGTCACGAGCTTTAATTTGGGACCCATTTCCGTTAAATGTTGTTAGAACAATCATAATGCAATAAGGTCGAAACTTTGAAACTTTGCTTTAAGGTTGAAATGTTGAATGTCAAGTTAAGACATAAAATGTCTTATCTAATCGACCTACGAAATGATAACCTCGTTGTAAAAAGCTATCATTACGATTTTCTAATTACGAACATGTGTCGTGTCAGTGTCATTTAAGAAAATAGTTTAATGTGATATTTTCACAAAATATAATTTACCAATAAATAAATATTTTTTTTGCGGCTAATCGTGACCAAATAAGGCTCCAAATTATTGATTTGCACGAACAAGGAGTAGGCATACACGAGATATCGCGACGAATAAATGTGACAAGAAACACAGTTCGCCGCTGGGTTCGACGCCACGGGAACGAGGAAAATATTATTGACTTACGACGAAACAACCATCACCCGCAAGTTATAACACAAGAGCAGAGCTGCTTGATGCAAAGGCAATACCTGATGAATGGATTTACGCCAACGAGGCATTTTGCGGAAGCGTTTGAAGTCCACCCTTCAACAGTTAGAAGGCATCTTAAAGCTATGGGACTGCATCACAGGCGGCCTGCAAAAAAATTGCGTTGACGGATGCCCATAAAGCTGCTCGACTTATTTTCGCACGTCAGTATCTAAATTTTGATTGGACGACGACGGCTTTCATCGATGAAAAGACTTTTCAATCTTCCCAAACGGGCAGACTACATTTGTGGCGAATTGACAGGACGCGATACACGGAAGACCACGTCATAGCTAACAACGCGTCTGGTCGCATTACAGTTAACATGTCGGGCTGGATTAGTTCAGCCGGCATTGGAGAACTAATAAATTTACCACCCAGGGCCACTGCTCAAGATTATGTCGATTTATTAGACGAGAGTGTCCTTCCAACATTGCAACTATATTATCCACAAGAAGATGTTGCTCCAATAAACTTTGTTCAAGATAACGCAACAATTCATACGGCAAGAATCGTTAGAACTTGGTTCGACAATAATAGAGCAAATTTAAATCGTATTCCGTGGCCTGCAAAGTGTGCCGATTTAAATCCTATAGAAAATTTATGGGGCTTAATGGTTCAAAAATGGTCAAATAGAAACGAAAGAACTAGAGAAGCACTTATGGATCACTGCCTCACAGTCTGGGAAAGTTTAAGGGGTACTGACATATGTGACAAATTGATTGGATCCATGCGTAACCGGCTCCAGGCTGTGATTGACAATGAAGGTGGATATACGCGGTTTTGAATATTTATGATAAAAAAAATACTGGAGAGATTTAAATTAATTTAGTCGTAGCCTTCGGTGATAAGTGTTTATTTTGTGCACCGCTAACCATGCTTTCTATATAATTGTGTTAAGATTGAGGTTTGTGTCATAAATGTCTTAATAAATATAAAGAATAAATAACTTTGTTTTTCTAAAGATTTTATTAATCAATATTTTAGCTGAAATCTTCTAAGCCCCCATAATCATAAACGGCCTTTAAACCTATTTTATTTTAAATATGTTGTTTTGGTCCGTCACTTTGATATTTATGTTTGAGAAAGAGACAAAACTTTTTAACTAATATAGGTTTGAAGAATAAGCGGGTTAGTTGACTAGCTATCATAATTGACAATATAATTTTGTTCTTTTTTATTTGTTTCGTTTTTCTTATGGGACCACAGGACCAAAAAGTAATTATTACTCGGAAATCGGTAATGATCGTTTGCCCTCGCTCCAGTTGACGTTAGCCCCTAGAAACGTAAAGTTGTCGATGGTAAACATTATGAAGTTTATTGTTTGTGCAGTGACAGCGTTGTTGGCTCTAAATGGCGAAAATTTGCTACACGATATTCAACCTTAGGTGGGTCCCAAATTAAAGCTCGTGACTGTACCTATTTATTATTGTTAAGTGTTCAATATAGATGCGAAACAATAATAACTAATCGTATTAGACATATTGTGAAGAAAAAAAGTGTTGTATAAAATGTTTTTAATAGGTCTTTACCTATGTAATTGGAGATTCTATACCAGCATTTTCAGATTTAAGGCTCGTGCAGACCAGCGCGACGCGACGTTGCGACGCGACTCGAACAATACAATTTCTAAGAAAACTTCACGGTATAACAATAGCCGGTGTCGCGTCGCGCTGTAGCGTCGCGCTAGTCTGAAAGAAGCTTAAATTATCTGTGGGTTGGCGCGCAATTCGAAATTCAAAAGAATTTTATTCGAAAGACGTGTTAATTTAATTTCAAATTCAGTCATTTATTTTTAGATAGTTTTTTGTTTTTATGACATTGTGATAGTTTTTGGCGCCTTGGATAAACTGAAAATTCATATTTTCGAATAAGAGTTCCTACGTGGAAATACCGCTGCGCAAACAACACGAAACATTAACGACGTGTACGGGCCTAACACTGCTTGCATAAACACGGTCCATTATTGGTTCAATTGTTTTAAATCTGGAAATTTTGATTTGAAGAACGAGCCTCGCGGTCGGCCGGTAACCATTGTCGACAACGACGAATTGAAGGCGATAGTGGAAGCGGATCCAACTCAATCTACGGCTGAGCTTGCTGCGGGCCTTGGAGTTGGTGACAAAACAACATTAAAGCACTTACGTCAAATCGGAAAGATAAAAAAGCTAGATAAGTGGGTGCCACACGAACTAAGCTACCAACAGCGAGATTTAGGCGCGTCGAAGCATGCATAGCACTACTGAATCGGCATAGAAACGAGGGAATTCTTAATCGAATTGTTACCTGCGATGAAAAGTGGATCCTGTACGACAACCGTAAGCGTTCGTCTCAGTGGGTGGACAGCACCTAATCAGTGCGCTAAAAAATGATGGTGACTGTCTGGTGGACCACTGCCGGACTTGTACATCACAGCTTCTTACCGAATGCCACAACAGTGACGGCAGATGTCTATTGCCAAGAATTGCAAACAATGATGGAGAAGCTCGTAATTCAACAACCAAGACTAGTCAATCGCTCTTCCCTATTGCTTCTCCACGACAACGCGCAAGCTCACACTTCACGACAGACCATCGCAAAGCTACAAGAGTTACAGCTGGAAGCTCTCCGTCACCCACCGTACTCACCGGACCTTGCTCCAACAGATTTATACTTTTTTCAAAATTTAGACATCTTTTTAAGTGGGAAAAAATTCAACATCCGAGAGGCAGTACAAAACGCTTTCACTGACTTTATCGCCTCCCGTCCGGCAGAATTCTACAGTAAAGGGATAAACAAACTGCCATCAAAATGGCGAAATTGTATAGATAATTTGGGCCAATACTTTGATTAGCTGAAAAAAAAAAAAAAAAATTATCATACAAATCTCCAACTTCATAGGTAAAGACCTAATATTTTATTTAACATGTTTAAATATTTGTATACCAGTCCATGGCGAAACATGTAAGGTCATAACTATATTATACGACCTTAATGTACCATGTTTTAAAGCAAATAAATATATTCTATTCTTTTCTATAACTGACTCACATTTGTATAATGTGCTCTTTCCCCTTCTACCCCTCTTTATCTCAAGAAACGTTTCCGGTTTCTTTGCGACTCCCACACTAAATGATTGAGGTCATCAGATGCGTCTCTGTCTGTGTCCCTGTGTCTCTGTGTCTGTGCTCTCGGACTCATCGTCGGTGTCGTGAGCGATAGGAGCCTAACAAGCGCCGCGCGTTTGCCAGGCCCCGGCCGACTCCGAAACGTTCTTTTGGTTTTTGGATTTATAGGTAATATTTAAAATTTATGAAAACGATACGAATTTCCATTGCCGTCCAACAAATTTAGGGTGGGGGGGAGGGAGGGCGGGGTACTACCCCCTTAAAAGGAAAAGCTGCGGAGCCCCCCCTTTTCGAGTTTTTTTTAATTTTTAATTCTGAGAAAATGTCCCTCATTTTAGGGATTAAAATGAATAATAAGTGTAAAAAACCAGGGGGGACCGCTTGGAAGGGAGGTTCGCCCCTACGGAAGGAGGCAACCCACTTCATCAAAAAAAAAAAGGGGGACTGTTTTAGAGGGATTTCTGTATCTATTTTCAGACTGCAACTTCTCCGGCACTGCGGGAAAAGCTGCCTCTACGCCCTTGCGTAACAAACCGCAGGCATCCATCCTCGCCTCCGTAGCTTCGGCTTCGGCGGAGGCTGCTCTCCCTACGTGCCTCCGGCTCTATAAGAACAATCTAGGGGTAGGACAGACTCGTACCTGGTGGAGTCGGGGTCAATCAATTCGGTTCTTGGACATAAGTTGAACCTAACTTATTTTAATTGTTATCTAGGGCAGATAGGTACGTTTCGTTCTACAAGCCAGCAAAAGACGGACACTAAACATTAAACACTAAACATTATAACTTTAATAGTTCGTAATGAAAATAGTGCTGTAATTTGAATATAAACTGTTAAATATATGTGAGCATGAAAGCTATTGAAATGAGTACAAAATATAATTATTTACGTAAATTTATATGAAATAAAATGTTACCGAACGTATGACAATTTAACCGTAAGTAAAACGAAACGTTCAATGCGCGAGAATTCTATATAATCTGTGGTAGGGATTGACATAAATATTGCAAAAATAATTGATTTTCAATATTTTTTTTCTCAAAAAGAATACGTTTGCGTGAGCGCTTATAATAATGTAACCTTTCTGTAAAAAAAATATCAACCTCCAACTCGTTGGACGGCAATGGAAATCTATGCCCGTCCTGTAACTTTTTAAGGGTTAAACTACAAATTCCTGGATCGGGCCTACACAATCGGCTAATTTACTACCAAATATTGTTAGTACCCGCGTTTAAATATGAGACATGGCTCCTCAATCCATACGGACACCATCAGATAACTCGAAGCTTAGAATGCCAAAGCATTCCACAAGTTTCCTTGACAAATTCTTTACTCTCCAGGCTGCTCGTTTGTGTAATGCATTAAGTACCAGTTCCAATAAAGCGCGTCTCTCAAGACTCGTGAAAGAACATTACTTGTCGTTATGATTTTGTTCTCGTCGTTAGCTGAAATAATAATCGTCATTTATTTTCGTTGCTTATATAGTTAGTATGCACGTATCTATTATTTAACATTTCTGTGTATCTATTGTAAATTGTATATTTGCACCAAAGAAAGCCCCATTTTATGTCCAGAAAATCACTGTCTATTCCAAGGTTGCCTGGAAGAGATCGCAGTAAGCGTTATGGCCGCCCATTGTATATTTTGTAGTGTATTACTTTTTCTTTATGTAATGTATAATCTGGTGTACAATAAAAATAAATCTATAAATAAACGCCCGACACAATCATTTCTGTTTCCTACTCCATCACCAGACCCTGTTCACCATCTATCTATAACCTATTCATTGAGACCATTCCAAGGAGCCCAATCACGATACCTGTACTGTAAGTTGGTAAGGGAGTTGGGTATCCTGCATATCCCAGGCGATGCTGCAGCATTAGTTCAAAGTTACTATGATCTTCTAATATCATTGAAGTATCAGAATACCAACACAACACATACCTGTGGAAAATGCTCACATCCATCCATCAACTAGAAATCAGCTGATAATCTTCGAACGGCTGAACCGAACCGTTAAACTTATAACACCCCTCTTTTTCCGTCGGTGGTTATAAAAATGCTCTAATTTAACTTTTTTTTTTCAATCTACTCTTTTAGACGTGATCTTCTGCATAAAATCATTAAAAGTCGGTTATTGTCGCCTTAGTGGCGTGTTAAAGGGCCTCGCTTCCTTCTCGTGTGCGCTGTGACGCGATGACGCGATTTTTTTGACTTGATGTGCCCTGGCGGCTGAGAGTATGTCATGCTCACTCAAATGTCTCGCTGGTGGTGGCGTGTGTGTTGGATCGTTAAGTTCCCTTCAAAATGGTTGAGCTAAACGGTGCTGATCCATGCGTCATGTTCGTGAACGGGCGCCGTCAGTAGGGACTGGTCATCTCTTATCTGCCTCGGCTTATTTTAATTTTTGAATTGTTTTTATATTTTTATTAGGGACGCGTTTTACGTGCACATCTTTCTACATTGTTCTCACATTGTATGTATAATTTCAATATAAATGATGTAACCAATATTTTGTAACAATATTATGATTTAAAAGAGTGTCCGTGGAGTTTCTTGCCCGTTCTTCTCCATAGGAACCTACGCTTTGGAATGGGCAACTAGCTTCATATTTCTGACTGACTGACCCTGACTGTAAATGATTTAATTGAAATAATTAGGAGTTTGAGTTTTGCGATGACGCCAAGACGTGGCCGTCTGGGACTATGTGTAGCAGGCTTTTCAGTTGAGGCGACGATAACCGACTTTTAATTATTAGTAGTAGTAGTAGTTTTAATGATTTGGAAAAATATAGGTATGTTAAATTAGAGCATTTTCTTAACTTATTATATGAATATATATTACATGGTAAAAAATTATTTATAAAGTTATGTCTAAAGGCTCGTGCAAACTAGCGCGACGCGACACCGGAAAACAGGATGATGCCTGGGTCAAAAAAAAAGAAATTATGTTTAGTCCGTCGACAGTCAGATAATAAAAAACTATGTATTAGACTCGTATTTTTTGTTTTATGATATTAATTTAAAATGACTTAGATAAAACGCATTAAAGTTGGGGAGTGGGGGTCTCAAGTAAGTATAAAATCTACATAATTATAATAATCTACTCATGACGTCATGGCACATTTAAATTCAATGTGTCGCCGTAATCTTTTATAACGTAAAAAAAGAAAAATACGGGTTATTTTTTCATAATTTTTATGACGAACAATAAACATTTTTTTGGTCATCATACCTATTAAAATATTATTCTTTGTTCTACCGTGAAGTTTTCTTAGAAATTGTTTTGTTAGAGTCGCGTCGCACTGTCGCGTCGCGCCGGTCTGCACGACGCTTAACGCAGTTAAAAAACTGAGAATGACGCCAAATCAAGCATATTTTTCTAAAACCTTCACTATTTTAAAGATAATTTAATTATTGATTTTTTATTATTATACGTGTTTTAAAACATCTTTTGTTTTATATGCCTATAATAAATAAATAATGCGCCTAATTTGGGACAGCGCTCCTGGATGGGCGAGTCCTATTACTGGCTGGACGTACGACGCGTTGCGTGAGCTCATCACAGAACACGCAAGCTAACCACTCAAGGTCGCTGGCATTATAACTGCGTTTTAATAATCGGCCTATGCCTACGTGTTGTACGTTAATGACTGTGATTTGTTTGTGCAGAATAAACATATTTCTTTCTTTTCTTCTTTCTTTCTTTCTTCAGTAGTTTCTGCGACACTTATTATTCTCACTAGCTGCGCCCCGCGGTTTCACCCGCATAAGTTTCGATCCTGTGAGAATATCGGGATAAAAAGTATCCAATGTGTTAATCCAGGTTATAAACTATCTGCGTGCCAAATTTTATCCAAATCTGTATGTAATATTTTAGTGTGATGAAGAGACAAACATACACACTCACTAACTTTCGCCTTTATAATACGAGTATTAGTGTGATTAATGAGGATTGTTCTTTCCTTATCTTTCTTCATTAAAAGTTTCATTCAAAAAAACTTTTTGGAAACAAAAAAAAACAACCGACTTCCAAAAAAACATTACATAGTGGAAAAGTTTTTTATAAAAAATATCTTTGGTTTAGTATATTAATTATTTGCCACCGACTTCTGAAATTTAAGTTATTTCTCGCTTTGTAGTGTTTTTTTTTTTTTTAAAAGTGTTTAGTGAGTTAGTTTGTAATTTATCTAAGTTACAATAGCATAATGTCAACTGCTCATCGCCTTTTAGAAAATATAGCTTTTTCCGATGCAGGGACGTTAATCGTTGTCCTCAGGACACTCAGGTGTCCTCCTGGTACTTCACCATCAGCTCTACTTCTCCATATGCATTGTGACGAGCATAAATTGCTTGGCAACCATATGAAAGTACCTAATCGAATTGCAACCCCTGAAATAGTTATAATTGAGTAGTTCCGGTGGCCATATGTGGTCGTCATCATCAGTTCCACTTCACCAAATACTCCGCGCGGCCCTCGTGTGGCCCAGCGGAGCGGACGCGGCGGACAATCGGCGACTGTAACCCCTACAGGTCGCGGGTGAGCTCGTAACCGGCGGCGTCCGCTCGATGTCGCACGCACTCAACTACAACTAATTATCTCTCACTACTTCTGCGGATTAGTATTACTACGGAACCGTCTTCACTGAGTGATTCGTAGCAACATGATCATTAAATTAGTCTGTATACCTTGCCAACAATGACGTACGTGGAGCACAGACGCGCGCACCATCTGATAATGGAGCACGCGACAGACAGCAGCAATTTAGCGGCTGTCAAAGCGACCAAGAGCACAATGCTACAATTAATTATTTGTGTTATCTGATGGCAGGTTCCATTAAACAGAATGAAAAGCACTTTAATTTAATTCAGATTGTGCTTTCGTTAACAACAAGCAGCGACCAGCCAGCTACTGCTGACACCTGCTAGAGAGAGGGTGCTCTGTGTTGTTATGTGTTGTTAACAACAAGCAGCGACCAGCTAGCTACTGCTGACACCTGCTAGAGAGAGGGTGCTCTGTGTTGTTATGTGTTGTTAACAACAAGCAGCGACCAGCTAGCTACTGCTGACACCTGCTAGAGAGAGGGTGCTCTGTGTTGTTATGTGTTGTTAACAACAAGCAGCGACCAGCTAGCTACTGCTGACACCTGCTAGAGAGAGGGTGCTCTGTGTTGTTGTGTGTTGTTAACAACAAGCAGCGACCAGCCAGCTACTGCTGACACCTGCTAGAGAGAGGGTGCTCTGTGTTTTTTTTTTTTTTTTTTTTTTTATGCAACCAACAGCGATACATACAGTATGTTACAGAGTATGTGTGTTACAGTATTGTATGGCTAATATTTATTTATTTATTTATATATACTTTATTGTACACCACAAAAACACATAACAAAAAGAAAAAAATAACACTACAAAATATACAATGGGCGGCCTTATCGCTTTCCGCGATCTCTTCCAGGCAACCTTGGAATGGACAGTGATTTGCCTGGACATAAAATGGGGCTGTCAATAGGTTTCCATGTATAACTAGGATAAGTATAAAACATGCGAACGGACTACTTAGAAGAGAGAAAAATATAAATTAAAAGGTACAATTCTAATATAATATAACAATATAATAATTACTTTATTTTAGGTATAATACATATAGTTAAGTTTAAATTTTAAAGAAAAAAAAAGTTAAAATTAAGAGATTTATATTTTATCATTTGCCTTTGTTTATGGTTTTTATTATTTTGTTTTTGAATGTAGGTTTATTACAGTTAAATATATCGATTTGAGAGAAATCTGTGTTGTAAATTCGAGCAATGCGGGTCAATTCACAGTTTTTGGCGTAATTAGTCGAGTGCCGAGGTACGTGTAGCATCGTAGTGTGACGAGTGCGCCGTAGGGGAGTGTTAAAAGTTACCTGTGCGATCAGCTCCGGGCAATCGAGGTGTCCTGAAGCAAACACATATCCATAACTTTGCGCCTTTTATCGAGTGTTAGTAGACCATGTAATCGACAGCTATTTTCATAAGCCATCGGAGGTTTACGGAGGCGATAGTTAAGATGGTCAATAAATCTTCTTTGAACCCGTTCCAGCTGGTTCTTATAAATAATGTATTGCGGGGACCAGATTGGGCACGCATATTCTAAGACACTGCGCACATATGCAAAATACACCGATTTTATAGCTATGATGTTTTTAAATACCTTACATGACCTAATAACAAAGTTCTTATACGCTTTTGTGCTAAAAAAGTCTACGTGATCTGAGAATGTTAATTTACTGTCAAACATAACTCCTAAATCCCGAACTACCTTGACTATATTAATGGCAATTCCATTAAAGTTATATGAGTAAGCAATTGGTTTTTTTTACGTGTATTGTTAATACATTGACACTTTGTGATGTTTACTGTATTTTTTGTTTTTGTAATATTAATTTAAGTTATTAAGGTCCTCTTGAAGAGCACAACAGTCATCGAGTGATCTTATTTTATAAAATAGTCGTCAGCGTACATTAAGTGCTCAGTGTTTAAAAGAGTCAGTGATGTCAAATAAATATGCGTTGTAAAAAAGAGGTCCCAAATGTGAACCCTGCGGTACACCGCTAGGAATTTCCATAAAGTTAGAACGGTATCCTTCTATTACTACAGCTTGTGATCTTTTAAATAAATATGATTGGACCCATCGTAAAAGATCGCCACGTATGCCCAGTCTGTATAGCTTGTTGAGCAGGATGACATGATCCATGCGGTCAAAAGGTTTTTCAAAATCCGTGTATATCACGTCAACCTGCCCACCTCCATCTGTATTCTCAAGAACAAAACTTGAAAAGCGTTGTTGTGTGTTGTCTGAGCGAGTAGTGCGCCGCAGTGTATGTTATGGTAGCCACATACGTAACCATTTACTTGCGCAAGCCTAAAGCTCAAATAAATCGTTACGTGTGTAACTACCATAAGTAAGTACTGGTGGTTGTGAGTGTTAATGTGTGTGTCGTGTGCAGGCGCCTGGAGGAGAACCTGCTATCGGCGGTGCCGGCCGCCGTGCGCCTGCTTCCGCTGCTCGAGGATCTGTGAGTAACCCATAGGTACCTACTTTAACCCGCGCGATTTTTCACCAGAGCATTAGCGGTGCAGGATACAATTGCGCGAATCGATTGACTTCAATCAAAGGGAATTTAGGTGCAATAGGTACATTTGCACGACAGGAGACCTTCGCTCTATAGTTGATAGTTACTATGGCTGCAGTGTGGATGGCTGTGCATATTTGAGGGTTAAGCAAGCTTACCTAAGAGAAATTTGACCATCATTACATGAGACGCTGCATCCTTTAAATAAATTTACATAATTCACTGCGTAGATGTTGTTCTTAAGATAAATAAAAAAATAGGATTTGTTAAGATCGATTTTGATCGTCAGAGTGATTATCACCAAATCAATTAAGTGAATTAATCCAAAATTACATTCATCAATGTTATTTTCAAACAAGATAATATTTACTTAATACTTATACTTACCTAAGCTAACAGTCTTAATCTTAATCTTACGGCCTCTGGCGTAACATATACCGAACTCTTTATTATCTTTATTTAAACCTGCTACCATTATTATTGTACTCATTTTTTATATCTAATATATTTTTTGGAACAAAAACAGGTTCAACTCAAAATGAATAAATGACTGATGAAGTTAACATAACTTCATCAGTCATTTATAAGTTAGTTATTATGTATGAATTAATATGAATAATACGTACAATATAGGTATATAGGTACACAAAAATAAAAAAAAGTGTGCAGTCTGGGGACCTAGGCAGCTAGCGCAAGCCGTTCGGAGGTGTCGCGCAAGTCGGTGCGTGACTCACCCGGTTGAAACGAAGATCCTTTCGCTGTACGAGGGTGAATCAAAAAATGCTTGAAATCAATATTAAAAATGCAAAGATTTAAACAAAAATATTTTATTTATCTACATAATCGAATGCATTTAGAATAACGCGTTTCTAACTTCCTTATTCCCTGTGAAAACAAAATGTTTTCCTTGACTCTCGAAAAACTCCTCTACGGCAGCCATAACCGCGTCACTATCGTAAAATTTTGTTGCACGAATGTCCTCTTTTAAATTTGGGTATAAGTGAAAATCACTTGGGGCCAAGTCCGGAGAATATGGTGGGTGGTCAAGGAGATTGAAGCCAGCACAGCGGATTGCGTTGAGCGCTACTTCCGATCGATGAGCAGCTATCTAATTACGCAACACATTTTCGATAGTAAATTGACAGGAATTGCTGTCATTAAACTAGAAATTGAAAAAAAATACGAATTTCGTATTACGTAACTCTAAAATCTTTGATAGCAACTGCAGTCTGAATGAGACGCTAAAGAGTGAACGACAAGCGTGTAAAAAGGCTATTATTCGAATTACGTAACCATTTTGTCATCGGGCAGTTTAATTAAAATCAACGAGCAATTTGTTTCTTCTATCAGATCTAATAGAAGGCAATGTACTCGTTGCATTTGATGTACTTTGTAATATTTTTGGGATTTACTCGTTTAATCTCCATAATTATTACAAAATTATGTAAGTGAACATCTTTTTGATAAATTGTGAATGTATTTTTGTGTAAAACCTCAATGATAAATCAATAATAGTGGTAATGTTAAATATCGCAGCAGCGAGGTAGATTTATAATAATAATTGTGAAAGATATCCACCCTTAAGACGACCCACTGACCAAGTTCTCTTCTGCTACTAGTGCTTACAATCTAAACTAAAGATATATTATAATATTTCAGAAACGAGGTATTTTGGTGGCATTTTATCGAAAGACAAATTCATACCTCGTACCTACTGCATCAAACTTATCATGATCCACAAGTTTAGCAACCCGATGGAGCTTGTTCTTCATTGGAATAACAAAAATAAGCATAGTTTGAAGCATTTTATGACAGTGATTATGGACATCAATAAACATACTCACCACACGACCATACATAGGTACCTACGTAATAACAATATTATTTTATTTCTAAGTTTTGAACATTGAATGTGTGTCTAGCACAGCGACAATGTTATGTTGGTGAATACGAAATGCACCATCAAACATAAACTTTCATACATTTAAATAAAGTCATTGAACCTAATTGTAGTTTATAGCAGGATATTGCTGTTCTTTAGTTTAGAGTAGATAGATTGTGCATTGAAGTGATTAAGGGGGGGGGGGGGGGCGGCTATTAGAATTTATTTTGTGGATGGATGTAATGGATCATGGAATATATAGAGGATTTACTTAAATTCTTTTATTTTATTTTAGGTGTCAGTTCTTTTTGCCCCATGTTTAAATATTTCATAAATGTGAATAAATGCTATCGTCAGTTATTGTTGTAGCTGTAAAATTTGTTTTTTTAGCTTAATTTATTTCGCTCTATTTACTGAAACAAATGAAAATACATACATAAAATCACACCTTGTTTCTCCGAAGGGTAGGGCAGACGTGTACCTGTAACAGGTACGCCCATATTTCACCACTTATTTTTAAGTCCCATGTAATAGGGGACAAGCCTATTGCCATCAACCGGGCACTACTGAGAAATACTAGGTGGAAAAACCCAATAACACTATACCCAACACGGGCATCGAACCCAGGACCGACTCGCAGTAGCGCTTGCGACCTCTAGACCAACGAGACATAATTAATGACAGTTAATTTAGGTAATACCTTTAGATAGTATCATTGTAATAATCAATCAAATCAAATCAATTGTGGTGCTAATAAAAAAAAAAACTTCAATTCTTAAATATTTCATAATAAGTTATTTTTATTTGTACCTCTATAGTTCATAATTAAAACACCTTATTAAAGTTTACACTGATATCAATTAACAAAATAGGAACATACATTTATATCATTGTCATACAAGACTCAACAGTTTTCTAAAAAAACAACTATATTTCAAGAACAATCTTCAGTTTCTACTTTAAGTACCAGAACAGCGAACAAGGCAGCAGGGGCGACATAATTCATGCTGCTTTCATGTCTTCGTAGGTGAAACTCCCCAGGAACTCTACAGTTTTAAAACAAAATCATATTATTTTGTGCTCAAATAAAGTACTTCTACTGGCAAAGTAAAGTAGGCATTCATTTTAGGCCCATGGCTGGACAAAAGCCATCAGTCTAATTATTGCTGCTGTTTGTATAATTTCTTCCTTATTTAGGGCTGATTTTTCAGTGTCCAGATATTTTGTAATACTAAATTATGTATACATTAGTTTGGTATACATAAAATATAATTATGATGTAGAAAGTTCGGCCAAGGAAATAATATATTCATATTTTTATTATTAAGTGAGTTGCCTCGCTTGATTCTTGGTCGGTGGGTCGTCTTTGTACAGAAGATTGGTTATCCAATACATTTTTGCCATCTTGCCACCCAAATTCTTTGTTAGGAAATTAACAAAATGGATGTTGGGTAGTGTTCCATTCTTGTATTTTCAGCTCTAGCACCGTCTGTGAAAATATTATGAATATGTTTTGTAGTTAGGTTAGTGGTTACTATAGTTTATTTCAGCATCTACTTATGTACAAAAATATCAATGAACAATTTCAGTTAGAATGTGAGGTTGACGGACATAGGAACTCAAGTTATTCCTATTGGCTTACTTACTTGTACTGACAATCTCGACTTAGGTACTTTTCGCTATTGAGCAAAACAGTCTTGATTGAATGAGAGAATTTTCCAGTTCTTCCAACTTACACAAGCCACAAGAAAAACGTTCCAACACTTGAAAACTACCTAACATAGGCCCATGTTTCTGTATGAGAATAGTAAATATACAATATAATTTTGTATTTTCTTTTACCCAGTGTTGCCATTTTTTTCCCCGAGTCCGCTATATGACATGCGTCGAAATAAGATGAAACATTTTTATAATCCGTTCAACTGATTTTGACTTCTATTGCGTTGGTGGCATGACAAATGAATGGCAGCTTCAGTAAACACTTGGTATTGTAAACACTTGGTATTGTAACCACTTTTTTGCTTTTAATGTTCAACCGAACACGAAACGGTTTATTTAAATGTGTAATCTTATTTCAACAGGGCTCGATATTGGGTCCATTCCTCTTTTTAGTATATATAAATGATTTACCTCATTTACTGAACCGACCACAAATGGTGTTATTTGCTGATGACACATCACTGATTTTTAAGGTAAACAGACATGCACAGGAGCTTGACGACGTAAATAACGCCATGCTAAAGGTCCATAATTGGTTTACTGTAAATAATTTAGTATTAAATGAAAAGAAAACTAAATGCATAAGATTCGCGTTACCAAATGTTAGAAGTAGTGAATGTCACGTTGTACTGAATAAGGAGACACTAGAATTCGTCGAAAAAACGGTTTTCCTGGGAATCACGGTTGAATCAAAACTACAGTGGGGTCCTCACTTAACATCACTTGCAGGGTGGCTAAGTTCAGCCGCTTACGCTGTTAGGAAAATCCGCCAACTAACAGACGTGGATACCGCGAGACTGGTCTATTGTAGTTACTTTCATAGCATCATGTCTTACGGTATTTTGCTGTGGGGACGGGCCGCAGATATTGATTCTATATTTATTCTGCAATAGAGGGCTGTTAGAGCCATCTACAACCTCCGCAGACGCGAATCTCTAAGGGAACTGTTTAAAAAAAAAATATCATGACGGTGCCTTGTCAGTATATATATGAAAACATTATGTATGTTCGAAAAAATCTCCATCTTTATAGTAAGATAAGTGACAGGCATAATTTTAACACAAGAAATAACACAAATGGAACAAATGGAGGAACAAATTAGATCAACCACGTTTCAGATTGTCTAAAGTACACACTTCTTTTATGGGGTACTGTGTAAAATGTTATAATAAAATAATCGATATTCTTCAACTAAATGAGAAGAAATTTAAAACTTGCATTAAACGCACACTATATAGATAAGCATACTATAAGTTGGATGATTATATCGTAGATAAAAATGCTTGGCTAAATGCTGATCCTTCTCCACTATTATACTCTCACACTAGTTAAAAAATATATATTAGTATACTCTCACACTAGTTAAAAAAAATGATAGAGTTGCTTCCCCTTTTTTATTTTTTCTGACTACGAACATAATGTTTTTTTTATTTAACCATATTTGAATTATTGAATACTGCAATAGATAATATTGATTTTCGTTCTTTTGGTGGCAAAATTCTTTAAAGGTTACAAATACATTGCAAACTATAGTTTTGTATAACTTAGACGCATTTTTATTTTCAATTTTTGTAAATGTGAGTACCATGGAGTCGTTTACTGTGTTGTATTTTGACTTGAAAGAGCAGGGTAGTTGAGAGTATGTCATGGTCACTTAATGTCTCGCTGATGGTGGCGAGTGTGTTGGATCATTCGGTTCCCTACAAAATGGTTGAGCTGGATGGTGCTGATCCATGCGTCATGTTCGTGAACGGGTGCCGTCAGTTGAGACTGGTCATCTCTTATCTGCCAGGGCTTATTTTTAATCTTATATTTTTAATCGTTTTTGATTTTTATATTTTTTTTTTTATATTGTTCTCACATAAAGAATCAACAAGAGTAATGTACCCAGGATTTTGTAATTTCTATATTTAAAAGAGTGTCCTTGGAGTTTCTTCAACTTTCTGACTCTTTGACAATTCAAAAGTGCCTGTAAAGGGTTTAATTGAAATAAATGCTTTGAGATTGAGTTTTGAGTTCAAATAGTCAATACAATTAGTCAAAAATTTTAAAATTTTGTTTTTCTGTTACCGACATTCAATCGCTGTTTTGCAGGTCCATTTGAAGATTTGAGAATGAAAATAAAACATAACTGTAAGATAAAATAAACGACTGGGAGAAATAGATCGTAGGTAAAATATATTCAGAGAAAATTTATAGAGCGACAGACATTTCACTTGACAAAAGTACCAAAGAACATATTCATTTACTTCATAAGCACGTCATATACACAAAGTTTGTATATCCAATACACCCTCATAAATTTTAATATAAAAACACAAAAAATGCGTCTAAAAACAATAATCTTGAACACCTAAACCAGTTATGCACTTTTAGTGTTTGACTCTACACAATGGTTTAGTGAGGACGTCAGCCAACATAGATTCAGTGGGTACATATCTCAGCTCAATGTCTTTACTATTCCTTGACACCTCCCTATTATAATGATACTTAATATCAATGTGTTTACTGCGTGCGTGGAACATTGGGTCTTGAGCCAAAAAGATTGCTCCCTGGTTATCGGCATGAACAACCACTCGAGTGTACCTCACAATTCCTAGCTCCCTCATAAGACTATTCAAATAGACTGCTTCTTTCATACATTCGGATAGACTTACGTATTCAGCCTCACAAGTCGATGTAGCCACGCTACGTTGTTTTCTTGATTGCCAAGATATGCATGTGTGAGAAAAAGATTATTAGATATACTACATTTAGAGGCATTGATATCCACTTAACTATCAACTTTTGAGTGTCAGGATTTTCAGGTTACCTATTAGTTAATTATTTAATCATGTAGGTATTTTAATATGTGGGTGTACCTACTACAGGTGCACCTCTGCCCAACCCCTCGGGGATACAAGGCGTGATGTTATGTTATGTATTTTAATATCTATGAATATGGTGTGTAGGGAAAAGGATTATAAGAAAGCACATGGAGACAAGACTAGGCATTTATTTCAATTAGACTTGTCAATAAATAGGTATTGTTAATGAGAAAGCTAGTTATCCGTACCAAATCTAGGTCTTCGTGGAGAAGAAGGATAAGAAACTCCACGGAAGCTTGTTTTGAAGTATTTTATCAACACATTTTTACATTAGCATTTAGTTTTGTTATTACATTAATCTCTTGGACCATTTCTTAAAGCTAACAACTTTATCAATGACAAATAGAATATGAATATTCCTTAATTCGATTTAACACTTATGTAGCAATATTAGCAATATTTTAATACATACAGAACATCATATTTATCAGCAATAATCAAGATATAATGACAATTTAACTTACATGAACATTGTAGTCAGTCGATCTTTCACTAGAAGTGATCTGATGATCCTTATTTCAATCCATTTTACAATAAAAGCAGAACTTCTGATAAGCAACATTATTTCCTTATATTAGCTTTTAGCAACTCAATATTACGGACATGGACATCACTCAGGGTCTGTTCTTAGATATTAACATAAGCTTTTATATTGTTACCAGTCCAGTGACACGTACAGAAAAGAGAACAAGAATTAAGTTACACGACCTTTTAAAACATTTCAAATTAAATGACAGTTGTCTACTCTTACTCTATCTAACATGAATATTGCCACAGATAAAATGAACTTAACAATTAGTACAAAACAAATACTTTTAAACTATAAACTGTAATAATGCCTTTACAAAAATATAATTTATACGTAAACTAATCTCTTAGATATTCTTAACAAAATAATTTAATGGAACTTGTATCCTCAATCATTTAGTATTTAAATATAGGAACAACAAATAAATCAGTGACCCTACTACATAATTCAACCAAGATATTGGAGACAATAACAACAGTTGAGTCAAATCAGTGTTTGACTTATAAAACATAAGTTTGTTATTAAATTCATTTGTAAATTAACCATAGATAATAATTACATTTATAGGTATAGCAAGTATAATTACATTTATATATCATATTATTTATTTTTAGACACAATAATTACATTTATATAACACGGCCATGCTGACAAGTACTTCGCTCTCGAAGTACCTTAGAGACCCTTTTTCTACAATTGTTTTACTTTTGTTTTGCCAATTGCCTAGACGTGTCAAGTCCCCTCCACCCGATGTTAGTGGGATAGACTTGCACCAAGCAAATGACCGACCAGTGGAAACATTTTTTCTTTTTGAATTTTGATATATAAATGTAATTAGGTGAAGAATCATAAGTGTATCTCATCGGATTTTAAGCTCCTAATAACACATATTTTACTAGGATAAATTAAAAGTATATGTAAATCTATTGTTTGTATGTTCTATTAAACTGAAATGTACCAAAATAACAATCACAAATGGTAATTTGTGATTGTTTAAACCTGTACTTCGCTCTCGAAGTACCCAACTAATTATATTAAAATAAATAAATATTTGTTTTCAAGAAGTCTCTGGCCTTGACATACCAGTCCTATCACCTGCTGCGCATGAATTTCAGAAAGGTATCAGGGCAGTGACCGACCAGCAGTAATGTTATAAATAGCCTCTGGCCTTAACATACCAGTCCTATCACCTGCTGCGCATGAATTTCAGAAAGGTATCAGGGCAGTGACCGACCAGCAGTAATGTTATAAGTAGCCTCTGGCCTTGACATACCAGTCCTATCACCTGCTGCGCATGAATTTCAGAAAGGTATCAGGGCAGTGACCGACCAGCAGTATATATATAATATTATAAGTTATATAATTATACATAATTCTTTCTATTTATTTCCGAATTAAATCCACATCAGTGTGTAATTAATTAAAATATGCTTTTAGTAACTTAACATCTCAGATTAATAGAACAAAATATCAACACAAAAATAAGAAAATGTAATTAGGTAGTGTCAGAATCTTAATTTTTCTTTGGCTACTGAAATGTTTCGTAAATTACCTAGACCTTGCAGAGCAAAACGATCATTAGAACGGATAGAAGATATTTCAAAGGCCCATTAATTTAGGTGCCAATGCATCATTACGCATATGATTCCGCGAGACATACACTACATCTCCTACGTTAAAGTTTACATTGTTACGACGAGTGACATCTAAACGTTTATTGAATTTTTCTGCAATTTGTCTAGCTATTTCTCGGTCAGCCTCTAATTTATTTGGATTTTGTCTATCTTTTTCTTCTAGTACGTCGTAAGTAATAGCAAAGGGGTAGAGCCCATGGATTTTGTACAGTTGTGTTAATTAATTGTTGTACTTTCCACAGAACGTTCGGCCACTCTGACTGTTCATTGCACATAGTGTTACAATCTGTGATAATTATAAAGTTAATTTCTAGTAAATAGACACGGAAGTGTTTCAAGGCGTTGTGAATAGCTAGTTTCTAAATCATAAGAACTATATTTTGATTTGCAGGTGTAGTTCTTTTACTAAAACAAATGACTTAAGAATCACTATCGTATTTCTGGGTTAAAAAAGCACCATATCGTATCTAAAATCATATCGTTCTTAAAGCAGGATCAAAGATTGAAAACAATGGTCTAAGTAATTTAGTACACAATTCCTCGCAATGTCCCGTTCAGAAACCCAATCTCATTTTTGGTTTTTCTGTGTTACCTAATTTATATATACATTAAATTAGTACTCTTGTAATGCCAAGTTTCATCTAAGTGAACACTTGTATCCTATTCTCAGTCTCATCTTTGTGAGAACAAAAATTAATTATAATCTAGCTAGAGTAACAACGTACCTAGTTATTATTGGTTTTATAAGCTAAGCTTCAATTAGATGTTCACTATTTTTGGTTCATTACCCATGATCTTTCAACATATTTAATCATTGTAAGTAGGCACATTTTTTTTTTTTTTTTTACAAGAATATTTTTATGCAAGTAGATACCATTGTTTTCAGAGACCTTTGTTTTTGAAATTTGTTAAAATACCAATTGAAGCTTAACTTTTAATGACAAACACTGGTGGCGATTCTCCCGTACACAGAACAAAACCAACCAAACTATCACCAAGACTTCACTTCTGGCTACGAGAATCGTAAAGCTATTCTGAAACAGTCTCAACCCAAAAAATATTTTGAAACAACCAAAATCGAATTTGACAATTACGACTCCACGTGGTACATACTTGTTTGCCCTATTCCGTGTTTTTTTTTTTTTATAGCCTCGACCTTTTTTATTTGGAATTTTTCACTTTTTGCGTGGAAAATATAAAAAAAATATTACATACTTGTTGAGTATTAGGGGTTTAAGGCTTTTATAAAGGGGGTCGAAATTTTCATTATTTTTGCGATAGGACACACCATTTTCGAGATACAAGCAAAAGAAAAGAAAAAAAACCAGTACAGTACTGTTTTTGCACCCGAAGTCGAGGTGTTCGTGTGAATTTTAGTTCATGACAACTAATTTAAGGTCAGACTCAGTTAGGCAAAATTCAGAATAGCAAAATTGTCTTTTACACTAAATTAAAATCTCAGTACCATCTTAGTGCTGTCAAACTAAAATATAGTTAAGTTGGTTGTTTCAAAACATAGCCAAATATACTTTAAGTCTATTTCAGAATGGGAAATCATCGTTTGACAAGAGCAAACTAAATTTTGGCGATTTCCAGCCCAGTTTAAAGGCAATTGCGTCAAGAGAATCGGCACCATCCTGTTTTAAAATATTCGTTTAAAGGTTACAAAACTTTTTCTATGATGCACCATCAGTTGATGTTCCTCATTTCAAAGTAATATCAAAGCAGAGCCTCTAAAGGCCTTACCGGCCCTGCAGCTCCCACTTACAGTCCTACTCTAGGAGTTGGCAGCATGATGTCATCCTCATGGTGAGGGTTTAGACAGCTACCCGGTGACACCACGGCTTCCAGCAAAATCACCAATAGAGTCCTACTCCAGGAGTTGGCAGCATGATGTCATCCTCATGGTGAGGGCTTAGACAGCTATCCGGCGACACCACGGCTTCCAGCAAAATCACCAATAGCTCCAACATTGATTATGAAAATAGCAAAATAAAATTCATTAGAAATCGCTTATGTAAGACAGGGCACTATCCCACTTCAATCTGATGTGAGAAAAAGATTATTAGATATACTACATTTAGAGGCATTGATATCCACTTAACTATCAACTTTTGAGTGTCAGGATTTTCAGGTTATTTTATTTATTTTATTTTATTTATTTATAATAATAACCAACTTGAATTTACAGTTTAACCACACATACAAGTTATTGGTCTGTACAAAATAAACATAAATCATTTAAAAAAGAACAAATTAAACATACTGACAAGCAAAAATAAATATAAACAGAACAATAGAAATAATAATAATCAATATGTCATAGAGAAATTAGTACGCATGCACATTAAAACTTAAATAATACAAAATAACAATAATCAATTATATGTAGGTATAAATCAAAGAATAAACATAAAATATTGTAATCAAACTTAATTAAAATTAACACTAATTAAAGAGGAATTGTACTAGAGGCAACAATAGACTCCAGGTAACGAGTAGCAGTGCTAAGGAATGTCAGCTCAGTAGTCGCAAAGATATCTAATGTGTCATCAAATGATAATATGTTGTTTATGAGGGTGAGTGCAACGTATAATGGACTGGTCTTGAGGGATTTGGATGTTTGGGGTACAAAAAATAAAGGACGTTGCCGAGGACGAAGTGTATGACGGATAGGTAGAGGGATATTGAAAGAAATGTACTGTAAGAGCGAAGAGTTGAAGTGGTAACCACGAATAAGGCGGATGAAATATTTAACCGTGGCAAGATTTCTCCTGACTTCCAAACATTGGTAGGTTACCATACCTAGCACAAATGGTGTAGGATACAGATACGGATAATACCCATACAGTTTCAAATAAAGATAGCGTATAAAAGACTTTTGGACCTTCTCAATGACTAATGTATAGGTTTTCTCATGCGGGTTCCAGATTACACTATTGGTTTCAAGTATACTACGAATGTATGAGTTGTATAAGAGTGTTATAGCTTGTCTATTGCTGAAAATTTTGGCCTGACGCAATACAAAACCTAAGTTTTTGCGGGATTTGTTACATGTCTGAAGTATGTGCTGGTTGAAGGTTAGGTGTGGATCAAAGTTTGTACCTAGGTCACGTATGGTAGTAACACGTTTTAAGGGCTCGTTATTCAAGGTGTAGGTGTGGTGTATGGGTTGTGTGGATTTTGAGAACGTCATGATAGCGCATTTACTAATATTAAGGTTGAGGTTGTTCACCATACTCCAAGCGTGAATATTATCGATGTCAAGCTGTAGTATGGCTGTATCGCTAGGGTTAACTATTGGAAAAGCTACTTTGAGATCATCAGCGTACATTAAAACGGTGAAATGTTTTATACATGTAGGTAGATCATTTATAGCTATTAGAAATAATAGAGGCCCGAGATTAGTGCCCTGTCCTATGCCAGAAGTGACCGAGTAGTGCTCGGAATTGGCATTTTGATATGTTACATATTGCTTGCGTCCATTTAGGTTATTAGCAAAAAATTTAAGCAGCGATGCGGAGAAACCCGCCAATGCTAATTTACTTAGAAGAATGTCGTTGTCAACCCGGTCAAAAGCCTTCTGGAAGTCAAAATAGGCTACATCGATTTGCTTTTTGTGACAAACATTTTCTGCCAATAGCGTAGTTATATTGAGCAAATTAGACGTGGTTGAACGATTTGGCAGAAATCCATGCTGCTCGTCTACGAACCACCGTCGTAGGTGTTTATATATTTTTTTGTAGAGGACTGACTCAAATATTTTCCCGAATATGGATAACACTGCTATTGGTCTGTAATTTTCTATTTCACTTTTAGGACCGCTTTTATGAACTGGGAGCACTCTAGATGTTTTCCACTCAGTTGGATAGATATTGGAAGAAATAGATAGGTTGAAAATAAATGTTAAGGGCAGTTTAAAGATTTCGCACCCATCTTTAACTATGAACTGAGGTATTCCGTCCGGTCCTTGAGTTGATTTTGGGGGTAGCCGAGCCATAGCACCGCGCACATCTGATTCCAGTATACGTTCTATATTTACTAGCTGAGATGCGCAGTTAAGAGATGCATTTGCCGCCGCATGAGCGACTTCGGGATCCAATGATGGTAAATTAGGCAAGAAAACGCTGCTAAAATATTTTAAAAATGCGTCTGCTACTTGCGTCGGTGACATGTCGCCAAAAGTAGCCTGCTCATTGTTCTGTCTGTTATTTTCCACAAAGCTCCAAAAAGTTTTCGGATCGCGCTTGATGTTGGATTGGATGCGATCAGTATATGAGGCATAATCTGCCTCCGTACTTTTCTTTAATAAACGTCTGTAATAGGAAAACAATGCATAATTTAATTGGTTTTTATTATTTTGTTTGTATAATTTGTGATAGTGATTTTTTAGGTTATTTAGTTTAATAGAGGCAGGTGTAAACCATTTTGGGTAGTGCAATCTTACTGCTTTATTCTGTCTAAGAGGGACGGTTTGACAGATAACATTATTAATTAACCCATAAAAGGTTTCAACAGCAATATTTACATCAACACAAGAGCACACTGGCTCCCAGTCTATAGCAGCTAGTTCCGTGTATAATGATAGAAAGTCTGCCTTACGAAAGTTTCGCATTGATCTTGTATTGGTTGAATTATTTAAACAGTGGGTGTCATAGTTGTTGGGACTGACATAAGGCGTGTTTATATTAATGGAGATATCTAAAGGTTTATGATGTACTTCAGGTGACACAATGCCGGAACATACTGAAACTGAGACTCCCGCCACACATGAATTAACCAATATAAGGTCTAACATTCTGCCAAGGTCATTCAAAATTGTGTTTTGTTGCAATAAATTACATTCCGAAAGAAACAATTCAAAATCATTATTTATATTTACACTAGCTGAGCAAAGATTAAAATCTCCTAATACTATTACAGGTAGTTTGCTTATGTTACTTATAATAGTTCTTATACAATTGAATATGGAATAATATCTAGAATCAGGTACATTGGGAGGTAAATAGACAACACAACAGACGAAGCGTAAACGACCTTTGGTAACTATTGCACTTATTATTTCGTCGCACTGTTCCGATTTGCAGTCCAAACGTGTGAGTGAGTAAGGCGAGCGCGCGGCCAGCAGCACGCCACCGCCGCCCCGCCCCACCCGGTCACATCGCAGCACGGCATATTCTTGCGGGAACACCTCGGAGTCAAAGACGCCATCATCGAGTCTAGTTTCTGTTAAAGCGAGTAGGTTACTTGGAAAAGTGTGTAATACATTCTTAGTCTCAGAACGCCTCGACTTCAATCCCCGGACGTTTTGGTAGAAAATCATATCAAGCTTTTTAGTTTTCCTCACGAAAAAATGATTTATTCGTTTCAGTGGATTGCGTTTTTTTCTTCGCATTCCTGTAGGTGAACCATTCTTGAAGTGATGTATTTAAGGGCCAGTTGTCAGGTGATAAGTAAAAATCAAACAGGTGCATTGGGACACCCAATATGAAGCAGTTATGTCTGGAGTGCTCGAGATCAGGCTTTTTTATGGAGAAAGTGTAGTTTGGGTGCCTTCTGTGAACATAAGACTTAATGGTCTCCTCTGATACATCTGGATGAAAGTTCCAAGCATGAATGTACTTGACAGGTTCCAGCGTTTTTAAATCTGTATCAGCTGCACCGGTCGCGCGAATTACAGATCGACGAGAACGAGGTTGAGTTTTCCCCATTGTAAATATTCTTGTATTATATGAGTTTATTGGCGGCATTTCGCTGCATAATAATGGTTGCGACATGCTGTCATGGACAGCTGATGATGACAAAACAGGGTGCGAAACATGCAGAGACGAAGCCGAAGCTATGGGGTCCTGGACGTCCAAAGGTGAGTGGTGATAATTATTATCAAGCGACGTGGATAATCTGCTTGATAATTTTTCATTGACAGTTATTTGATTTTCAATTTTATCGATACGCTGCTTCTGAATCATAATTTCACAATGATAATCTTTCATTCCCGATTCCAATATATTTTTCGTGTTTTCATCACATTGTAGCTGTAGTGTAGCAAGTGCACTAGAAGCGACATCAGAGGATACCAGTAGCTGGTCTACGTCCGTTCGAAGGATGTTATAATTATTGTTCAGAGTGGTTATGGAACATCGTAATTCTTTTACATTTTCAGCCATTTTATTTATAGAGGCTTCTTGGGTATGATACCTAACTTCACTTTCCTGGCGGAATGCACGGAGTTCCATTAGGACAGTTTCTAGTGTGCAATGAGTTGTGGTTGAGCCGTCAGAACTTGGGTGGTGAGTATTCGACTGAGTCGCAGGCAACGCAGTTTTTCGTCTCAATGTCACATTAGCTGAGTCGTCATCATTTGTGTGCTGCGATTGCATCGGACTCGCTAGTGTTGCGGAGTTTATTGCCTTCGGTCTTTTACAGCGACATTCATGACATACCCAACCCGACTTTTGTGTTGCAGTCATAGAATTAAAACGACTTTGAGGTAAGTTAGCACATTCCAAGTCATACGAATGTTTACAATTGCAACAGGCTAAGATCAGGCTGCCTTGTAGAAGTTGTTTACAACCAGTGCACACCAATGCCATCTTGCGGGAAAACGGTGACGGGTGACAGATCGGTCGATACAGTTCGCAGATAAATTAATAATCTGCAGGTAGGCGAGTTACTTCAACGAAAAATTTGCAGATGGCGCTATTTTCAATTCTCTTGATTGATTAGATGGCAGTATTCCGTTTTTTATTTAGGTCGCCAGTTAAAAATCTTAATTGATTATACAAATCGTAGATAATACTAAAATGAAACTAGAAAAATAACTGTTCGAGAAGCAAAAATTGTATAATAAAAAACAAAAAGACTTCACTCGATTGCACTCGGATTCGATCCAGGGTCTCCTCTCACCACAGTCCAGAGCACTTTGTATACGGACACTTGATCTATACCAAACTTGAGCAAAATATTTTTATTTGAATTTGTTTGACCTTTGGACTTAGCAGTTATTTTGTCACTAAACTTTTGACTCTTTTTCTTTTAGTTAATCACATAAGAAGTACGTGCACAATCATTTTATAGTTAGCAATGAGTTAGAGGCACTAAAAACTGAATAACACAGTCACAGTTTCTGGTCCGGTTAGCACTACACAGTTGGTTCAGATTAAAACACTTATAACTGTTATACTTGAATGTTACGTTGAGATAACGTTCACGCTCGTTATTCACTTATTTACAATTACGTTAATGATAAAATCAGGACTATATAACTGGTTTACGTATTTTAAAGATAAAATAGTAGGTTACCTATTAGTTAGTTATTTAATCATGTAGGTATTTTAATATGTGGGTGTACCTACTACAGGTGCACCTCTGCCCAACCCCTCGGGGAAACAAGGCGTGATGTTATGTTTTGTATTTTAATATCTATGAATATGGTGTGTAGGGAAAAGGATTATAAGAAAGCACATGGAGACAAGACTAGGCATTTATTTCAATTAGACTTGTCAATAAATAGGTATTGTTAATGAAAAAGCTAGTTATCCGTTCCAAATCCAGGTCTTCGTGGAGAAGAAGGATAAGAAATTCCACGGAAGCTTGTTTTGAAGTATTTTATCAACACATTTTTACATTAGCATTTAGTTTTGTTATTACATTAATCTCTTGGACCATTTATTTTCTTAAAGCTAACAACTTTATCAATGACAAATAGAATATGAATATTCCTTAATTCGATTTAACACTTATGTAGCAATATTAGCAATATTTTAATACATACAGAAAATCATAGTTATCAGCAATAATCAAGATATAATGACAATTTAACTTACATGAACATTGTAGTCAGTCGATCTTTCACTAGAAGTGATCTGATGATCCTTATTTAAATCCATTTTACAATAAAAGCAGAACTTCTGATAAGCAACATTATTTCCTTATATTAGCTTTTAGCAACTCAATATTACGGACATGGACATCACTCAGGGTCTGTTCTTAGATATTAACATAAGCTTTTATATTGTTACCAGTCCAGTGACACGTACAGAAAAGAGAACAAGAATTAAGTTACACGACCTTTTAAAACATTTCAAATTAAATGACAGTTGTCTACTCTTACTCTATCTAACATGAATATTGCCACAGATAAAATGAACTGAACAATTAGTACAAAACAAATACTTTTAAACTATAAACTGTAATAATGCCTTTACAACAATATAATTTATACGTAAACTAATCTCTTAGATATTCTTAACAAAATAATTTAATGGAACTTGTATCCTCAATCATTTAGTATTTAAATATAGGAACAACAAATAAATCAGTGTGACACTACTACATAATTTAACCAAGATATTGGAGACAATAACACAACAGTTGAATCAAATCAGTGTTTGACTTATAAAAAATAAGTTTACTATAAGTTTATTATTTACTAATGAATTTAAATTCATTAGTAAATTAACCATAGATAATAATTACATTTATAGGTATAACAAGTATAATTACATTTATATATCATATTATTTATTTTTAGACACAATAATTACATTTATATGACACATGCACCACCTAAAATGTGTCTAGCAAACAATTAGCCCAATCAGCATCCGAAAAACCCTTAACACAATCACCAGTTCTCTTGTATACGAGGCTGTGTCGCATTGTCCCTTTAAGGTAACGTAATATACGTTTCGCTGATTTCCAGTCGCATGTTTCTGGTTTCGTTAACTTTTGACTTAGTTTACTCACCGCGTTTGCAATATCGGGCCCTAGTTGCGTTGCTCGGGTAATTTAAGCAACCTATTAGTTCTCGATTAGGTCATGTTTCGTCCTTTTCGATATCACATTTTTCTTCCGATTTTACTTTTGAATTGGTTTCCATGATAAATGATAAATGATAAATGATTTATTTCTGCAAGTAGGTTTGTACAAACACTTTTACACGTCAATCATATTTTAAAAACTAGATGAGGTCGGCGTTTCCTATCTGACTACTCTGAGAAGAAAGGCCGAAACAAACTCAGAGGTCACAGTCTCTTTTAAAGTCCAGACATAATCTTGGTCAGATCATGTGAAGACGATGTAGATTGATGTCTGAAATGGTCTTTTGAGGAAATAACCATTCAGATTGAGAAGACCTGTCCAGTCAGTGCACGCATTTGTCAGTTATCGTGCAGCTCAACTCAGAATTTAAGGAGCTCAACGATTCGACGAACAATACCAAAGAAAGGACGTTTGGGTAGGCCACATAAATTACTCAAACTGCCAGACCATGATAAAAACTAATTGACAACAAAAAAATTAAAACAAAACAAAAGGGAATATCTGCATAGTCTTCACATTCACAATAATTAAAATAATATAATACTTTAAAGTAAATATTCATGTCAATGAATATATAACATTAATTAATGTCAATGTGTATATAATAACCCGGAAATAATCTTGGTCAGAGCATTTCAATTTGAGGACCATGTAGATTTGTGTCTGAAATGGTCTTTTGAGGAAAGAACCATACAGATTTGAGTGGACCTGGCCAGTCAGTGCACGCATTTGTCAGTAATCGTGTAGCTCAACTCAGAACTTAAAAAGAGCTCAACGAATCGACGAACAATACCAAAGAAAGGATATTTGGGTAGGCCGCATAAAGTACTCAAACTGCCAGATTAACATAACAAAAAGTAAAATATAGCTAAATATATGACCCACATAGTCCTCACATCATAATAATAATATTATACTTCACAAAGTAAATATTCATGTCATTTTGTATATAATTTAAAGTTAGCAGAAAAACAAACAAAATTCAAAATGAAAAAAAAAAAAAATATATATAATAAATTGGAGCAGCTCAATCCCAAGCCTTTTTGTCCTCAATGAAATCTTTAACGGTATAAAACGCTTTCTGGCACAACTTACGTTTAATGAATGATTTGAATTTATTAAGGCTTAGGTCTTGTACGCGGCTTGGAAGTTTATTATAAAAGCGTATACATTGACATCTGAACGAGCCACCTATTTTCTTGAGCCTTGTTGTAGGTACAACAAATTTGTGTTTGTTCCTAGTATTTATGTTATGGATATCACTGTATTTTTTAAACAAGTTTAAATTTTTATGGACATATAAAAGATTTTCAAAAATATACTGAGAAGGCACAGTCATTACATTAATCTCCTTAAATTTCTCTCTGAGAGAGTGTCTCGGACTTAATTTATAAATTGATCGAACAGCTCTTTTCTGCAAAACAAAGATAGTCTGAATGTCGGCGGCATTTCCCCACAATAGAATACCATACGACATTACACTATGAAAATAGCTAAAGTACACTAAACGGGCTGTCTCTATGTCTGTTAAATTACGAATTTTTCTAACTGCATACGCTGCGGAGCTTAGCTTTTTTGACAATTTATCTATATGTGGGCCCCACTGAAGCTTAGCGTCCAAAGTTAAGCCCAAGAATACTGTGCTATCTTCAGGATTCAATTCTTCGCCCTTTATCAACACATTAGTTTTCACCTGCCTAACGTGAGGCAGTGTAAATTTAATGCATTTGGTTTTTTTTTCATTGAGAAGTAAATTGTTAACATTGAACCAGTGAACTACTTTCGCGATCGCGCTATTTATATCGTCAGTAACCAGCTGCTGACGTTTAAGTTTAAACAAAAGTGAAGTGTCATCCGCAAACAACACTATATCATGGTTATCCTTTACGAGGTAAGGCAAGTCATTAATATAAATAAGAAACAAGAAAGGACCAAGAATTGAGCCCTGTGGGACTCCCATTGTTACTATAGATCCGGGAGATCTTTTTCCATTAACGTCAACGCTCTGAATCCTATTACTCAAGTATGAAGTTAGAAGATCCAGAGCACTGTTTCGGATCCCATAGTGGCGGAGCTTCCTGATTAGCGTTTCATGAACAACGCAATCAAATGCCTTGGACAAATCACAAAAGATGCCCAAGGCATCGCATTTATCTTCCCATGCATTATAAATATGTCCCAAAAGTTCAACACCGGCATCAGTAGTTGAACGACCCCTTGTAAAACCGAACTGCTTGTTATGTAATAATTTATGTCTATTAAAAAACCTTTGCAATTGCTCTAAAACTAATTTCTCAAAAATTTTACTAAAGGTAGGTAGTACTGAAATAGGTCTATAATTTGTGGGGTCTGATGTACTACCTGATTTAAACAAAGGTATTATTTTACTATTTTTCATAAGATCAGGAAACTTCCCACAGTCGATACAATTATTAAAGATAAGAGCTAAAGTAGGTGCTACAATGTCAATAATAGACTTGGCTACTTCTACAGAATTACCCCACAGATCTGCAGTCTTTTTTACATTTATAGTGTGAAAGGTTTTAATTATGTCTCTACAGGTAATATGTTCAAAAAGAAATTCCGAATCGCAAACATTAACATTTTCCTTTAGCAAAGACTCAGCAACAGAAGGTGATGAGTTGAGGGATTTAGTAGTTGAAACGGGAATATCTGAAAAGAAATTTTCAAAAGCCGTGGCGACTTGTGAGTCTGATTTCACTATGTTGTCATTAATAGAGAGGCTGTAGTCAGTATTTCGGTTATCAGACCTTCCCGTTTCACTATTAATAATATTCCAAGTCGTCTTAATTACATTACTACTGTTTTTAATCTTCGAACTCAAATAACGCGACTTGGCCATATAACAAACTTTTTTAAATAATTTTGAATAATTCCTAACATATAAATTAAATTTTGCCGTGTTTACACAAGTTCTTTCATTGTACAGCTCATACAGCCGTGTTCTACTTTTATGAATACCAGTGGTAGCCCAATCACTGAAAGATGCGTTACTATTAACCGAGATAGTCTTGGGAATAAACGTGGAATTAAATTGCTTACAGTATATATTAAAAAAAATATCATATAGATGATTAGGATCAGCATGAATAGACAAAACTGGTAATTTATTTATGAGTTTAACCTTAAAAGTTTCCAAGCGACTTGAAGTTTTTGGGTTAACAGTGATATCCTTTTTAGCCACTTTGTTGTATTGGATTGGGATAGAAATCCTCTGCCCGCAATGATCAGAATCTAGTAAATTTATGATTTCTTTGTGGCTTGGTATAACATTTGTATAAATATTATCTAGGCATGTGGCACTAGTAGGGGTTATTCTTGTGGGCTCCAAAAATAGGTTTACAAGATTGTAGGACTGAAACAGACTTATTATTTTACTACAAGCACATGGGAGTTGCACATTTATTACAATTACATGTAGAAATCTAGAGAAATTAAATAATGTTTTGGCAAGTAAATTATGTATTCAGAGTTTTGATAATATATGTGACCCAAATGAGTTCTACACAGAGTTCTTTTCACTATTAAACAAACAATTCATTGACACTTTTCCACTAAAGACTAAAACTATTTACACAAAATTCTTATTTAGTGATTGGGCGACTCCAGGTATTCGTAAAAGCAGGGAAAAACTTTTTGAACTTTATGGCCTAAAGCAACATATGAATAATACAAGCTTTCATCAGTATGTTGCAAAATATTCTAAAACTTTTAAAAGTGTGTGCAAAATGGCTAAAGCTCTTCACATTAGCAATAAAATAAAATCAGCTGATGATAAAATAAAAACTACCTGGCAAATAATTAATAATGAAACCGGTAGGAAAAAACAGCGTAATACTGAATTTAATTTAGAGACTGCACATGGTCCCATCAACTCAGATGTAGAAATAGCTCAGGAATTTGAAAACTTTTTTGCTAATATTCCCCATAAAACCACTGAAGCTTTAAATTCCTAACCCGCGCTTTCTGCTGCCTTACTTAGAAAGAATGTAAAGGCATGCCCTTTGGAGTTTAGGTTTCAGCATACAGACCCCCAGGCTGTTATAAAAGCTTTTAAAGATCTTAAAATTAAATCAACAGAAGATCTGTGGGGAATGTCTGTAAAAGTATGTAGATCAGTAATCGAAACCATTGCGCCTTATCTAGCTTTCATATTTAACACTAGTGTAGACCAAGGCGTCTTTCCGGATCTCATGAAACACAGTAAAGTAGTTCCTTTGTTCAAATCCGGTGATAGTAAGGAACCCAACAATTATAGGCCTGTGTCAATTCTGCCAGTTCTCAGTAAGGTGTTTGAAAAGTTGATACTCAATCAAATGTTACGTCACTTTAATAAAAATTCCATCTTTCATGACCAACAGTACGGTTTCACCAAAGGGCGCTGTACCACTGACGCCGGTGTCACCCTAATAAAGAACATTTTTAACGCTTGGGAAGAAGCACAAGATGCCATTGGAATCTTCTGCGACCTCTCGAAGGCGTTCGATTGCGTACACCATGAGACACTTCTGCTGAAACTGGACCACTATGGGATTAGGAACACAGCTCATGATTTGTTAAGATCATATCTGAAAGATAGAAAGGTTAAAGTTCAAGTCAACGGCACAAACTCATTAGGGTCTGAAATGGTAATGGGCGTTCCTCAAGGTTCGATATTGGGTCCATTCCTCTTTTTAGTTTATATTAATGATTTACCCCAAATATTTCTAAATCAGCCAAAGATGGTGTTATTTGCAGATGACACATCATTGATCTTTAAAATAAACCGACGGTCACCAAATCTTGACGACGTGAATAGCTCTATTGTTCAGGTCCAAGATTGGTTTACGGTAAATAATTTGGTACTAAATAATAAAAAAACCAAATGTATTAGATTTAAATTACCAAATGTTAGAAGTAGCGAATGTGACATCGTATTGAATGGAGAAAAACTGGAATTTATTAATCAAACAGTTTTCCTTGGAATCACGCTAGACGAGAAATTACAATGGGGACCCCATATAACATCTCTCGCGGGGCGGCTAAGCTCGGCCGCTTATGCTGTTAGAAAGATAAGACAGTTAACAGATGTAGAAACCGCGCGTTTGGTCTATTTTAGCTACTTCCACAGTATTATGTCGTATGGCATTTTACTGTGGGGTCGGGCTGCTGACATTGAATCCATCTTTGTTTTACAAAAAAGAGCTGTCAGAGCCATTTATAATCTACGTCGTCGCGAATCTCTCAGGGAACTATTTAAAAAGATTAATATTATGACGGTACCTTGCCAATTCATTTATTCAAATATTATGTATGTGAGAAAAAATCTACATCTTTTTAATAAAATAAGTGATAGACATAATTTTAATACTAGAAATAAAGATAAAATAGATCAACCATTTTTCAGACTATCTAAAGTAAATACATCTTTTATGGGGTACTGTGTTAAATGTTACAACAGAATACCTTGTGATATATTAGAATTAAATGAAAGAAAATTTAAAAATCATATAAAAAGTACACTTTGTAAACAAGCATATTACAAATTAGAGGATTATATCCAAGATAAAAATGCTTGGAAACATGCTGGTCCTGCTCCATAGGACAATTCAGAATCTAGACAAAATCGAACTGGTTGCTAATTTAATTGTATAATTATTATTTTTTATTTTTTTAAACATTTATTTTATTTTATTTTTGTGATTATTTGAACTCACACACTGACTTATTATTATTAGTATTACTTATTATAATGTTAGAAATATAGTATAATTTTAAAATGTTTGTAAGTATGTGAGCACCATGCATCTATCACATAATTATGTCATTCCTTCATTTTTCATTCTTTTTACCTATCGTGGTATAGTAATCTTATTCTAGGTGCATTGTCTTCACATATAATTATATAATAAGTGTATACAAGATAATTATAATGTTTTTTTTTAAAAAGAGTAACGGTGGAGTTTCTTGCCCATTCTTCTCCATACGAAAACTACCTTTTGGAATGGGCGACTAGAATCAGTTTTATTATTTTTTGTAAAGTTTGACGTTCAAAAGTGCCTTTTTTGTGCCTAATTGAAATAAATTATTTGACTTTGACTTTGACTTTTACAATTTTCCATATCCCATCATCTGTGACGGTCATTTTGGCAAAATGGGGGCATCTGTTACTGGGGTCCAAGGGGTCCCGGGGACCCGGGGCACCCGGGTGATTAAAACGACGATATCTCTAAAATTACGATAGGTAGATCTCTTCAAGTTATGTTTTTGGTATCGTTATTAAATTAGCTAACAGATTATGTATGGATTAGCCCAGTTTTGTTTTCTAATAAGATATCAATTCTAGTTAGAGTCTAGTTAGTTTTTTTTTTTTTTACAAATTCTTTCTAATTACAAAATAGAACCATTATTTGTTTTATGTTCATAAATATACATAATTTCACATTAATAAATAAAAAGAACACACCTCCCCATACATTTTTTTCTTATCGCACATGTTTAAATTATCATGACACACCCTATGGATAATATGTTCAGAAATAAAAATCGTCCACCAAAAACAACAACGCAGTTCTTCTACCGCGAAAAATTGTGAGATGTAATGTAAAACCAAGTCGGTTAATTTATTCAGTATACATATACTTAGTCTGGCCATAAATACTGTTACAATAAAAAATAAGAAAGATATTACATTTGAATTTGAAATCTGTCATTTTTATACGATTGTTCATTTAGTTTTCTAATTTTGGCGCCAATACATTGTACAATATTTTGCGATATTAAAATGGAGTGGGGTGATAAAGAGAACCGAATCGCTGTGATTGCATTACACAAAGTTGGTATGGTGGTATAAATGCAATTTTTAAAACTCTCCATACGCTTGGTATTAGTCAAATGTTTGTGTACCGGGCTATTAATAGGTACAATGAGACCTCCGCTGTTTGTGGCAGAAAAAAATCTGGCCGTACATTTAGTGTTCGTACGAAAAAGGTGGTCAAAGCAGTAAGGGAAAGAATTCGAAGAAATCCTGTCCGAAAGCAAAAGATTTTATCTCGGGAGATGAAAATAGCACCCAAAACCATGTCGCATATTTTAAAAGATGACTTAGGACTTGCAGCCTATAAGAGACGCACTGGTAATTTTTTAACTGATAATTTAAAAAAGAATAGGGTGGTAAAATTGAAACAACTACTGAAGCGGTACGCGGTCCACGCAGTCTTGGTTGGAAGTGAACGTTTCGGACTTCATCAGAGCTGAAGACTGGCCGTCGTCTAGTCCCGATCTTATCCGCTGGATTATGATTTATGGTCAGTTTTAGAGAGTACGGCTTGCTCTAAACGCCATGATAATTTGGAGTCCCTAAAACAATCCATACGATTGGCAGTGAAGAATTATCCCATGGTAAGAGTGCGTGCTTCTATTGATAACTGGCCTCAATGTTTAAAGGACTGTATTGCCAGGACTGTATTATTGTTTAATGGAGACAACTTCGAATAAGCTTTTTATATTTTAAATTGTTTTATATTTATGTATTAAACTAATACACAATAAAAGTAATAAATATTATCTGCAATAAAAATAAAAATAAAACTTTTTCGTGACTATATTTATGGCGCATATATGTATATGGGAGCAACTATCCAACAACACGGCAACATAATCACATAAGAATAATCTAATATTTTAAATATACATATTGAAGCGCAAGCGGGCCAAATTTATGCATACACATACACAAACCATAGACGTATAAAAAACACAAACATAAATAAAGCGCTCAGAGAGGTAATATTAGGTCGATGTCTAATATTGATACGACCACTATAAAATGTTGATACATAGTTAATTAATTACTCAGGTAATAGTTTATGACCTTCGTACGAATCGCCTACAGAAAATATAATATTGTTTAAAAGTGTCAATTCGCCCGTTTCGGGCGAGTAAATTCATGCGAATCAACCAATAACACACAAAGTTGTTGGATGGATACTCCTGAATAATTTTACAGAACTCAAAGCATGCTATAAGATCGTTAAGATCTCAATCTCATCGCTTGCCTTCGACACGCTGCGCCGCCTTATAAGTATATAGGTATATTCAAGCAGACGTCTTTGACTTACTGTACCTACCTATCTATCTAGGTAGCGTAAGTGACGAAAAATTGTATGATCTGCAAAAGTAACTTTGTAATCGTATCTATTTATATAGGACTAGCCTAGGATGTCGCAAAATATCCCACAGGAAAGTGCTACCGGGATTCAGAGTATCCTATGTCCTAATCCAGGTCATATTGACGTCCCAGATGGCCGTGCTGTAGGTACCAATCCCTGAAGCAGAAGTCCACCCAGGCGCACACTACTATCCAGCACCTTCAAGTACACCAGAATGTTGCGGAATCCCTTTGCCAGTTCAAAGAAGTAGTAGAAACGAAAATGAGCCGCACCGAACCAGAAAGGTCTTCCTACGCTAACATGGAAAAGAAAGGCTCTGATAAATTTATTCGCCCTGCAAATCTCAGTTCGGGCGCTATATATCCTAGTGATAAAACCAAAAGCTGTGACGACACCAAGTCTTTGGTACAAAAAATTATTTCGCCTGAGGAATTAAAACTCCATGTCCGCGGTCTAAGGAAAATTAGAAACGTAGGTCATTATTAGGACGGATAACAATGGCGATATTGATAAATTAAAAAGCCCCCAGAAGCTAGTTTCCTCGGGCCTTACTGTAGAAGAACCCTCCAAACGACGTCCTAGGATTTCTGTTATTGGTGTCCCCGTAGCCCTTACTGAAAAAGAGGTATTTGATTACATCTACGTCCAAAACTTTGCAGATAATTTACCGAATATTACTCATGAGTCCTTCTTAGAAACTATAAAATTGAGCCATAAGTCAGGAAAGAAAGATCGTCCTACTTGCAATTATATATTGGAAGTGCCTGCTAATATCAGGAAAATTATGATGGACCAAGGCCGAATTTTCATAAATTGGACATCATGTCCACTTGTCCAGTGAGAGATTTCACTGTTGTGACCAGGTGCTTCAACTGCCAGCAGTTCGGACACGCAGCCCGAATTTTGCAGAGAAACTAGCCCGATATGCAACCTCTGGCGAAACAGGACATTCTTTCAGGAATGCATTAATAAATGTGCTCCGCCTTAATGTGCGACCTGCAAGCGATTCAAGAGTAAAAATTGACATCCAACAGGTGATGTAAATTGCCCAGCACGTAAATACACCGAAGACAATTATATTAATTCAATTGACTACATATATTTGGTTTATGGCCAATCAGCTAATCTGTGATCTAGATAGTTTTTCCGTGTCTGAAGCTAAAATCTGTAATGTTGAAAATATAGTCTATACTGGGGATAATACATTGACTTTACTTACACAAAATATACGCAGCGTAACCCGAAATTTTAACGGGTTCCAAGTTCTGTTACAAAGTCTTGACATAAACTGCGACATAATCGTCCTAACAGAATGTTGGTTATCCAAACAAACGGACAATATACCATCTCTCGATACACACAGCAGCTTTACTCTTCACAAAAGCAATAGAACGTTTAACCAGAATGATGGCACAGTTCTATGTTCTATGTTATGGGGATTGGTTTCCGCACTTAGTCCGTCAGGTGGACCATTGTGCGTGGGCCATGGCGGCTTTTGGGGGGTTATTCCAACCAGCCCACCTCCCTCCAGAAGGTAATTAGGTCTCCTGGTTTGTGGAGAACATCTGTGTATGATCTAGGTGACCCGAGGGTGTCTGTTCCGATCTGGGTGACGCCCGTGCATTCAAAGAGCACGTGCGCAACGGTTTCCTCTGCCTCCATGCAGGCCCTGCATAGAGGACTGTCCGTTATGCCTTTTATGTGGAAGTGTTTGTTTAGCGAGCAGTGTCCCGTGATGGTTCCTGTCACCAGGCGCAGGCCGTTCATGTCCAGGCGTAAAAGACGCCTGGTCAGCTTGCTATCCAAGGATGGCATGGCTTCCTTTGACTGCCGGCAGCCCGGTGTCGAAGACCACCATTGTCCTGCTTGTGTGTGGGTGATTTCCTGTAACCACCTACGTATTTGGTTGAAGGGGATGGGTACGATAGGCTCAGGTCCACAGACTGTTGTGCTGGATCCTCGTCTAGCAAGCTCGTTAGCTGCGTCATTACCTAGCGACCCGCTGTGTCCTTTTATCCATTGCAGTGTCACCGTGTTGCGGCTAGAGACCGTTATAGGTACTTAATACGCTTTGGAATGGGCAACTAGCTTCATATTTTTGACTGACCGACCCCTTGACAATTCAAAAGTGCCTGTAAATGGTTTAATTGAAATAAATGCTTTGAGTTTGAGTTTATTTGTTCTAATACCTTGTAACATTCTAGTGTTAGCTTTGAGGTAATAATTTGTTTCCGTAATGATTAGAGAACTGAGGCGCTGTCGGAGAGTACGTATATGTGTAGCCGTAACCTTCCTGGCTTCTAGGGCGTGGACCGCATGTATGATGCCCACACACTCCGCCTGATAGACGGTGTTGAACCTTCCCAGCGGTCTGGATATATTTATGTTAAGTTCGTGTGAGAAGACTCCGATTCCGGTACCGGAGTCGGTCTTCGAACCGTCGGTGTATACTCTCATTTCCTTGGGGCCTGAGTATGATGATGGCAAAGTAATTTATAGATATTTAAAAAAAAAAATGGAAGTGGTGTTCATATATTAATGTTCTTAAATTATGATGGCATAGTAAAAAATAATTTAAGAACATTAATATATGAACCCCACTTCCTAAACTGCAACTGCTTGGTAATTAAAATTATTCCCGACGTTTCAGTAATTATTGCTATTTATAGGCCTCCATCCCAAAGCATTGATGGGTTTTTAGATTCCCCTAACAGTTATATCAATTTATAAAAATTATCATCGTTAAAAATATCATACTGTTATGTGATATCAACATAAACATTGCTGCCGAAAAAATCAATACTCATGCACATATCTTCACCTAGAAAAAACTGCATGCGCACCTATACTAAACTCAATATAATAATGATAATAGTGTGGGGCAACGTTAAAAAGAAAAAAAAAATAATATGACGAGTCTTGAAACTGACTTACGCAGTATTAATTTTGACCCCGTTTACAATTCACGTGATCCAAATGTTTCACTACAATATTTAGTTGATTTGTTACAATCTACTATAAGGAAAAATACATTCACTAAAGTAATACCAAGAAGGTATAGTAACATTAAACCATGTCTTACGCCCGGAATTGTTCGCTGTATCAGGCATAGAGATAAACTTCACCAAAAATAAAATGTGCACAGGGTAATGAAAAACGTTCAATTACTTACAAACGATATAGAAATTTCTGTAATAATCTGTTGAAAAAGCTAAAAAACCAATATGATAAAATTCAACTACAGAAAGCAGGAAAAAACAGTAAACTGTCATATGTTTAACAAAAGGAATATTTCCCAAATTGCTTAAAAAAGGCGTAGTCACTCCTGTGTTTAAAGCTGAAGACCACAATTTTATTAATAACTATGGGCCAATTTCAGTTTTAACGGGCTTCTCAAAGATCTTGGAAAAAATTGTAAACAGTAGATTAGTAAAATATTTTGAAAGTAAAAAAATTACTCTCTGCTCATCAATTTGGTTTTAGGCCTAAAAAAAAATATCAACAAGCCAAGCTGTTCACCAGCTGGCAAATTTTATAAGTACAATCCTAGGTAACGGCATGCACACCATAGGGATATTTTTAGACCTAGCCAAGGCTTTTGACACAATTTCTTGTACTTTGCTTTTGAACAAGCTGGAAATGTTGGGAATACGGGGAGTACAACTGCAACTATTACCTGATTACCTTAGTGACCGCCACCAGTGTGTAAAAATAGGTCAGTACATGAGTTCGGAACTTAAGAATAGCTGCTATGGAATCCCACAGGGCAGTATTTTGGGCCCTACCTGGTTTTTAATCTATATTAATGACCTGTGCAATTTGACACTCCAAAAGGGTGTAATTATATCATATGCGGATGGAACAGCTCTACTGTTAGCTGCAAAATCAATGGCGGAGCTCTACGAGGTATCACAGAATGGCTTTAACGCTGTGTTTAATTGGCTCCATAAAAATCTCTTAACATTAAATACAGATAAAACCAAGTACCTAATATTTACAATGAGAAACACTAATCCAACGCTTACTAACTTAAATATACAAGCGCATAACGATTGTAATTTACATTCTGCTGACATTGCATGTTCTTGTCCCACTTTAGTTAAAACCGACCATATAGAATATCTGGGCGTCACGATTGATACAAACCTGAATTTTCGTGAACTAATGTTATATTTTTAAGAATTTACGTAATATAGACGACTTCAAATAAATTAGGCAGGTTTATTTTGCTTTGTGTCAATCTATAATTACCTGCTGCATAACTTCCTGGGGAGGTGCCGCTAAATAAATTTTACTGCACCTAGAATGCGCCCAAAGAGCAGTATTAAAGGTCGCTACTTTTCGTCCATTCAGATTTCCTACACACCAGCTTTACATGGCATGCAAGGAGCTAAAAGTACGTCAATTATTTGTTTTGAATGTAGTTTTATCAACCGACTTCAAAAAGGAGGAGGTTCTCAATTCGGTTGTATGTTTTTTTTTTTGTCTGTTTGTTACGCGATTACTCTGCCAATTATGAATTGATTTTGATGATTCTTTTTTTATTTGGTAGGGCATACTTCAGAAGTAGTCCCATATAAATTTGGTCAAGATCTGATGAGGGCTTTTTGAGTTAGCTTCAATATCCCAACTAGTATATGTGGACGATATTCTAATAGTACTTGTCACTGTAATTTATTTGGTATTCAAATTTTTGTGCGGGTTTAGTGTAGGTACCAGAACTAAAAAGTGAAAAATAAAAACTTTTTCACAAAAAATAAAACCGACTTCCAAAAAAAAACACTACAACGTGAAAAATAACTTTGATTTCGGAAGTCGGTGGCAAAAACCACGAAAATAAAAAATCCAAGACACCGACTTCCGAAATCAAAGTTATTTTTCACGTTGTAGTGTTTTTATTTTTTTTGGAAGTCGGTTTTATTTTTTGTGAAAAAGTTTTTTCAACACACTGTACTTGATTTTAACCCAGTACTTACAGATAAGAGAAGAAAAGATTTGGTTTGTGCTAACTCTCAGACTAAACATGCTTTCACTAGACGATTTTATTTATTCTTAGGACCCTACTTGTATAACCAGTTCAACATATTGCTATAGTTTAAGTTATATTAGGCGTAATTTACTAGTACAAGAATATTTATAGAACAGTAGCAAAACTCAACTATACGGACACGGAAAAACTACTAGAAATATTAAAATAAACTTAATATTATTCTCTACCTTATTTACTTTAATATTATTCTTTAATTTATTTAAACTTAATCTAATATAATTTAGTTTTAAAATAATATACTTACCCAATTAATTACTCTTACAATCATTGAAAATATTGTATCTTCTTTTTAAATGTTAATTTGTGAAATGCTGGCCTGAAACACAGGTTTGCATAAACCTAGATCAGGCAAGTCTACTTTACATCTAGACTAATTTTTTTCTCGATTGCAATTAATGTAAATCATTATCTTACTTTATATTTGAATAAAAAAAATATTTATTTATTTATGGCATATCCGTATGCCGTTCATCTAAAACCGTTCAGCTGTTACGGCATGAAAAATTAACAGGCAGATAATTTTAAAAAAATTGTAGAGCTCACACAACAACTATCGACTTTTGACTATCGGTTTTTGAGGGTGTTAAAGCCGATAGTGAAGTCATATAATGAAAATCCATGATAGCAGCTGTGAAAATTTTCAAATATTTCATAATTCGTGCTGCTTTCATGGTTTTCAAGAGTGTTAAAGCCGATAGTGACGTTTAAATGTAAATCTAAGATGGCGGCTGGGTTTTTTAAAATTATTTTTTAATCTTTATCGTTTTCATGGTTTTCGCGGTCCTAAGTCAAAATGAAAGTCCAAGATCGTGGCGTCGAAAATTTTCAAATTTTTCGTCATGAGTGATTGTTTCCATAGTTTTTCAGGGTGCTAAGGTCGTTAGTGAGGTCAAAATGTAAATCCAAGATGACGGCTGCGAAAATTTTGTTTTTGGTTTTAAATCATTCGTGAGAAGGAACTTCGTTCCTGACGAGGTCCCCCGAATGTACTGTTTTTTTATGTGCAACATCTTTCCTCTCGCTTTCCTGAAAATCTGTAATAGGAAGCCGGGGAAGCGTGCAATATTTGATTGAACCAATGAGCGCGCGCAGTGCTAGAGTGGGCCGTTAGAAACACCACCCGTTTTTCAGCGGTTTTTAAATACTTTGAAATCACAAGTACATCTCTCATATTTTAGTTATCATAAGTTTATTGTATCCGCTCTCTCCCAAATTCAACAAGAATAAAAAAAAAAGTCTTCAATAAAAAAATGCATCATTAAAAATAATTATTCTTCGTTACGAAAAATAATTTCAAATAATAGCGGAATCATTTTGTTAATGTTGCTTATTGCCAAGGTGAGATGTCAGTTGTTACATATCATATGCGACTGCTGTAGGGCTCGCTCGTTTTTTTCAACATGTTCCACTTTGTCGGCATGATTAATATGTATCCACCATGCGTTGGCATGTGGATACATATTAATCAGCGTTCGTAGTTGTGTCTCAGCTCTCTAGTACTAAGAGCCTCTGAACTAAGGCGTGGACAGAAAGACAAACGGACGGACTTGGCGAAACTATAGGCGTTCCTTGTTCCTTGACTACGGAACCATAAAGGAGGGGAAAGCATCATAGGGCATTAAAAAAATCGGTAAGGCTGCAGTAATCAATTCAATTCAATTGTTCAATTTGCGAGTGGAGTGAGGCACATGGGTTACAGGTCAATCCATCGAAGACCCAAGTCATTGTTGTTGGCAGCTCAAGGATGATCCCCAAGATAAACTGGACACAACTTCCCCAAGTTCAATTTAACGGAACTGCCATTCCAATTAGCGAAAAGGTTAAGAACCTCGGAGTTTGGATCGACAAACATCTTTCTTGGGGTCCCCAGCTACAGGACGTAAGCCGCAAGATTTTTGCATCTGGTAAGTCCCTGAGACGATTGCGGAACTTTCTTCCAACTGCCACTAAGACTGCGCTTGCACAATCCCTTTTACTTCCCATCCTTGACTACGCTGATGTCAGTTACCTCGATCTCACTGAGGCACAACTAGATAAACTTGAGCGACTTCAAAACTTTTGCATAAGATTTATATTTGGCCTGCGCAAATATGATCACATTTCTGAATTTCGTACAAAGCTCAAGTGGCTTCCCATACGTCTTCGCCGGAATTCTCATATCTTATTTCAGCTCTACAGTATTCTGTTCAATCCTATAACCCCCTCCTATCTTAAAGAACGTTTCAAGTTCCTACATGACGCACATAATAGATATCTGAGATCATCGGAAAACTTGAGACTAGAGATGCCGATGCATTCAACCAGCTTTTATGACAAATCTTTTACAGTTCAAGCAGTACGGTTATGGAATGCCTTGCCCGTGTCGATAAGGCGAGCTCAATCCTTGTCCACTTTTAAAACTCTGGTAAAAACACACTTCCTCTCTCCTTAAACATCATCATTACATTTAGTTCCTTGCTCTTGTTTCATGTTTATAGATTTATATATTTATATGAATAAGTTTATGCTTTATGTATGTATGTACATATTTATTGTATATGTAGATGGTACACCGCTGACTACCTGCAGTATTGTCTCTCCTATTGCCTTTAATCCATCCAAAGGTTGTCTGTAAAAGATCGCTTTAAGCGATAAGACCGCCCATTGTGTCACCCTATGTAAAATTTCTAAATTATGTCTGTGATTTTTATGGTGTACAATAAAGAGTATTCTATCTATCTATCTATCTAATCGTATTTCGCCTCGCGAAAATGTTCATTCGCTCTAGCGTCCTACGCATAAATATTTTTTTTTGCGCAAATGTAGGTAATTACTTGATAGTTTGATCATGTTGTTGTGTTGTGCACAGGTCGCTGGCGAGCAACCGCGTGGAGGTGGTGGAGGCGGGCGTGCTGCAGGCGTGCCGCCGCCTCGCGCGCCTCGAGCTGCGTGCCAACCCGCTAGCGCACGTGCACGCTCGCGCGCTCACTCACCTGCCGCATCTCACCACCCTGTGAGTACACACAACATGCTCACGCTCCTTCCATAGAGCGACGAACTCATAGTGATGAACGATACGTCGCGCGTCGCGTCGTCGATACGATCTCCATTCTGTGTACTTAAATGAGTTTATTAGGTAGCTAAAATTTATCAAATCAAGGTTTGTGGTTTAGCCGCAACATCCGGCCGAATGTTTATCAGCTCGTCGGCCGCTGCCGTGGCACCGTCGGAGTGCCACACGGCATGAATTTAAAAAAAAAAAAACTCAAGATTAATCAAATTCCTTTTGTAGGCTCCCCTAAGCTACCACCACTGATATTAATTCTACAATCCGTTACATGACAATTATATGTTCTTTAAAACAATCTTAAAGTGGATAGCTTATGATAAATTGTCGGCCGAGGTCAGGGTCGACATCATTTTGAATTAGATTCATTGATTTTCCGGAATTTAAACGATTTTTGTGTTGATGATAAACTCGAATTTCGGAAAGCTCTTGTTTTTCTTTCTGGTGGAAAATTATCAAATAACTTCTCCCGCTCTGGGCGGAGCGGGAGAGCTTGTCAGACTCTTACTGACTAAAACCCACCCGTGTTCCTTCAGTTGCCTGTACGTTGCCAGGGGCCACGGTATCCCTTTCGGACTTTCCCGCAACCCCCGCAGGCATCGGTCCTAGCGGACCCCGCCAGTTCTGCTGACATCTCTTTGAGGCGCGTGTGGAACACAACGCGCCGCCGACCCGGGCCTGGTCCTTATCGGACGGTGAGCTACCCATTGCTCACCGTCCGCAAGCCCGCGCCTACGGTGGCCGAGAGTCGACCTGCGATTCCCGACGACCAGGGCGTCACCTGCGTCAGCTAGGGGCGTGAGGACGCGAAGTTTGCCTCTCCCTTATGCATTTCGCTTCCTCCTTCGCGAGCATAACTGCTTCGCAGAAGTTGACGGCCTCCCATGCCCTCTCGCTCCGTACCATGGCCTGGACCAGGGCCGGACGCGAGAGATCACCGCCACCGATCGCCTCCACGAGGACACGGTGGTGCTCTGCCCAAGCCGGGCAGACCTCCACCGTATGCTCCACAGTGTCCTTCGGACGATCCACGCAATGATGACACCCGGGCGTTTCCTCCCGCCTTATATGGAACAGGAACCTCCCGAAACAACCGTGTCCAGTGAGGACCTGCGTCAGGTGGAAGTTGAGGACGCCGTGGCGCCTCTCTAACCATGTCTCAAAGAGGGAACTTAACGCCGCAATTGTGTCGTGCCCAAGTTCCGGAAAACCTCCGGACATAATTGACGATAAGGTCGCTGTTGTCTAACGTTCCTGAAATACTTTTATGATTACATTCCATTTATGTAAAACCATCTGCCTAGCCAACCCAACTATACGTAGACGTACACTGGATAGACACACACTAGTCATGTCCTATACATAAAAGATAATATTGCTACTTACAATTACTGAGGATTGTAAGTACTAATAATCTTTTAATATTGGGTCCCCACTCCCCACCTATGAAATTGGAGTTTTTTCTCACAAATATGTAGAGAACGTCGTCACTTCTATGATTTAAAATATTCATTAATTGCTTGATATTATATCGAATAATGACCATCATAGACAACTACCAATAGTAAAAAATCCTTATTACTTATAGTTTTCAAAACATAAAAAATACCTTTAAAATGACTCCTCTTTTTGTTAGCAGAAATTACCACTATTTGTTTTAAAACTTAGCCACAACTTATGTTTGTCGCTTAATCTAAGTGGCATACGTTATCTTAGTTTTTAAACATTAGTACATAAAAGTTTTAAAACATTAGTATTCATGCTCAGATTACAGAACAAAAGAAAGATAGACCGCGCCGAACAATAAAGTGAGGTACGTTTGTAGACTTGTGTGCGTGACATCACTGTAAGAACACGTGCCTCTGTGTGCGTGTAATGTTGCCTGGATAATGAGAAAATTACCCATAATATTAAATAAAATAAATTATTATTTACTGTGTCAGAAATATGCAGAGAATAGTTATATATAAACTAAATCTCTGCCGTTGATATTGTCAGGTTACCTACTTTGGGAATTTATTGATCTCAGATTACAAAACAGAAGATGTTTATTTTAAAATGATGAATTATATCGGGACATTATGATAGACTTGTGCTTAAGTGTATGTATGTGTAGGTAAAGTATCTATGACAATTAATCAAGAATGATTTATTGTCATAGGTACTTGTAATCGACCTTTCAAGATCAGCAGGGAGTTTAAAAAAAGAATTCTTATCATTATGGCTAGACGCACCTCTAATTTCAAATTTATTTATTTGTTAAAAATCTTGTACATTAACAGATTGGACAGTGACCCCCAAACTAGACATATGCCTGTATCTTGGGGGTCGGGATTGTGACATTTTCAGAGTTAAGGGTAGTACTTACATGATTATTGCATTACAGTTGAATATAAACTAAATTGGAACTAAACTAAAATCACTAAAATAAAATAATAAATCAAAATAAAACACAAGTATACACTGCACAATAAAATAATCAGTGTGAGATCAATAAAATAAAATAATAATTAAGTAAAAATATTGAATAATAAGTAATAATCAACAATTAGTTAAAAATTATAGTCTAATATCAATTATCGTGAAATCAAACAAAAATTTAAGTGTAGAGTGTAAGTATGACGATAAGTAAGTATGATGTGTGTGTTAGAGAGTGTAGGTGTGTTTGGGTTTGTGTGTGTGATGTGAACGTGAGCTTAGGAGTACACTTAGTCTTTATGATGTTGCTTATAATATTAATACCTATATTTAAATAATATTTTCTGTTTCATCGTATAATATTCACATACATTATGTGCTTAATGTACATACTAACCTAAATAAAACAGTGTCATCGAAATAAATATTTTTATAAATCAATATTACTTATTTCCTAACTTACGGGGTAAATGTTTCAATGTAAACTAGCAACACCGAATGATTTATGTCAAGGTTTTGTGATTCAAGATATCACTAACAATAAACACGTAAAATAATATCCAAATAAACAAATAATCAATATTTATCTATGAAAAGATACTCCTCCTTCTTTCTTTTGTTTTTGGGAACAGTTTTTGCAATGTTTAAAAACACAAGACGCCAATAATATCAAAAATATTGAACGAGCCCGTGACGTACTAACGATGCGACGCTTCGTGCCATACTGACTCGAGAAGTCGAGATTGTATTCGCTTTTGAATTTGTATTTGCTTTGTTGGCCGCACTCTTGGTGTTCCGTGCGGTCTATCTGTCTTTTGTTCTATAATCTGAGTATTCATGGTTGTTAAATAAATTAAGAAAATGTTAGTATTAAAAATGCAACTTCTTTAAAATTCTCGCGCTGATGTCATAGGTGGGGACCTAATAGTTACAATACAACAGATGATGTATATTTTGTAACCAAATCCGCTAACTGTTCTTATAGAGTTATAAAGAACCCTGTAAGAAATCGACACGTGTTTCACCTCTCAGCGAGGCATCCTCAGGAGAACGATTGACTTCTTGCGAACCCGGACACGATGTGTTGTCCATTTTTCCCAGTTCACAATCTTTCGACACTTTACGAGTATAATCTAACGGAAATAATACAATGGGTGTCTGCATCGGAATCCGCCTTTTCATTGCCTTATTATACAAACAAATGCGCTTATTATACACTAGAAAGCGCTGTGTTACAGCTGGGTTCGGGCGGACTATTACTGCTTTAGGCCATTCTCAAGATAATGCAGCACAGACTATGGATGTCTGTGTTGCATCCACCTTTGTATTTACGCAACCTGGCACGATCCAGTAACAAGTCATATTTTCCACCAATGATTTGCATTTGCATGGCGGTGCTGGTGAGAATGGGTCCCTCCAGACAGTAGAGAGCTCACTAGAGGCTACAACGTAGATCACCTAGTCATCATAATTAGTGACTTTTGTCTTGAACCCTTTTACGTATATATCGTCCCCCTACAGCGAAAAGTCATTAAGTCGAAAAATCATGTTTTGAGATATTGAGTCAAAGTTTTTGAAAATGTAAATCGTTATAACTTTGGCTTGCCTTTACATAACTAGGTTTTTAGCTTCAATTTGAAGGAAATAAAATAAACTTTATTTATTAAGAGCTAAAACACGTGAAAATCCTCTAATAATTGAGAAAAGTTAAAAACATCAAACTAATTAAGTGTTCGCTATAAAATCTCTGATTTAGTTGTGAATTAGTTAATTTTCGAACGTAGTTAGTGATTTTTTCTCTAAGTTCTAAATTATCTTGAAGAAAAATAACTAGACTTAATTAAAGTGGAACTAGTAACTGTTAGATGTACGAAATGTGTATTGTAAATACTACTTAACTGAATATTCGAAGCTTGTGGGGTAAGACTTGTTTTAAATACGATATGAATAATTATTGTATTAAATTCAATCAAGTTTTATTGAAGGAATAATTCGAAAAAATCACCAAAAAAAACAACAAAATACTATTATTAAACAAAAACAACAAAAAAAGTGTCGACTTCCAGTCAATCATGGAATAAACAGGCATTATGTCTTTGCTCATAAGGAAGTAAACTCCATAGGTATGCATGGAGTCCACTTCCTTAAGAGTGTGTCAACTCTCTAAATATTTTTGCTCAATAAGTTCCAGATGCACATCCGATCTTCGAATTAAATGAACCAAACATACCGTGATAAATTGGTTTCTATTTTGCCCAGCGCCTGTGTCGCTATACATGGTGACTTCTTTAATATTGATTGGTATCTGCCTAATACACCAGTTCATTGCACTGGCAATTTCCACACTGCCCCTTTTACGATTAATCTCATTTAAAGTTACACAAAATGCTTCATGAGGTGGTTTAGAAGTGACTGCGTCGAGATGTGTTCGCAGTGGACAAGCGTCTCACCCCACTCTCCTTAGCGAAAGAGAACTGGCGCAAACCTGCAGTAATTGATACTAATGGTCTTAAGGAAGTATGGCAAGGCAAAGATCTTCCATTTTCCGAGCTCACCATGGGCCTGGTGTAGACTTTTTGGCGTCTGTATCCTGGCTGCGTTTCGGCGAACTCTTCGGGGAAACCGAAGGTTTTGTCTGTGCAACTATGGATGAGGTTATGGTTTCATTATCATATCATTATGAAGGAAGGTTACGGTTGATATCTGTCGGGCATGCTACCATCCCGGTGAATCATCAATCCGACGTATTGTTTCCGGTTGTTCTCGTCTTGCTAACGGCGAGCCATCGTCCCGGTGAATCAATCCGATATAATTATTGTTTCTGGTTGTAATCGTCTTGCTAACGGCGAGTACTTGCACAAACACAATCTATTGGCTAGGATTATCCACCACTTGCCTTGCAGTACAACCTTGTGGCATCCGAAGTACCATACCATACTACAGGTATGTGCCCGACCCAGTTTTCGAGAATGGTAATGCCAAATTGTACTGGGAACGATCTATCATCACTGACAGGACTATTGTAATTAATAAGCCTAATATTATGGTGATAGATCGACGAGAGCGTCGTGCAATGATTATTGATATCAGTGAGATATCAATAATCATTGAGTCGCGTGAAAGCTAAGAAAGATAAAAAATCAAGCATTGACTTAGCACACGATGTTGTCGACATGTGGGACGTGGACTCTGCAATCATTGTATCGATAGCCGTTTTGGTTTATGGCCTAATAGTGGAGAGGCTCGACCGAGGCTCTCATTGCGCGGCTAGGACAAGGGCTTGACTCAGAAAAGAGTATTCCTGGACACGGCATGAATAGTGGGAGGTTCCACTCGCTAGAGCTCTGACCAGCGGTCGTAGTAGTTTTTTTGGGTTCCGTACCTCAAAAGGAAAAAAACGGAACCCTTATAGGATTACTCGTGTCTGGCTGGTTGGCTGTATGGGTGTCTGTCAAACCCGATTTGCTCCGGATCTAATGGACCGATTAAGTTGAATTTTGTTACACCTATGTATTTTTGTGAGCCAAACACGGACATGGAACGTAAATAAATGAATTTTGAATATGGGTGTCACATTTGTGGGGCAGAACAAAAAAAAAAGTTTTGCTACCTGTACCGTGTGATATATCAAATGAAAAGGCATATTGCGAGGATCTCCGCCCCCCCATCTTATCTCCGAAACTACTTATTGAGAATAATTTTTTGAAAAAATACAAAGAAAATGGTTCTTTACTCATAGATTACAGGAAAACCAAATAATATATAAGTCTATAAATATTCAAATTCAATTCAAAATATTTTATTTCACATAAACCTACAAGGGCACTTATGAAACGTCAGAAGCTAGGTGCACGGTTCCAATTGGTATAAATAACAAGGTAAATCTCTCATTAGTGTGCGTACAAACTTACATTTGCAGTTGGAATGTATGGGAGAACATGTTTTTCAACTACAATGTTAAGTTTGGTCCGGGGATGAATTCATCCCAACTACGGAATCCTTCATTGTGCGTAGTCCGACACGCACTTGCCCGGTTTTTTTTGTTATAGAACGCTTTGGAAGACATCTCTTACAAATTAAATTATCAAACACTGGGATTGATTCAAACTAATGTTGATCACCATAACATCGCGTGTCTATGTCAGTCGACTTCGACTCCGCGAATTAGTCACCACGCGCCGCGCTCGTCACTATAGCCGCGACAAACTCACTAACTCGCGGGCAAAATGTATCTTAATTGTAACAATGTACGTTGAAGTTGTATAAATAATAATTAAAAGACTTTAATTATTATTCACAATAGACCATAAGTTCCACTTTTAAAATAAAATAAAACATTAAAATGGGTTGATGATTTTTCGCTTTTGTAGTACTGTACAAATCATTTAAAAATAAAGAGTGAGTAGTCACTAAGTCCAGTTAGTTAATTTTCGCTAACTAACGTTTTACCAAACTACTGACTTTAAAAACTCACTTAATCATTTAAGTGCTTTTTAAACTACCTAAAGGCGTATGTATGCATTGATAAGTGATGTAAATTTTCGATAAATGTATAATAATTTACTAAATTAGTTATTTCTTCCTTTATGCTGTGGGGTCCAAAGTGTAGACTTACTTACTTTTTACATTTCGTAAAACATAATCGTGGGCAGCTACAAAAATGACGGTTAGACAGATATTTAGAGCAGAAAATGTTGATTTTAGTGACATTGATAAGTCATTTTGGGCATTTTTCGACATAGTGACTTTTCGCTCTACGGGGACGATATGTACATATTGATGTAGGATCTGTAGGATATATACCACGTCCACATTATCTGTTCACTACACTAGGTCTTACTAATGTGAGCGGTGCCTACTCTTCCGAACAATCCTGATAATTCCTGAATCCTAGTTGACATCAGGACATTTATCACCGGATTAAACCCTATGTATCTCGAGCAGATGTAAGTATTGGTTGTCACTAAACGACAGCTCTTTGCTTAGAATGTGTTAATATTCTATACAAAAAAAGTGATTTTAGTTGTGATCTGTCTTTAATATGCCATGAGCCCATGAAGGAGGTTCTATGTTATTTTGTAACAATATGAACCCTCTGGAACACATGTTTTGTATATGAATACGTTCTATTCAGTGAAGGTTCTACTGCGCATGATCGGATTACTTGTTTAAAGGTGAAGCCTTAACAAACAAAACTTAGCTGTATTCATAATGTTGCCTCGAAGGGGGCCGAGCCGCGAGCGAGGGGACCGGGCCAGAGGCCAGGGGCCCCGGTGCTCTGCAGTTAATAAGGAAAGAGTGCCACGTTGTGTCTGTTACAACTGTTACGGCTACATTTCGTTGGACAATAGGTATTTATCCAACATGTGAGGAAAGTTCGTTTTTCCTATGAGTTTTGATTTTGAGTCTTGAGCGAACGAAGGATTGAAAAATAGAATCACGAGCGTAGCGAGTGATTATAAATTCAATCCTGAGTAAGTGAAAGACTCAACAAAACGAATAGCAAATGAACTTGCTCACATGTTGCATACAAAACTTTTCACCACTCCCAGCAAGAAAGTATTCAGTCATCATAGGTAACTGAAAATAAATAAAAAAATAAATTAAATAAATAAGTGGTGTAAATAAATTAAATAGACATAAAGCAAATCAAAATAATTCTTTATATTTTAAAATATCTTTAAAACTTAACATAAAAAAATCAGGCAAGGTTAGTTTCTGAACGGGATCATTACTTATTATACATTAAAAACCAACTTTCCTCACTGTTCAAGCAGTGAGGAAAAACCAACTTTCCTCACTGTTTTCGTAGAGGAAAGACACTTCTTTCGTGCGGGAGTGGTGAAATAGTTATTTATCCAACATGTGAGGAATGTTCGTTTTTCCTATGAGTTTTGATTTTGAGTCTTGAGCGAACGAAGGATTGAAAAATAGAATCACGAGCGCAGCGAGTGATTATAAATTTCAATCCTGAGTAAGCGAAAGACTCAACAAAACGAATAGCAAATGAACTTGCTCACATGTTGCATACAAAACTTTTCACCACGACCAGCAAGAAAGTATTCAGTCACAAAGCAAATCAAAATAATTCTTTATTATAAAATAAAAAGAGCTGTTATTCATGAAAATAATTTAAAAATGAAATGTAAAATTACTGCAATTTTTCAAGTTAAAAGTAACGATTTTATTGGGTACATTTATCGTTGTTTTATTACTATTCACTTGAGTGTTTGATATTCCTGTATCATTAGAAGGGGCCTGAGGTGGGGCATTGACAGTATCTTCTGCCGCAACACTAGCCGACGTCGTCGTAGCCGGCTTCGTCCAAGAGTCTGTAGGTTCCATTTCAGCACCTCCCCTTGATGTTGACGGCTGGGGCGACAAAGATCTACTTGATGGTTTGAGGTTTATTGATTTTATTATATTGTTGCAGATTTTTGTTTTATTTTCTATTGAATCTTCAATATAACTTTCGGCGACTGTGTTAGACCGCCAGCCACCGTGTCGTTTTAATGATGTAAGATCAGCTCCTGAATCGGACAAAAGAGTTGCCGACGTCCTTCTTAGGCAGTGTCCCGTGTAGAGGTGTACATCTTCAAGATTTAAAAATTGCGCAATTTTTTTTGACACTTCGCCAATTTTATTAATGCCCATGGGCTGTCTCTTGCACTTCCCATTCAAATATTGCAGTAAAAGACGGTCGGTTTTGATTTTATCAGGTCGTAAAGCAATGTATTTATTGATAATAGCGCAATAATCTTCCCTTATCACAAAAGATCTATTAATTTTGGTCTTCGTTTCAAGTAATTTTATGAGCAGTAATTTTTCTGAGTGTTTCTCTACGTCTTGAATGCGCAGATTTAACATTTCTGAAGAAAGACAAGCTCCACATATTCCAATTATTAAACATACCTGAAACAATGTAATTTTATTTGTAATAAGTGTAGCAAAATAATTAAATCAGCGCCATCTGTGAAATTTTGCCAGAACTAGCAAAAGCCAAGCAAGTTATTTTAAACCAGGGTGAAAAATTGTAGGAAATACAAAATATTAAACTTAAACTTACTTTTAATCCGAGAAAAGTATCATCTGGGGCATCGTTTAAAAATTTCTCAACTTGATTTGCCGTAAAAACTTTTGATTTCTTGCTTTTGAACCCAGAAGACTGTATTTTAAGAAATGAAATCAGCTTATGATATTCTTTTATATTTATGTTATGTTTCGTTACCAATACTAATTTTATCATAGAATAAATACTCCACAATGTACTGGGTTGCTTCGTGTTTGAAATTTCCATGAAATAAGACAGCAAAACCGTTTCGGAGAAAGTTTTCGCATTTTTTTAAAGTCTCCATTGATTGAAGGTATCAAACGTTTTAAGATATCTTTCCTTCGATTTTTTGGGCAAAAAACTTAGTTCCGCATTTGAAACAAGGTTTTTTAACTCTTTTGGAGTTAAACTTAAATCTTCCTCACTAGAATCACTCATTTTTTTTAGTAATCAAAATCGCACGTAAACAAAACTTAACTTGAATTTTCGCGCTTCTAATGTACTGCTTTCACAGGCTTCTATCACAGGCTTCTTTCTTTGAGTGCGTTCAAAAATTATAATCCTAAATTTGACGATGTATTTTTTCACAACTTTTTTAATGCTTCTGAACAATACTATAACAATACACTTACAATAATTTGATAAATTTTATAAAACACATTAATCTTAACCTATAAATATTTCTATTCTAAGCACAAAATTATTTATTTTTTAAAATATCTTTAAAACTTAACATAAAAAAATCAGGCAAGGTTAGTTTCTGAACGGGATCATTACTTTCCTCACTGTTCAAACAGTGAGGAAAAACCAACTTTCCTCACTGTTCAAGCAGTGAGGAAAAACCAACTTTCCTCACTGTTTTCGTAGAGGAAAGACACTTCTTTCGTGCGGGAGTGGTGAAAAAAACATTTTATTCGTTTCCCATGTCTCATGTATTAACTAGATTTTGCAAAATCTGTGTTTTCAGTTAAACACTGATTAACTATTAAAATATAGTTAATTGAGGCAGGTTTGACTGCAGAAATCCATGATGAAATACAATAGATGACGTTTATTTAGTAACCTAATCCGTTTAACTGTTCATAAAGAACCCTGTAAGAAATCGACACGTGTTTCACCTCTCAACGAGGCATCCTCAGGATGACGATTGACTTGTTGCGAACCCGGACACGAAGTGTTGCCACGTGAAACGCCGAACGCAGGGTGAGCCTACCGTCCGTCTAGCTCATCTCTGCGCCCCCCAAGGGGGCGCGAGGAATCGGTTTTAGGGCTTTTTTGGGAGGGATTTTTCTGTACCCAACAACCGGCCCACGATTTCGTGGGCCAGTTGTTGGATTTCCCTCCCCCTCCTAGGACGGGGTGGGAGTGCTTTCTGCACACCTGTTCGCTGAGAGGTTTACCTCCTCTCAGCGCGTTGAGATGTGTTTCTGGGGTGTATCTGTTAGGAGCGCCCGAAGTGCTTCTCGGCGCCCGTGTGACCTGGCCCCTACCGGGTGAGATCCCTAGTTCCCTAGGGAAGGCCCAGCAAAGGTCGGTCTAGCAACGAGGGCGTCGGTTTTATTTGGCGCTCCCCACAGTGGGAGTCTTCCCTGCCCTCCAAAGCGTGAACCAGGTCTAACCATTGGCGCTGCGGGGTGCGGAGCGTTGTAGTGTGTGTCGGGCGACTTGAGGTGTGTGCGTCGCTCGTGTGGTACTTATTGGGTTTTTCTGCGAATGTAGAGTCATGTGTGTGTGGGCCGCGCGCGGGGCGCCTATATTAACCTAGGTCGCTTTGCGCTACGTCTGCGATGATGTCGCGCGGGAAGCGCTTGTAGTCAGGAGGGCGCGCGTGCCATAATGTTGGGTCTCTGATGTGGTGCAGTTCAGAGACGTCGGCACGCGCGAACCACCTCCGCGTCAGGTTGGTGCAGAAGTCTTCGATGCTCTCGACACGCAGGTCCCTGTGGATTACAGAATTCCTCACGAACCGAGGAGCTTTGGTTATTTGACGCAGCACGATGTTTTGTTGAGTCTGGATCTTCTTCTTGTGCGTCTCGGCCGTGAGGATGAGCCTCACCGCCCGAAAATTCCACTTATATAGGATTACTGCTCGGTCCACCCCGGCTAGGATCTTTATCAGCGCGATAAGGTCGAACAATCGCTGCAAAGGTGACCTTGGAATACTCGTATTTAATTCGTTCAACAGTGTAACGTTTCCTGTATTATTTTTTGCACTTTCTAAACTCGCTACTACTGCAATATTGGTCAACACTTAATAAATTCAGGTCATTCTTTAAATAATAACACTTTCAAAATTTTACACATAAGTGATAAAGGTTTCAAAATGGCAGTAGTAGAGTACTTGTAGCCTCTAGAGAACACTCTACTGTTTGGAGGGACCCATTCTCACCAGCACCCATGCAAATGCAAATCATTGGTGGAAAATATGACTTGTTACTGGATCGTGCCCGGTTGCGTAAATACAAAGCCATTCTCAAGATAATGCAACACAGACATCCATAGTCTGTGCTGCATTATCTTGACAATGGCTTAAAGCAGTAATAGTCCGCCCGAACTCAGCTGCAACACAGTGCTTTGTAGTGCAGCCGCATTTGTTTGTATAATAAGGCAATAAAAAGGCGGATTCCGTTGCAGACACCCATTGTCTTATTTCCGTTACATTATAATGTCAAAAAAATTTGAACTGGAAAAATGGGTTACGTTAGGTTAGAACTGTGACTAACCGTCACTTCCAAGTTGCTCAATACCCAATCATTTATTGCATTCCACAAAGTATATGCTTAGGTGGTAAGTAAACAATCGTAGACCCTGTCGGGCACAGCAAAAGAAAAATCTGAAGGAACTACTACGGTTTACTTATTAGGTATAATGAAAACTTATTCTAAGTAGGTATAATCAAAGGTAACATTTTATTAATTATTAATTTAATCTATTTTTCTCAAATTAATTTAAGTTATCATGTCAGTTCTCGCAGTTAGGCAGGCTATTTATGGGCACGCCACTATTGCGGCGATAAGTCCCCTCTTTGAGGAGTGGCTGGAGAGGCGCCACGGCGTCCTCACCTTCCGCCTGACGCAGGTCCTCACCGGACACGGCTGTTTCGGGAGGTACCTGTTTCGGATAAGGCGGGAGGAAACGCCCGGGTGTCATCACTGCGTGGATCGCCCGGAGGACACGGTGGAGCATACGGCGGAGGTATGCCCGGCTTGGGCAGAGCACCGCCGTGTCCTCGTGGAGGCGATCGGTAGCGGGGATCTCTCGCGTCCGGCCCTGGTCCAGGCCATGGTACGGAGCGAGAGGGCATGGGAGGCCGTCACCTCCTTCTGCGAAGCAGTAATGCTCGCGAAGGAGGAGGCGGAGCGCGTGAGGGAGAGGCAAATTTCGCGCCCTCACGCCCCTAGCCGCCGCAGGAGGAGACGCCCCGGGCGTCGGGAATCGATTGCGGATTCCCGGCCACCGTAGGCGCGGGCTTACGGACGGTGAGCAATGGGTAGCTCGCCGTCCGGTAAAGACCAAGCCCGGGTCAACGGCGCGTTGTGTTCCACGCGCGCCTCAAAGAGTGTCAGCGAGTGAAGGGGTCCGATGAGACCATTGCCTGCCGGGGTTGCGGGAAAGTCCGAAAGGGATACCGTGGCCCCCTGGCATTGCACAGGCAAGAGAAGGAACACGGGTGGGTTTTAGTCAGTAAGAGTCTGACACGCCCTCCCGCTCCACCCAGAGCGGGAGACGTCATTTGATGATTTCCCACCCAAAAAAAAAAAAAAAAAAAAAAGGCAGGCTATTTAGTATAAACTAAAAAATATAGCTGAGTGCGTGACGTCGCAAGCAAGCTTGATGCCTGCCGTGTAGACAGAACGAGAGTACTTATAAGCTGTATTGCAGTCGTTTCTGCTAAAACAATGTCTGTCAGAGCCGATCCCATTGCAGACAGTTTTCAAATGTCTGTGGTGTAATCGTGTTTGCAATACTTTATTCATACGGACGCGGCTACGTTACAGACAGCTTCTGTCTGTGTTACATCCGCCTTTGTATTAGTCCGCAACCCGGTGTAGGTTGATGTAACGCCAGTGGTCCGTCCGGTGACCGCACTTCACTATCTGCCGCATCGGAAGTGATTGGCGAGAGCTGAATTGGATCCGTCGTACGACGGATGAACGCAGCGGAACCGGAGATCCGGAACACCTACACCGCACGATTCCTGTTCGAGCGTAGTGTTGGAAGCACTCATTACATCACTACTTGCTACAGATTGTATTCCATTATTTCCATCCCGTCAGTTATTTTAGAGCGTTCATTATAGTACTAATGCGGTGTCAGGATAGAACAAGCCCGTAACGATGAATGTCGTTGATTGTCTTTATATACATTGAAGCCAATCATAAAGCGGTCGAGCTCGTAAAGACTGCTGAAAACTGCGTCGTCAGCAACTCAGCACTCGAAGCGTTAACAGCTTTTTGAGGAGCCATTTTTGATAAAAGCAATCGCATTTGTCACATTGTAATGATGACCTTGTTATTACTATTCTAGTAGGCAGGTATCTATCTACATTCACTAACCAACTACTTACGCAGGTGACAATCTAGATAGGTTTAGTAAGTAGTTAGTGGCACTGTGAAAGGACAACAACCGCAGACGCCGCGGTACAAGTACAACAAATACGATTTAGATCCAAATTCCAAATTTCAAGCCGTGTCACCCGCACATGTTTAGCACTCACTACACGAAACATAAGCATGCATTAGAAGATCCTGCTTTATAGGTAGTCAAATGGTGCTTGCTTGCTGCGCTCGCGCATTTTGCATGATATCCTTAAATCCTGATTGATTACATCATCCAGATTGGATAAAAAGTTTTATAACAGGCCGACAGCAATGTATTGAAGTTACTAATTTAAATGTTAATCTTGAATCCACTGTCTACAGATCCTCATCAAGACTGAATAAATATGGCGTACCACAAGGGAGCGTTTTGGGCCCCATATTCTTACTTTAAATTAATGATTTACCTACCAGATTCAATAAACTATGATAGTGTTCTATTCGCTGATGATATTTCTGTTATAGTGCCTAATAACACTAAAAGTTCAACCCATGACAAAAAAAGGGACCTGTACAGACTTTAATATAATGGCTTGAATCCAATAATATAAGTGTAAATATATCTAAAACAAAATTCATAAAATTTCGTACGTACAAAAGCAAACTGTCCGATAGTATTAACCTTTATAATACTGGTGTCTCATATTGGAGACAGATAACAATAAAATTCTATTGTGTCTGCTAATTGCGCGCGCGACAGATTAATATTAAAATAAAAGACAAAAACATAGAAGATACAAAAATCTGCCTAGCCTTTTCCCAACTATATTGGGGTCGGCTTCCAGTCTAACCGGATGCAGCTGAATACCAGTATTTTACATGGAGCGACTGCCTATCTGACCTCCACAACCCAGTAACTGGGTAATACGATACCCCTTGGTAAGACTGGTTGTCAGACTTTCGGGCTTCTGACGACCCGTAACGACTGTCAAAGATCCACGAATGACAACCGGGACCAACGGCTTAACGTGCTCTCCGAGGCACGGAGGAGTATCGGTATGTAAAGATGGTCACCCATCCACAGACCAACCCCGGCAAGCGTAGCTTAACCTGACGGATCGACCCGTGCGGCAGTTACTACTTAGCCACGAGCACCTCTAAAAAACATAGAAGAAAAACGACGAAAAACATAGAAGATACAGAAAGTATTAAATTCTTGGGAACTCTAGACAAATTTTGAAATGGGAAACAACATACTGTACAACGTATGCGGTAAACTAAATAGATTTGTGTAGGTATGCTTAAGAAAACTTCGTAGTTTGTCAGACGAAAAAACAGCCCACATAGCATATAACGCCTTTCCATGGCTATACTTACCTATAACCTCCACTCTAAGGTGGAGTCATGGTGGTATCATGTAGGGTCGTTGTGCATTTGTAATGCAAAAAAGTGTCTAGGAGCTACACTGAAGAACTCATAAACTGCATCAATGTTCAAGACGCCTTTGAAATAAACATTTTAACCAAGTATTCAAACTTTTTATACAAATATAAATTGAAACCTATAGTTTAGTTCGTTAACTTCATAACAGCCTAGTGTCATATCCTTAAGTGTATGTTTGGTATACAGGAAAGGACCATTCAATTTTTTTGAACAAAAACGATAAATGTTTTGGTTTTATTGTAAAATTGGTTTTTACAATTTAAAAAAAGTTGAAGCACAGGTTTGTTTTTTTTGTTATTTTAATAAGGTGTATTTATATAAGGTTATTGCCTCCACGTGCCCTTATTACAGATTCTAATCGGTTCCGCATAGATCTGACTAGAGTTATTAAACGGTCTTGCGGAATATTGTTCCATTCTTGTGAAATCGCTGTTCTTAGTGCTGCCACTGTTGTGGGCACAGGATTTCTCGCATATACAGCTTTTATAAACTGTCCCAAACATGCTCAATGGGATTAAGATCCGGGCTGCGTGCTGGCCAGTTCATGGTACGTATCCAAACCTCTTCGCAATATTGTCGAACTTGTGCAGCGGCGTGGGGTCGGTTGTGCCGTCAAACCTCCTCTTCTACCGTTTTGACCGTATAGTCCCAGTCGCCCCCACATGGATTGCCACTAGGTGACAATTGGTAAAAAAAAACCTAGTCGCCACCGGGTGATTTGTGGTGATTTTCCGTGCTTTGTTTTGAGGAAGTGTCAACTGCAATGAAAGTAAAAAAATTACAGTAAGTACATATATTATGTTATGTAATAAGGAGGTTAATGTTACAAATGATAAACAAAATTATTGGGTAAGTTTATGATGCTAAACTTAAATTTCGTTAAAAAGGCTTGTCGTTATTATTTTTCTTATTCGAGCGGCTTCTGAACAAAGTTCATTAGCCTGTCTTATAAAGGACATACAAAATCCTCCCAAATTACAGCTTTCTAGTACTAACAGTCTCTGAGCTAAGCCGCGGACAAATAGACAGACAGACAGACGGACATGGCAAAACTTTATGGGTTCCTTGTTGACTACGGAACCCTAAAAATGTTCTTCTTTGCTTATGGAGTTTTAATTTTAGATGATTAAGTAAGTTAAAGGTAAGGTAAACAAGAACTAATGATTGTCTTACTAGATTCTGACTTTCCAGGGTTATTGCCAACAGGATCTAGCTGATTCCATTTAGTACCAGCACTATCTATTTTCCTTTTCTTCTCGACGGTAGTTGAGCAAGCAGCATCTGTATGCAGATAATTAGGTTAAAAATGACTAGGTATGTATGTACGCTTAGGCTATAGGCTTAAGCAGGGGTTCTGGGCCAGAAAACATCCTCGTGTGCCCAATGGTTGCTGTACAATAAAGTAAACTCGTTAGATAAGTCGAGAGAATAATACCTACTTTACAATTTTGTTACTAAGACCAGCTAACGGCTTTTGTAACCTCGAAATTTGAATTATTTGAATTACCTACCTTGGTTTTTCGACAAAATTTCATGTGTTTTTTCTTTATCACTTTTCGAGACACTCATTTTTACATATTTTTTTTAAATTTAACAATCGACAGCCGGCGCTAGATTATCGCGACAACAAGAACCGCATATTGGCGCGTATGACGAGGGTGTATTGTACGTTGCGTGCGAAAGAGAAGGCTATACATGGATTTAGTTGAAGCTAATTTAGAAATTGTCTCGCATGTGCATAGTGAAAGAAAAATGTACTATAGGTCTGAGCTCAAATGGATGTCCATTCGCCAAAGAAGGAGTTTGCGCGCTTTGACCACGCTTTTCTCCCTTCTTAACTCTCCCACTCCTCCTTCTTATCTCATGTCTCACTTCCAATATCTATGTTCGTCACACACTAAGAATCTGCGTTCTTCTAACAATCTTCTCTTACTTTGTCCTTCTCATACTTCTGACTTTGTTCATTCTTCCTTTCATATTCAGTCCATTCTTCTATGGAATGCGCTTCCTCTTGATATCAGGACGGCGACCAGTCGGTATGCATTTAAGCGGAAACTACAGAGTTTTTTATCAAAATAAATAGAGTAGAGTCATCTCAACACCTCTCCCTTGAATTTGTATAATGTATATATATATAATATAGGTATATATTATATTAAATATGTATGTATGTGTGTGTAATATAAATATTTATAATGATATATTTTAATAAAAAATGATTTTTCTTTTTTCCTCTCAAACAGAGCACCTACCATCTAATCTCTTCACTACCCTTGGTTGACTGGTAGAGAATGCCTAAGGCATTAAGTCCGCCTTTGTACTTTTATAAGTGTGAAAAGTTTAAATAAATAAATAAATAAATAAATAAATAAACACAGATAATTGATATTAGCTGAAGAAATTCGGAATGCGTCGTAACCCAGTTATACAGTAAAAGTAAACTATAGTTATGTAAGTTCTTTTATCAGCAATAATCTTAACTAAATACGGTGTTAACTTTTCTGAAAAAAGCAACAAATGTTGCTGGAAACCATAGATAAACGCATTTATTATATAGTATAGACATAAAATTAGCAAAATTATATACTAACTTAACTAAAACTATTGAAAAATTAAAATATAGCATCGAAAAATTCATCCGCATCGCTGTCGACTGGTAATGTGCCTAAGAGACTGGCCGCATTGCCACGTTGTATGGCAATGCTTAGCCTCTGCCCAAGGTAAAATCCAGCCCTTGGGTCACGGGAAGTGTCAAATAGCCGTTTTGATATATCATTAAAGAAGCCGTGAGCACTCGGACCCCACGGCCCGAGGGTTTCAACCCCAAACGGCTCGAAAATATAATTACCTGTAAGGTTATTATACTTACGCCGCTTGAGGTTTTCTGCAGCCGCAGCAGCAGCACCAGCACAGCACGCCGAGCCAGGAAGATGGGATTGCGCAAGAATGTCGACACAGGTTGCATCCCACACTAAAGGCCTACCCACCTTCCATGGAGATAAAGACATGCCGTCCGGTCTCTTGCCATCGTGGCGTGCCAAGCCATTGGGTTCTAATAAAGCTGGAACGCGACCGGTGACAAGAGCTCGTCGGATGATGTCGTTAATGTTCGCGTGCCGCGCTAAGCGACCCGCACTTCGGCTGCAAGACAGGCCATAATGTCCGAGGCTGTTGACAACTTCGCCACAGTGACAGCGATGAGGAGAACAACAAGGAGTTCCTAGTCGTAGGGAAGCAGCGAGGCGGAAGGTAGTGTCGTCGAGCAAAGTGCCTATGTTCGACGACGGTAGTGCATGAAGCCACAGACCCGATTCCCACTTACCCACAGCCAGCAGGCGCGCACGCTCCGCAGTGGTAGCAGACGTGTTAAGTTAATAGTTCTGTACTACTCTGCAGAGCGGCTCATCCCACCATCTTTGGGAAGATGGATCGAAAGATCCTGACTAACGATTTAAGTGGCACAAGTTCGATCCTTACCGAACGAAAGACTTCTTGTATTCATTCCAACTTGAACAACATGGACCAAGTGAATAATATCACCACAAGAAAACAGCAACACATTATTAAGTTCGCGAGCACATTCGCAAGAAGCTGGCAGTATCATCACAACGGTAATGTTTTCCCATTGTTTGTCTTATTTGTGCTTATATTTATATATAATTAGGTGTATTTAATATATTTATAGTTTTTAATAGGTTTAAATGTATATCTTTATATTTAAATAAATATTTTTTTCCTCAATTCTCGCTATTGCACCTACCACAGTTTGTCTCTGCATCACCCAAAGGTTGACTGGTAGAAAATTCCTGTGGCATTAAGTCCGCCTCTGTACATTTATGTGCTTGAAGTGTTAATAAATAAATAAATAATTAAAAGTAAATCACGATCAATGGAGTCTATTGACCGCATTTTAATTGACACAAGTCTAATGTCTTGTGATGAAATACTAGGCAGAAGCTTAGATCTATCCACAAATATTTCATCCACAAATATGTTGGAACTAAATGTAGAAATAAAAGAATTAAAATCTCAACTAGAAAGTACACAAAATGAAATTGAAAATATTGTTCTTGAAAACTTAGACTTAAAAAATCAAGTATCGAATATGAATCAGGAGCTCAGCGTACTAAAACAATTGTGTAGAAGTCCGTTGACTACCTTCAATCATAACATGTCATCAACTTCTAAAAGGAGTGCGCGACGTCGGCTGACCAACAGTTGTTGTGCTTCTCCTCTGAAACTTAATGATATTACAAACACCGAAGAAAGAATACCTGTAACCACCATGTCAGAAACTGAATCAAAAACTGAGCAACCCTCGACAAGCGCAACATTTGTAAGAAATTATGAACCTGAACCGGCCACGTTACAGCAAATATTTTTTATCGGAAATAAAAAGGGTGCAGATAATATAGGTAGTTTGCTACGGGCGGCGTGACTTAGCTGCGGACTATGACTGTACTGTCTATAATAAAACCGGAGGCACCCACGGATGAAATACTTAACTCATGTATTTCTTTATGTAAAAATTTTGACGAAAGAGACTATGTAATAATTTTGACAGGTATAAACGATGACAATCCATTTACTGTGCAATCCTTTTTACATTATAATTTATATAAAATCTCACATACAAATGTACTAGTTGGAAATGTACACAATGCAAGATACACCAACACGTCAAAAACAAATCTATTCGTAATCTTTTAAGCGATAACTTGAAGCATGTAGAATTCATTGACATTGGATATAAACAAAATACAATAATAAAGTCAAGTCTATTTTTATGAGAAATTTTACGAATTCAGTATCGAAACAACTATACGAAATACTGTAACAACATAGTGCGCAAAAACATAATTTCTTGGAAGACTGAAAAATGTAACCTAAATAGTTGTAATAAAAATATCCCCCGAAAGGCACTATACAATATTACTTCAAATAAGTTATGCCAAAGATTTCGGAACCTTCATGTATCCAAACTTGTGCCCATGCAGCAACACAGCGAGCTGATGATTTTTTTCGTAGGTGATAACATTGGGGAATCTAGTTGACTTATGGCTAGTAGTAGTAGCTGTAATCAGAATGAAATAATCATACCTAGATTACAAAATAATAAACATATTTCACCAAAATTTGTATGGTATTAGTAATAAGAAGAATGAATTGGATGTTTACATTCAATCTCTTAAACTTAGGGTAGACTACATAAATATGCATTAGTGAAAAAATTTAAGCGACAAGACCGTAAATTCCTTTTCTTTAGATAACTACAACCTGATTTCATGCAACACCAAAAGTAAAAAAACTAGAGGTGGTAGTTTGATCCTGGGACACGTGGGTAGAAAAGTAAAGAATATAGATGTAATTAACAAACTTTACAAGATGAACAGCTTTGAAATATGTTGTATTTAAGATATCGATACTGGTTTATACATATGTTGTGTTTATCGTAGTCCTTATGTCAAACATTTTTAATTTACTATTCTCTCAGTGAATATTTTGATGACAGCTCTTTGACAATATAATAATATTAGGGGTTAAAGTATGAAATTGCCAATTTGTACTGAAAAATTGAAATTTGTTATTTTTTAAGTTGCAGCGCGTTTCTTTCTGCAGATCAGTCAAATCATGAGGCACCCATTTCTCATTTAATTTTTTATTTTATTGATTTGACGCAAATGAGTCAATATTGTTGCTAAGGTAACGTTAAACCATGCCGCTAATTCCTGGGTAGTTTGGCTCGGATCGGCTTCCACCGTCTCTTTCAATTCATTGTTATTCACCTGTGTGGGCGGTCTTCTACGTGGTTCGTTCTTCAAATCAAAGTTTCCATCACGAAAGCGTTTAAACCAAAATCGCACGCGTTCATTAGCAGTCCCCTCTCCAAACGTAACATTCATATTGAGAGCTGTTTCTGCCGCGTTAGTTCCGCGTGGGAACTCGTATTAAAAAATAATAGGGGTTAAAGTATGAAATTACCGTAAAATGACTATTTATGCACGTTGACTCTAATAGTAATTCTGTGGACACTGTCAATTTTAAACATTTTTCTTATCAGTAACTTATTGACATTTTAATTATTTAACATTGACATTATCGCATTTCGTTAAATAATATTGACATTACCAAATACTACCTAATATTGCATTGTATTAAATTACATAATATTTATTTAGATTGACATTGATACTACTGAATTATTATAAACTAGCACTTTGCCCGCGGCTTCGCTCCCGTGGTCTTTCCCGCGGGACCCGTTATTTTTCCCGGGATAAAAAGTAGCCTATGTTACTCCCTGAAAACTAAGCTTTCTCTTTAGAAAGCTTAGTTTTCAGGGAGTTACAATTGACCTATTGAATTGAATAGAAACTGTAAAATAATTCATTCCATTCATTACATTGTAAAATAATTTTTCAAATTGGTCTAGTAGTTTCGGAGCCTATTCAATACAAACAAACAAACAATCAATCAAATATTTCCTCTTTATAATATTATTATTATATTACATATAGTAATATAGTATAGTATAGTATATAGTATATTATAGTATAGATGAAGAAACTTAATTGGCAAAAGCCTCCCATAAATGTATATTTGATTTAAAATAAAACAAAAAAACATAGAGAAACTATAATTAGAACAACTGTAACATTTTGCACACTTTTGGAACCTATGTTTACAAATAAAGACTATTGATTGATTGATTGATTGACATGTGGTTGCAGGTGAAGTGACGTTACATGGCCACCCGGCTGGTCCGGGGATACCGCACGGTCTCCAGTGAGGCAGCGAGCCTCCTTGCCGGATAGCCGCCATGGTATCTGGAGGCAAAAGTCCTCGCGCACATTTGAGAGTGGCGCGAGGAGGCGAAACGCCGGGGCTTGACTCCGAAGCCGTGAGAAATCGCGGCACAGCGGACAGAGCTCCGGCGGGATTTCATGGCGTCATGGAGAGTGCGATTGTTGCAACCCAGTGCTGAGCACGCCACTATTGCGGCGATAAGTCCCCTCTTTGAGGAGTGGCTAGAGAGGCGCCACGGTGTCCTCACGTTCCGCCTGACGCAGGTCCTCACCGGACACGGTTGTTTTGGGAGGTTCCTGTTTCGTATCAGGCGGGAGGAAACGCCCGGGTGTCATCACTGCGTGGATCGCCCGGAGGACACGGTGGAGGTCTGCCCGGCTTGGGCAGAGCACCGCCGTGTCCTCGTGGAGGCGATCAGTGGCGGGGATCCCTCGCGTCCGGCCCTGGTTCAGGCTATGGTACGGAGTGAGAGGGCATGGGAGGCCGTCACCTCCTTCTGCGAAGCAGTAATGCTCGCGAAGGAGGAGGCGGAACGCGTGAGGGAGAGGCAAAATTCACGCCCTCACGCCCCTAGCCACCGCAGGAGGAGACGCCCTGGGCGTCGGGAATCGATAGCCGATACCCGGCCACCGTAGGCGCGGGCTTGCGGACGGTGAGCATTGGGTAACTCGCCGTCCGGTAAGGACCAGGCCCAGGTCGACGGCGCGTTGTGTTCCACGCGCGCCTCAAAGAGATGTCAGCAATTAAAGGGGTCTGATGGGTCCGATGCCTGCCGGGGTTGCGGAAATGTCCGAAACGGATACCGTGGCCCCTGGCAATGCACAGGCAACTGAAGGAACACGGGTGGGTTTTAGTCACTAATAACCGTCTTATTACAAAAAGCGGTTTAACTAAAAACCTCTATAAACTACGGTTTAAACAAAAATGATATTACAAAACGTGGTTTTTCGAAAAACCATAGACCATTTCATGGTCTAACCCTAAACCTCGGCGGCCCCTAGTTTAAACGATCAAACAGTGGCCTAAATCGTATCTGTCCAAGTTTCTTTTTAAGTTAAAGAATCTTTTTCATTGTGTTGTGTTGATTTTACCCAAAAATGGATATTAACATGGTCAATTTAATTGATATTGAGGATATAATGTGGCGTGATTGTGCAATCATCTCGCGTAGTATTTCATAAAACATTTAAAATTTGGGATATAAATCAATTAAAGACTGATTTCAAATTAATCGAAGTACCTAATTTATGATTACTTACTTTTTCCTCGGAACTCCAATTCTCAGTTCGTTTTTATTTTGTTGGTACATCACAATATAATATTAAAATTACTAAAGAACTAACTAACTAACTACATACATACTATCAACAAAGAGAAAATTGTTCTATTAGAGACTTCGATAACTTAAAAATTCTAAAGCGAAATGAACTTTGTTCAACTTGCGATGGTTTTGTTTAATGTTATGGTTTCATATATCGCGCGAGAATCTTTTCAAACGTTTCGTTACACGTACTAAGATGTATTTTTAGTAATTAATACGACATTAAGTAATGTGCTTAAACCTAAACAAAACTGCAATCGACGAAATAACTAATGTTCCATACAAAATAATAATCTCAATTTTTTAACACTCCTAAACATTAGCTTATATTAACTAAAAGTTTTCTTTTCTGAGCATACGGAACGTTGCGATTGAATGATATCATGGTGAAAGAGTAATATTTGTATTAATCTGTGGTTGATATAAAAACAACGGTTCAAATGACGGTACTAAGAAGACAACGGTTTTTTAAAGTTTTGTAATATGGACAAATTTAGACCATGATTCTGCAGATAAGCCTGGACTTGATAAGACAGGTTTAAAGCCAGGTTTATTTAGTTTTTTTGTAATAAGGCGGTATAAGAGTCTGACAAGCAGATTTGATGATCAATCACCCAAAAAAAAAAAGGTGAAGTGACGTTTATGATACCACCGCACGCGGGGTGAAGAGTGCGCTCCTCCTGTGGACTTTGTTCAGGTGATGTTGAGTGTTTGTTCCTGTGCCGCAGGGTGCTGTCGGAGGCGCGGTCGCTGCGCGCTCTGCCGTCGCTGAACGGCACGGCGCGCCTGCGAACGCTGCGCGTTGACCGCGCGCGTCTCTCGCGCCTGCCCGCCGACCTGTGCGCGCACGCGCCGCAGCTGCGCTCACTGTGAGTACCGCACGTGCGCTGGGTGGACTACCCGCTCTCAGTACAATAACGATCAACTATAGCTCACAACTATACACAATTACCATTGGGACCATTGATGTTTTAAAAGGAGGAAGATATGTTACGCGCTAACATCGCAATCAGTAAACTTGGGCTCGGCGCACGACTACATGCACCGAAACACACATCTGTGATCAGTGTCATCTCACAGTCGCAAAGCTACAGTTACCGATAGACGAGGATAGATATAGGAGACGGCGCTGACGTGCGAGCGAAATCGCGTTAGCACCTCGCGCATTGTGTGCGTATCGTGTCTTTCATGCATGTTTTTAATATCTATCTCGCTCTCACAAATATGGCGAAGCAAATGTCAAAATATTATCGTAATTTTCAACAAATTAACATTTTTGGCTGTACTTACGAGTGGTAGGTAATCTCATCTGTCTTATTTTTCTTTCTTGCATTATTAAAGCACTGTTTAGCTGCACAAGAAGTCATTTTGATGCGTATTTATAACAAAAAAACTGAAATTATTGAGCTGTGTGATCTACGATGTTCCGTGCGCGACTGAGTGCCAACTACGGGCAATCCCGTTCCCTTTGCGTTCCCAACTATTGTGCGTTCTCTTTGCTCCAACCTCAGCTAGTTGAAAGAATACTTAGTTTGGGTGCGTTAAATCAAGAAGTAGGCGTCTCTGGGTTATATGGTTGCTGTTTGAATCCTTTGCCTAACCAGAAAGGGTGGATAAAACAACAACAAAAACTTATATATTATGTTCTGTGCGTCTGTGCTTTGGCGCCAGCCAAGGCGGGGAAGCCAACTTTTGCACAGAGTACTTCTACTACATATGTAATATACAGAAACAACTTTGTTTGTGAATTGAAACGTTTCTGTAATAATTGCAATTTGCAGTGATTTTCATTAAATTCTACTGTATGTGTTGAATAGTAACTTAACTTACTACAAAAATTGATTCATAACGTTTTTTTTTTTTTACATATTTTTCATTTGCTTTCCTTCATCGCTAATTTAGTTCATTTTCAAACATCCCAGCGTTCTAAATATTCAATCACAACTGGCAACACTGGCGGTACTGTCGTCAGCGAATAAGACCATGGGGTGTTTAATGAGATTAGGTAGGTCATTTATGTATAGCAAGAATAAGAGTGAGCTAAGAACTCCACCCTGAGGTACGCCATGTCTTACGATTCTTGTTTCAGATTTATATTTTTTCTCACGCCTAGTGTTGGAGCATATTTTAGAAATTTCCGTGAATTGTTTACGGTTACTTAGATAATTATGACTTAAATAAGTTTAAGTACGTTTCCCCTTATTCCGTATGTATATGTATACAGCTTATTTAGCAGGGTTTTGTGATGGACACAATCAAAAGCTTTTGTCATAATTAGTAAGGATGGCGTAGTTTTTTTTATTTTATCATCATTCCCCATTATAACACTTAACAAGTCGTAAATTTGTTTTTTTTTTCTAAAACCTTTCTGTTCTTCACATACAATATTATATTTACATAAAAACTATTTATGGATTCATAGATAATTTTTTCGATGACTTTTGAAAATATGGGAATTAGAGCAATAGGTCTAGTTTTTTTTTTTTTTTAAGTGGTTTTACAATAATTGTTTTTATCTACGCCCATGCTATAAATCCTCTATAAAAGTTTCTGAAACAGTTAGCTTATCACCAACATTAAAACACCCAGTGTCATAGTAACCATAATAGCATCCAAATGGGAGTTATAATGTTGTACTGAATTTCATTATGCATCTCCTTTTCAAACAAAGAACATTGTCATGCCCGCGCGTTTCACTACCATAGCGCCATAATAAAAAAAAACTTATTGGTTATTCGAATTAACGTCCTATCCCGCCATAATTATGTGTTCAATATTAATATTGCAATTTTTTTTTAAGTACTTTGTTTCGTTTTTTTTCGTTTGTTGTGTTTGTTTGTCCTATACATAGTTTGTTTGTAGGTATTAGATACTCAGCAATTAAACTTTCCATGAATTTACATAGAGTTCTTACAACACTGTACAACACCCTATGGTTTCAGAACGTTTTATAGAAGATTCATAGCATGGGTGTAGATAAAGTCTTGTATGCAACTGTACATAATTGGGTATTAAAACACTCATGTGATTTTCTTTTTTCCACCACATTCGTGTTTTAATACCCCTTATTATACAACAGTTGCATAAATAACTATTAGACTATTCGGGAATGTTCCAGAGCTAATACATAAATTTATAATCTGGCTTATATGTACGGCAATATTACACACGAATATTATGACTTTTGTATCTATGCCATCATACCCCACGTTATTGGTATTTTTTAGAGACATGATAATTGAATGCGTATTGCTAATTAAACGTGGAGTTTCTTGCCGGCTCTTCTCCATAAGAAACGACCAATAGAACAGAGCACTTAGCTTCTGGCGTTTCATAAGTGCCCATGTAGGTTTATGTGAAATAAAATATTTTTAATTTGAATTAAACCAGTAGGTACATGTGTTTGTGGGGTATTAGATCGTATTTGATCAATGAACTTGGCGTGTTCGATCAAGGTTGCTAATGACGGTGTCTTGAATTTTGATTTTTGTATAGAGCAGCTGTTTTTGGTATGAAACCGTTGTCTACAAATAGTACCTACAACACATATTTTACTATTCCTAGCAAGACTTCGGTGAGAAAAAAATATGTGAGATGACTTACAATGAAACCGGGCTTTACAAATTGAATATTGATTAGGATTTAGCTTGTCGAAATAGAAACTAGAACGTGACCATCTCACGGCAGTAGCAACAGAAGGAGTACTCCACATAAGGTGCGGCACTGAGCTGCAATCCGATACCAAGGAGTTTTTGTGCAGTCCACAAATAACTCCTACTTCTGTTAGAATGATCCAAAGAAAATCTAACCTGACAGGGAACTCTTAAACAAATTGTGTTGCGCTGCGACCACGCCTTCTCTCCACCTTCTTCTTCTTCTTTTAATCAAAATGTGTAGTGCTGCGACCACGCCTTCTCTCTACTTTCTTCTTCTTCTTTTAAACAAATTGTGTTGTGCTGCGACCACGCCTTCTCTCCACCTTCTTCTATTAAACAAATTGTGTTGCGCTGCGACCACGCCATCTCTCCACCTTCTTCTTCTTCTTTTAAACAAATTGTGTTGCGCTGCGACCACGCCTTCTATCCACCTTCTTCTTCTTCTTCTTTTAAACAAATTGTGTTACGCTGCGACCACGCCTTCTCTCCGCCTTCTTCTTCTTCTTTTAAACAAAATGTGTAGCGCTGCGACCACGCCTTCTCTCTACCTTCTTCTTCTTCTTTTAAACAAATTGTGCAGCGCTGCGACCACGCCTTCTCTCCACCTTCTTCTTCTTCTTTTAAAAACAAAATGTGTTGCACTGTGACCACGCCTTTTCTCTACCTTCTTCTTCTTTTAAAAAAAATGTGTAGCGCTGCGATCATGCCTTCTCTCTACCTTCTTTTTCTTCTTTTCGTGTCAATGGAACTTCTCTTCGTCGTATTTTTTTAATATTTTTATATTGTACTAGCTTAGGCCGGCGTGGATGTCGGATATCGTCCTACGGGATCGTACTACCGGGATAAAAGTATCGTATTTCCTGACCCAAATCACGGCCTATCCGTATATTATATGCCTTTCATCTAAATCCGTTTAGCCGTTAAGAATGAAACTGTAACAAACAGTGAACCGATTTTAATTAAATAAAGACTAAATGTTATCTCAAGATACGTACTGTGAATATATTTCCCATCCCTTATATCTGTTTTAATGAAGTATACCAAAATATGTAAATTTTATAACCATCCCCTATTTAACCCCCTTTTTTTGGGTTGTAAATTATCAAATTACTTCTCCCGCTCCCGGCGGAGCGGGAGAAGTATCAGACTCTTACTGACTAAAACCCACCCGTGTTCCTTCAATTGCCTGTACGTTGCCAGGGGCCACGGTATCCCTTTCGGACTTTCCCGCGACCCCGCCAGTTCTGCTGACATCTCTTTGAGGCGCGCGTGGAACACAACGCGCCGTCTACCCGGGCCTGGTACTTATCGGACGGCGAGCTACCCATTGCTCACCGTCCGCAAGCCCGCGTCTACCGTGTCTCCTTCGCGAGCAATACCGCTTTGCAGAAGGAAGTTACGGCCTCCCATGCCCTCTCGCTCCGTACCATGGCCTGGACGGACGACGCCCGGACGCGAGAGATCATAGCCATCGATCGCCTCCACGAGGACACGGCGGTGCTCAGCCCAAGCAGGGCAGACCTCCACCGTATGCTCCACTGTGTCTTCCGGGCGATCCACGCAGTGATGACACCCGGGCGTTTCCTCCCGCCTTATCCGAAAAAGGAACCTCCCCTATTTCACCCCCTTAGAGGATGATTTAACGAAAATGCCACATAATTCCTTATTTGTTATCAAAAGCATAAATTTGAATTTTATATGCCTAACATAAGAAATGCCAGGTTTCCCATACAAACTTCCATCCTCTATATCACCCGTTATAGGATTATTTTTGAAACAATTAGTAGCGTATGTCCTTCCCCAGGATGCCAAATTTTGATCTTCTTGCCAAATTTTGTCGAAATTCGTTCTGTGGTTTAAGCGTGAAAAGGTAACATACCTACAGATAGACAGACAGTCAGTGTTACTTTCGAATTTATATTAGTATGGATGAGCCCACTAATAGGTGGCCACGTTGATTGCGGCATCAGTGGCATTCTTTAGGTCATCCGAGGTGCAGGTCGGTACAACGGGCACTTAGCAAGTGGGGCATGGGCTGATCAGTAGCACCGCACTCGCAATGGGTGTTGGATGGGTCAGTGATCCCCCACTTCGACAAATTGTGTCTGCAGCGGCCGGCAATCGATTGAGGGCTTTCCATATAGGTAGTCCACTGCAGATCACGCCCCGCCCGGGAGGCAAATGCTGCTGGAGTTTTAATAAGGATGTAGGGTTGCCAACCATACTGTTAAAAACAGTATTATAATGTTTTTCACTCTAAATACTGTTTACTGTTCAACAAAAATAAAGTAATATACCAGAAAGTAAAGTATTATATAGAATATACCAGAGTTACAAATAAATAGTTCCATCCACTGCGTAAAATATTGTGCATGCAATTTCTTAAGATAATACATAATATACTGTAAATTTTTCAGAAATGCTGTTTATTTTCCCTCTCTGACCATAATATACTTTATCTCTTGTGCAAAAAGTTGGCAACCCAAGGCGGATGCCTCTGTTTCCACAATGTAGGTGCGGCCGGAGAGCATTGCTATCGTAATGTTTTCCTAGCACGTCGAGTGCTCGTGACAACTTATCTCTACGTCAGTGATAGTCACCGATTGAGCCGCCGGAGCTAAGTCGTCCGCGTGCAAGAAGCGCTCAGTGTGTGGGGTAGTAGGCTGGTCTTTGTGTAGATGTTAATAAGCATTGGCGCCAACACACTGCCCTGAGGAAGATCGTTCTTTTGCCGTCGCCATTTACTCTTACCAGACTGGAAACAAACCTGGAGGTTTGTTCTCTTCTCTCTACCTAATAGCAATGGTAAGTTGCTAGGAGTGGGTCTTCTCCTTTTTATTTGGTGGCGACAGGCAGCGCCGCGCGTGCGCTCTGGTCTGCACTGCAGTCAGAGCGCGCGCATCGCCTGCCCCTGTCCCACTATTTATACAACTCAACCGCTCCTACATTATGAGCTAATATTTCTTTATCACAAACAATTGAAATTATTCCCTCATTTTTCTGAATAATCATACAAAAGCATTATCCTGATTGATTTGATTGCCCTTCTTCTCTCATCAAACAAGGTGAAAAAACAAAATAATGATTAAAATTATCAATAGGAAGTAGGTACTTATTGCCTACAAAATGTAAAGTCCTCCGGTGAGCGGCGGCGTCGCTATATCCGCCACCTGTATTCCTGTCGGAGGTCGGAACCAGCGCGGCCACCGCGACTACGAGAGTGATATCAGTATCACGCTGATGACCCACTTCCAGAACACTGACAATTATTTACATTGTGAGGTACCTACCTATCATCTGCTGATTGCCCATTTGAATGTTAATTAGTTAAGTTTTGGGTTAACGTATTCATGAGCAGTACCCGCCGCCTGGCGGCTCCTACGGGACGTCCGTCGCAGGCGCGGCGTCAAACGATCTCGTCAGACTTGTAACAACGTATTCATGAGCAGTACCCGCCGCCTGGCGGCTCCTACGGGACGTCCGTGTCAAACGATCTCGTCAGACATTGAAACAACGCTGTGTCCGCAGGGACGTGAAGCTGAACGTGCTGCAGCGCGTGCCCGAGCTGCGCGACTGCACCGAGCTGCGCGTGCTGTGAGTGCCCACTCGTTTACGTACACGTGCACTGGTCGGCACAAGTTGTGATGTAAGATGTTTGTGTGCAGAGACCTGTCGGGCAATGAGATCTCATCGCTGGACGGTGACTCGCTGCGCGGGCTGCGGCGCCTGCACGACCTGCTGCTGGCGCGCAACCGCGTGCGCCGCCTCCCCGCCGACGTGTTCACGCACACGCCGGACCTGCAAGTACTGTAAGTACTCTCACACACTCACTCACGCGACCTCCGCATACCAGCTTAATGGAGAACGAGTCGTGACGCCATACGATCGCATGCATGGCCCGGTGACGCGTGTGAGTATACAGTCCTACAGCTGTAGTACAGATGCTATCGACGCTGATACTAGCGGCCGGCGACCGGCGACCGGCGACCCACATCTACGAGCGAACCCTGCGACCTTCGCGGATGTACTCCTAACTGCCGCCGAACACGGCAACCGCGGATTAACTGCACGTTGTTTATATCTATGTCCCCTCCAAACGTGTTTATTTAACAGGTTAGCTCAGGTTATTTGTATTCCAGAACTCTGAACTGGTAATACTTAATGCATTAAATGCCAACCCAGGTTCTAATTGGAAGTGGCATATTATAAATAATCGAAGGCCGATATAATGGAGACGAGTCTATCGGCATTTATCGCGCGGAGCTCAAACCCAATTCAATAAAATGTAATTCGATGTTCAGTCCAGATGCCCCGAGCGTTTTGTTTTGTGCCATCTAAGGATATAACTAAAGTGAGTGAAACTAAAGAAGGGAGTGTTGCGAAACGAGTCTGAGTACGCAGTAACATACCTAGATGTAAATGTAATGGGTACGCTGTTGACTCGAATATTATTATACGATAGTACATTCTAAAAGAAATTAACAACAATGTTTCCGCTTAGCGCGATATCAGTAACTCGGCATCAGGTACTTACTTAATGCAAAATAATAACACGGCCCCTCCCTCGGCCGGATCTCCGCCATTTTTTTCCTGGATAAAGCATTTTCTATAGTAGGTACTCGTATATAATATATTTTACGCCGTCATAGAAATTGTCGTGCGTCGCTACAATGTTTTTATAAGGAGTTATAAAATAGCGCAACAGCGAACAGCGGCTATCTGCATATTAGGATCAGGTGAGTCAGTTCATCTAGCGTTACGTTACAAGATCGTAAAAGGAAGTCAATCTGTCGCTTTATGTGCCCCCGGTACAGCGGGGCTGTGGGGTACTTATCGCGGCGGCATCACTCCGTGTCGCGCCGCGCCGGCACCGCGTCCCGTCTCGCGCCTGCCGAGCCGGCGGCGGCGCGCCGGACCTCGGGGGAGGCTGCGCCACTCCGGCTTGCGCCCGGCAACGCAACAGCGCGGCAGCTATTAATGTCGAACCTTTGAGTGGCTTACTTACATATTTGCATGAATGAATCTCATGATAATCGAGGGGCTAACTTTATTGAATACCTAATTCATTAATTTTGTGTTCCCGTTTTTTATACGAGTAAGGTAGGTACCTAATCTTCTCATCTCATCGATAGAGCCTGACAATACAAAGAAGAACATAAATTCCTTATTTCATGTAATTAATTTGATTGAATGTTCGTTAAATACGACTGTTCTTTCTGTATACATCATAGGTACTTGCTCATACAAAACAAGTAGGTACTCACCGCGAACCTTAAAATCAACAAATAACTGAAACATGCGACTGGCGGCAAATGTTGTTCGAACGCTTTCTCGTCGCGACTCATCGAGTAAGTATTGCTAACAAAGCCGAGTGGGTTGTGTTCCAGCAGCTCCCAACGTACAGTACAGCCCGGTGGGATGTTTTGAATCAATCAATGCATCTATTTCACTCGGCGACGGCCGTCTCGCGTGGATGTGACGCATATTTTCCCCAACTTCTCCTTTTTTGTGTTTGTATTTTCTTTTCGTCATGTTTACCGCACAGAAACGTAATGTCTTTCTATCTTATATTAGTACAGATCTGAAGTTATTATAAAAGCTCCCTACGCCCCCGGGGCCGCATTGGAGTTGGTCTCATGATGAGGCAGTAGTACTGAGCGCGTTTTGTTGCAGGAACCTGGAGGACAACCTGATCGAGCACATCGACATGGAGACCTTCGTGCCCGTCTCCAAGCTGGAAGACTTGTACGTACTCACAGTATTCACTCACAGTTGCATGGACTGATGTGCAAGGAAGTACTCATTCATTAGTATCTCTGAGTCTGTAGTGTGTAGGAGTGTGGGCACATATTTATGTAGCAGTTACGAAATGCATATATAGCCTGCATCATAATCATAGTGTGATGTAAGCACCGTTGTGCTATCCAGTGTTAAACAATGTGCAGGAGTTGGCCACATAAGCCTTTTAGCAAGATAACTGCGATCCACAATAAGTATTTATCGCATCGATTCGCAGCGCATGAATGAAAAATGGACTATAAGGATATTGGGCGATTCTGTCTGCGAGAATATTTCTTCTCTTGATTTGTACATAAGGAGCTACATAGCTCTAATGTGAGTAATTAAGTATTATTGAAATTCCAGCCTAATTGCGTAACACATTTTGTTTCTGATTGCAATTCTGAAACGAAAGCAAGTCCAATCAACATAAAATTATACTGTCCATAACAACAGGCCATAATCTCTTACAATTAAGTGTTTTGTTTCATCAATAATAAATATGCATGAATATTTCCAAATTATTGTGCTATAATTTAATTTTGTTTTGTCATTGGTTTATGGCCAATGATAAAATCTTACAAAAGCAGTGTTGTCAACTTATTGGGATTTCCAATACACCACTTTTTTTCAATTAAACCATTTACAGGTAGTTTTGAATATTGTTAATGACCAGCTCAGTCAGAAAATATGAAGCTAGTTGCCCATTCCAAAGCGTAGTAGGTACCTATGGAGAAGAACGTACAAGAAGCAAAGCAAGAAGCAAAAAGACAAGAAATCAAAAATCTGATACAAAATACTGGTTACATCATTCATGTTGAAATTATACATTTGAAAGCGTCCGTAATAAAAAGATAAAAACAAAGAACCATTCAAAAAAATTAAATAAATTTAAATAAGTCATAGCAGGTAAGAGTTAACCAGTCCCAACTGACGGCGCCCGTTCACGAACATGACTCATGGATCAGCACCATACCTATATAGCTGAACCATTTTTAAGGAAGCTAAATGATCCAACACACGCGCCACCATCAGCGAGACATTTGAGTGAGCATGACATACTACAAAGACATATTAATTACCCTGTAAATGGTAGCACTAAATAGTACTCACACCTGTGCTATGCAATTATATAATACAAAGGAGATTGAGTTTATACAATACAAAGATGGTCTTACAATCTTCAGCAGCTCCAACGTATTTTCAAAATGTTAATCAATTAGTTGTGGTTGTGGAGCAGGACCAGCAATGAGCCAAGCATTTTTATCAGTGATGTAATCCCCCAACTTATAATATGGCCTGGGGGTTTGGACACCCCTACTGGCGGAGAAATTTTGGTTTTAGTGGTTTTGTCTAGTGGTTAGTTTAATTCGATTTGTAGAATTACCAATACAAATTACTAAAACTAACTCGAGATTATTAAAATAACACGATCATGGCATGTTTTATTGTTTGTCTAAAACCTGTGCCAGCAATTGTACGATTAATTCTTTAAAATGCCGAAACCACTGCGGATTCGAACGCTGATTTGGAAAGACTGTTCAGCATGACGAATATATTGAAGCCAAACAGAAGCTTCGCCCGAGTGAAGATCGAAAAACAACGTCATTTCGAAAAAAAACAATCCCACGGGACCATACTTCCGGAATAAAAAAATCTGCCGTTAAAAGCCATTATTATGTACGAGTATCTACTAAATGTGCGTTTGCACTGGCGAAACATCATAACAAAACATGTTGAAATCTCTAGTTCCTGTCGAACATTGTACAAACAGTATCTAACAAACATCCAAACATCTTCACTAACTTTTTCATTAAATTATTGTGTGATATTATAGTAGAATAATGTTTAAAAAAATACTATGATTACCTGTTGTTTTATTTTCATTCTCAAATCTTCAAATGTGCCTCCAAAACAACAACCGAATGTCGGTAACAATTTTTTTTTTTTTTTTACTAATCTAGTTTATTTCTGGTGGTTTGAAGTACTGCCGCGTAGTGGCGTTTTTGGATTTTTACGTTACCGGTTAAATATCCTATTTCAGATTTTGAAATCCGTTTTTAGTAATCGATTTCAGAAGAGGTTCCGGCTCGCAGACCTCGCAGTTTCGTTCGTCTCTAGTAATATTACCTATTCGGTTGTATGTGCATCGATCAGAACTATTCAAACACATGTAAACAAATACTTACTTGCTTTCGGAAAGTTTTCTGGCCGTGTGTGTATTTTGTGAAATCGGTTTGTCTAGTTCGGATTATCGATACGATTCGATTTATTTCGACACAGAGTAAAATTTGAAATAACATAAAGCATTGTTTTGCCTTTAATTTTTTTTCAACATACAAAATTATATTTACTATTCTCATACAGAAACATAGGCCTATGATAAGCAGTTTTGGAACATTTTTCTTGTGGCTTGTGAAAGAACTTTGGAAAAATCTCTCGTTCAAGACACTCCTTGCTCAGTGCTCTGTCTTCGTTACTTTGAAACAAAGTTACAACTGTCTAAATGGTCACGCAATTCGACTAATAGCCTTTTTAGACGCTTATTTATCGTAGTGTCAAACAGATTGCAGTTGCTTTCACATATGAGTTACGAAATACGAAAGTCGTGAAAAAAAGCAAATCGAAATGAAATTGAAATGAAATGAAATTTATTTGCAAGAACTGTAGTACATTACAGTTGGTCGGGTTTTTTAGATAACAGTTTCTAAAATAATTCGCTAAAACTAGCATGCAAACACTGCATTAATTAAAATAAATGAAATATGCTAATAAAATTTGAACATACATCTTAAATAGTATTTATACTAAGAATAAGAATGTTAATCATTTGTCAAATATTATAAAAGTAAAAATGTCAGTGTGTTTATAGTTTAGGTACTCATTCACAGAATAAAATAATTTTTCTTAGCCATTTGAATAACGCTGTTTTAAAACGATTGATTGGCAGTTCCATAAATGATTTTGGTAATTTATATCCTTATAGCCATTGGAAAGCCACTTCTGTGATTGTCGATTTCTTAACATAGTGCTCACGATGAATCGGTCTTCTCGTGTAGTTGTGCACCTTGGCCTGCCATTTCCTGGTCTCCTGATGTACACATGCATAATTTCAAAATGAATGATGTAACCAATATTTTGTATCAAGTTTTTGATTAAAAGAGTGTCCGTGGAGTTTCTTGCCCGTTCTTCTACATAGGTACTATTAAACAAAGATAAGCATGCTCACTTAAGAAAATATTCCTGCGAGAGCGCAGCTAGTGACAAACCACACCCCTTCCTAGTTTCCCCCAATTAGAGACAATATGCATTTGTGTGAGTAATGAGCGAGTAACATAAAATTATAAGTATTAAACCAAATACCAAATACAACAACAACTGCAAAACATTTGAGATAATCCTAAGGTAATAAAAAAAACGTATGGCCGTTTTATTATGCCGTACTCTATTGTTTAACCGAATTTCCAGACATTGCCACTAAATAACAATGGGACTTAGATAATGAAATTATTTTTATTGCAGTTGCAAGAGTTGTGCGGCTTGCGGCCTTGCGGCAGCTATAAACAAAAAGCTCTGATAGCATTGTATGAACTGCGCAGAGTATTGGTTCAAATATTACTGTAATTTCCAAGTATTCCCAAATTTCCCAAGTATAAACAAACACATAGAAATTTAGATAGTTATTTACTTTTAATAAAGTCGATTATACACAAAAAAAATCAATATAAACATTTGATACCTTCATGCAGTGCCGGTCAATGCACCTATACCTACCGTATTCAGGGAGCCGTGAGATAAAAGGTAAACAAACCATAAATGTCCGTTCAATCGATTTTGAATGCTATTGCGTTGGTGGCATGACAAATGGCAGCTGCAGTAAACAGTTGGTATTGTAACCACTTTTTTGCCTTTAATGCCATCTATAAGCCTACGGAATAGAAGTCAAAATCGGTGGAACGGACTGTAGTAAAACGGTTCGTTTCAATGTCTCATCTTATTGTGAATGGAATATGGTGCGGTCGCTGCGGCATGCGGCATCACATAGGATATGGTGAAAATTGGAGAGGCAGTGAAAGTGTTCATAAATAACCTATATCTATAGACCCGATAGAAAGAGGAAAATATTAAAGTGGATTAATACATATAAATTGTAGTTTGACATATGTATTTGTTATTATTTATTACAAATTATTTTTGTAAATACTGCAATACCAATAATACATTTTCTAAACCAAACAAACAGAAGATATGAGTACTAAAATTAATTCTTGTCAATAATAAAATAACATTCAATTCAATAACAAAGAGCTCTCGCTGCGCTGGCCGTGCCCATTAAAAACTCGTCTCTTATCAGAAACAAGTGAGCATAGTACGCTCCTAGTGTGTGTCACACATTCTATACATGATTATACTAATACGAACACCACTAAAATACGCTTTGTGCATCCTATTGGTCAAAACTCGTGCATTGTGCGATCGAGTCGTGAGTCGTGCTATGCGATTATCGCCTTTAAGGTGAGCATGCGGAAGTTAGGCCGATAGTACCTACTACGCTTTGGAATGGGCAACTAGCTTCATATTTTTGACTGACCGACCCCTTGACAATTCAAAAGTGCCTGTAAATAGTTTAATTGAAATAAATGCTTTGAGTTTGAGTTGAGTTTGAGCTCGAGAACACATTCGATGGATAGATGAAGATTGGTCCAAGGTAATTTTTTCCGATGAGTACAGATTTTGTTTATTTACGCACGACGGGAGACGAAGAGTATTTTGACGACCAGGAGAACGGTATCATCAAGCGTGTTTTGAAGAAAAGGTGCCATTCGGTGGAGGATCAATAATGGTTTGGGCTGGGATATCTTCAGAGGGTCGCACGGAGTTAGTGATTATAGAAAACGGTTTTCTGACTGCTGTCAGATACGTAGAAGAGGTTTTAAATGAGCATGCTGGTCCTTTCTTAGTGAATATGGGTGCAAATTCCATTTTTATGCACGATAATGTGCGACCACATACTGCTCGTTTGGTCAATATGTATATTCCAGACGTCGGCATTACCTGGATGGAGTGGCCAGCTCATAACCCAGACTTAAATCCCATAGAACATGCATGGGACGAGCTCGGGTGAAGCCACAACGCTCTCCTGCTCCCGTTAGGTACCTTACACGAGTTAAGGAATGCGCTAGTGGAAGAATGGGCAAACATAGACCAAAATCGTATAAAAAATTTGGTTTACAGCACGCCACATCGTCTTAATGAAGTGATACGGGCTCGTGGAGGAAATACAAAATATTAAATATACAAAAAATCTTTTATTTTTTAAGATTTACTGCGAAGTGTATTTTTGATGTCATAAGTTAGAAGCGAAATTTTCTTATTTTTTAGTATTTAATTAAAGTTATCTAGTGTACAAAACGTGTTACACATTTTTATATATACGTTTTACTGTTTGTTTCTTTTTTGGTAGTCCGTTTCATCCTCACTGTGCGTTAATGCGTTTACACTGGCGAAACATTCACAACAAAACATTTTGAAATCTCTCAGTCATCTACAATATACTATAGTTTCACAAATCAGTCTTATGTATTTAAGAAACTATCACGCCATTTATTAGCGACCAGGAATTTTTGCGATCCAGTGTATGTACATATCGGGAACAGTTAATATTTTTAAAACTTTAAAAAGAGGTTTACATGAAGTCAATGTTGGCACGTCATAAAGAGCACGGATACATTGTTTTTGGGCTATAAATACCCTATTTACAAGAACAGAATTTTCCCATAGCACAATGTCGTATCTAATGTTAGACGCTACGTAACCATGATACGCTATTCGTCTCAATTGATAGCTGGTATTTCGCCAATTAATTAACTTAAATTAATTCTGTGCCTTGCAAACATCATCTTTTAAGCCTATCACCGTCCACTTTAAAACATGGCCTCCTATACTCTTATGCCGTTTTAGGAACAATGTTTCTAAGAGTCGGTCAGACATAATGTTAAGCTTGCCGAAACTCCCAATACCGTTAAGATAATATATTTAATTGAAAATATCTCGTTTAAAAGAACGTTTGTTCCTACTACGAATTGTTAGTTTGTTCGGCATTAAATCTACTTTAGGTCCTTCTTTACTGTGCTTGACAGGGAATGATCATGTCTTTGTTTCTAAGTTCACATTGTGGAATTTAAACAAATATTGAGTATATTAGTCATGTCTGCGGGTCTCAGGAACGTGGGTAACAACGTGTTCTCGTGGCTGCCGGGCGCCGGGCTGCAGCGTCTGCTGCACCTGAAGGCGCACAACAACCCCAACCTGCGCCACTTCCACCCGCCCGACGTGCTGCCCCGGATACAGGTACTGTCACGGTGGGAGCGCGTTCTACAGTCACATACAAACAATATTATAGAGCTAAGCACATCATGTTGAACACAGACCGTATCAGAAGCTTATCAACGACCTCAATCATTTGTGACTAAACGACGTGAGATTACTGTGTGATGTGTGTCTACGGCGTTTACTTGCTCTCTCATCTCAGACTCTCCACTCTGCCTGTGCCAGCATCACAAGTAACAAGCAGTAGTATTGCCCAAGCGCGAGTTGTATTGCCCGAGAGATAAGCGCGCAAGTAGTTTTTTCTTGTATTTTTACAGACGCGGACGGAATAGTATCTAGATATGGATTCAAGACACGTTCACAATCCATTAAAATCAATTGTTTCCCTTCTGCAATATCATCCGGAAGCGATGCTCGATGAGTGGAGTGCCAACTTTATGTTGAGGAAGGCCTTCCGATGTCATTGATACCCCGCCCCCTGTGGCCACCTCGCTATCACATAGTACATCCTTGCTTCCTACTGCTGCCGTAATGTATCGAGTTGCACTCGCGATCGACTACGTACCTGTTTGTTACACATCTAGTCGGTGTGGAGCAGTTCGCGCGCTTACCAGTTCATTATCGTTATGGTAGGCGGATCGTTAACGGCTCCGATGACATTGACTGTTTGATCGTGTGAACAATGTTATAATCGTCGCCACAAATAATAATTTTATACAAAAGCTTGCACTCCTTCAATACTCATTACTCAATATCTTTATTGCTTTACCATAATGTGTATTTAGGTCGTCATTTGACAGTTTGTAAGGTATCTTATCTTTTGCTGGAAACTGTCATCCATACAAAATTACAATAGATTTTATTGTGGTACTAAACAAAAAACATTAGAGAGGGCAATAATAAATGCGTGCGTGTTTAGACGCTGGTGCTGTCGTACGCGTACCACTGCTGCGAGTTCATGCCGCTCATGGAGGAGCAGGAGGAGGAGACAGCGGCCGAGTCGCCCTCCGACCTGGTGATCCTGCCGCCGCAGCACATCGACCCCGCCGCCTGGGCCAACACTACCGACATCTGGGCGCACTACTGTACGTACCTGTTACCTAACTGATGAACTTCACTCACTGAGGGCTCTATTTGTCAACTGGTCAAAAGCTTCTTTACCTAGATGCATAAGTTTGTTAGTGTATGAAGTCTGCTGTAATATATTTTTATAACTAGCGGTTCATGTTGCCAGTCAACGTGTCCGAGCTGAGCGGCGTGGGCGGCGGCGTGGCGGGGGCCGGGGGCGCGGGTGGCCTGCAGGCGATGCTGGAGGGCTGGGCGGGCGCGGGCGCCGTGGAGCTGGGCGAGCGCGACCTGCGCCCCGACGCTCCGCGCAAGGTGCAGTGTCTGCCGCTGCCAGGTGACTCACACACACACACCAGTATACTTACGAATCTATCTTCTTGACATTACTTAGTTTTTCGTGTCAAAGTTTGCATAAAGGAACACTTGTTAAGCCCCTGTGTGCTCAGGCCCGTTCCTGCCGTGCGTGGACCTGTTCGACTGGTGGACGCTGCGCTGCGGCGTGTGGGCGGTGTTCCTGCTGGCGCTGCTCGGCAACGGCACGGTGGTGTTCGTGCTCGTCTTCAGCCGCAGCCGCATCGACGTGCCGCGCTTCCTCGTCACCAACCTCGCCGCCGCCGACTTCTTCATGGGCATCTACTTGGGTGACTATCACTTTGCGTTGGGTGCTGAGTTTACTATCAATTTAAATACTCAATCAATACTTGTGTCACGTAAGTGACTTTTAAAACGCGGCTCCAATAACTTGCCGCGTTCTAAGAAGAATTACAATAAAACTGTTACACTAACATAGGGTTGCCATCACCAAATTTTGAAAACCAGGACTTGAAGGTGAAAATACCAGGACATGTCGGATTAGGATCAGAACAGGACGCAGTATAAGAGCAGTAGTAGGTGATTGCAACTCGCAATGAAAACAGGTTCCATGAAACTCAATTATGTATTTACTTTTTAAACAGTTTTTAATGAACGATTCTTACTCAAAAGTTAATAACTAACTCAATAGCAAGGTAGCTGTTTCTACTTTGTCAGAAACTGCTGCCTAGGTCAGATAGAGAGAGCTCTAGTGCGTGAAAGTAGTAGGGAGAAAGAGACAACAAGCACGCGCACATTACAACTTTATTTTTAAAACAACAGACTTCCAAAAAAACACTACAAAGTGAAAAATAACTTTTTCGGAAGTTTTTGTAAAAAAGTTTTTACTCCTCGCTTTTTAGTGCCGTTTGTAATTTCAATACTCAATACTCAATTCTTTATTGCTTTACCATAATGTGAACTTAGGTGGTAAATATATAATTTAGATCATTATGGACCCTGTAGGGCACAGCAAAAGGGTAGGAGAGAGGAAGTCCTGTTTTTCGAGATAGTTATATCATTAAAACTTATTCCCAAAAAAAAAACAACATTTTGGGAATAAGTTTTAACTTACATATAATATTATTATAATCAGTCAGGAGATCGCGAACAATGATACTAAATATTTCGCATATAGGTATATTATTTTATATACCTGTACATATGTATTATAATTCTGTTTTTTCATTTGTATAAATTGTTTTTATTTGAATAATTATTATTGCTATATTATTTAATTTATTATTATTGCTATTTAATATGGTTATTATTTTTGTTATATTATGTATTAATTATTACTATTTTATATAATTTATTAATAATGAGTGTATCATTTAATATATTGGACATACCTATAAATTGCGTGATTTTTATTATTTATGTTTATCATTTAAATATTCATCTAAGGAGTAATAGCATTTGTTTATCAGTAATTTTTTAAGTTTATTTATGAATATATTTATATATTTTTCATCTAAGTTACAATAGCATATTATAATGTCAACTGCTCATCGCCTTTTACAGAATAGGTACTTACTGCTTTTTCCGATGCAGGGACGTTAATCATTGAGGAGTTCTCTTGGTGGAGCTGATGGTGAAGTTATAAATTGATTGGCAACCATATTAAAGTAATCGAATCGCAACCCGTGAAATACTTATAATTGAGTAATTCCGGAGGCCATCTGTGGTCATCATCATCAGTTCCAAATCACCAAAAGAACTACTTAAAAACTACCCAGGACACCCCAGGACATCCCATAAAGCATGTCCTGGGAAATCAGGACGGTTGCCAACCCTACACTAACAACACCAATAAGATTCAGTATCTGGTGCTGTACAAGGACCAAGTGGTTGTTGTCTACGTAGTTGTTGTCACTTGCTGAGATGATCCACCTGTACCTGAATCACAGGGTGTCACCAGCCTTTGTGATTATGTGTTATTCGTGTCGTGCTGAGTTATTGGATCATGTCGTATACCCTTACATATGTACAGGTTTCCTAGCGGTTGTGGACGCGGGCACGCTGGGCGAATTCCGCGCGCACGCCATCGCATGGCAGATGTCTGGCGGCTGCAAGCTGGCCGGGTTCCTGGGCGTGCTGTCGTCCGAGCTGTCCGTGTTCACGCTGGCCGTAATCACGCTGGAGCGCAACTACGCCATCACGCACGCCATGCACCTCAATAAGCGCCTGTCACTGCGCCACGCGGCCGTGGTGATGGCGGCGGGCTGGGCTTTTTCACTGGCGGCGGCCGCGCTGCCGCTGCTGGGCGTGTCCGACTACCGCAAGTTCGCCGTGTGCCTGCCCTTCGAGACGTCGACGCCGGTGGCGCTCGGCTACGTGGTCACGCTGCTCGTCATCAACGGCGTGGCCTTCCTGGTGCTGCTGGGCTGCTACCTCAAGATGTACTGCGCCATCCGTGGCTCGCAGGCCTGGAACTCCAACGACTCGCGCATCGCCAAGCGCATGGCGCTGCTGGTGTTCACGGACTTCCTATGCTGGTCGCCTATCGCCTTCTTCGCACTCACGGCGGCGTTCGGCGCGCAGCTCGTGTCTCTGGAGGAGGCCAAGGTGTTCACGGTGTTCGTGCTGCCACTCAACTCCTGCTGCAACCCCTTCCTGTACGCCATCCTCACCAAACAGTTCAAGAAAGACTGCACGCTCGTGTGCAAGGCCATCGAGGAGTCGCGCGTGACGCGCGGCATCGGGCGCTGCCGACACTCGTCCAATTTCAGCAACCGGCAGACGCCCGCCAACACCAACAGCCTGGCGGAGCGCTCGTCGCGCGGCCAGCACGGCGCCACCTGCGCCTGCCGCCGCCTGCTGCCCGGCGGCAGCGCCGGCGCCGCCGAGCGCGCCGACGGCGAGCGCGGCCCGGCGCCCAGCGAGCGCCTGCTGAACTGGCTGCGCGCGTGCGGCCGCCGCTCCGCGCCCGCGCCGGCGCCGGCTCCCAGAGCCGCGGCCACGGCTCCGGCGCGCGCGGGCTCGGTGTCCTCGTCGGTGGAGTTCTCGTCGTCGCGCTCGGACTCGTGGCGCACGTACGGGCGGCCGCCGCCGCCGCCGCGCCGTGCCGCGTCGTGGCTGGTGGCCCGCAAGACGTCGCAGGACTCCAACCTGTCATCGTCCCGCAACGACTCGTCAGGCTCGAACGCGACGGCGTCGACGGGCACGTGGCGCACGTCGCGCTCGGGCGCCAGCGCGGCGGGCGCGCGGCCCCGCCTGACGCGCCAGCCCGCCGTGGACGAGCCCCCCGGCTCGCCGGCGCCGGCGCTGGCCCCGCGGCTGCTGCACACGATCCCGTCGGCGGCCGAGGCGGAGCTGCAGCCGGACGACGACGCGCGCGCCGCCTCACAAGACTGACTCCGCACCGTCCACTAGGCCGTCGCGCCCCCGCCCCGCACAAACACACACACACACACGCCACACAATTAATTAATATTTTGTACAGTATTAGGGAGGCGCCAAGCGGCTTTCACGTAGGTGTCGAGGCTGACAAATAAAGTATTATGACAAAATAATTATTTATTTAGGAAAATGTTGACATAAGAGTATTTACGAGTCGATTATATTGCTACAATTATATTTACAGTTGATGAAGGTATACCACCGTACCGTGTACGGCTAGCTAGGTAAGACAAGTTGTACATAAGGACGTTGTTGCCGCCCGCACTATACTAAGTATATACCCATGATAATAATACATTATGAATACACAATAAGAGAACAAACTACAGTAAGTGTTAGGTTTTGTATGTTGTTACGCGTTACCGTAGCGATAGCGTAGTGAATAGTGAGACAGACGACCAGTGCCAATTACTTAAGTACGTTACAAATGATACACTCCGTGTTGATCTTTTATCGACGTACAAGTTGCACCCACCACACACGCCCAAATACTTTTGATTAGAATGAACCAATTTCGCTTTCAAGTCAGTCCCCGAACCTAGGTACTCAAACCATAAACATAGTTAGGTACTGAAACATTGAATGGACAAACGATGCTGTTTTATATAAATAAATATACTTAATCGAGATTAAGATTTTGAGAATTTTATTATGACTTGCATGTTCGTATGATTGTTAATTTAACTGTTTAAATAAAATATGCGCATACATGCAACGAGATACTCGACATCGTACTATACATGGTACCTTGTACGGTCAGTATATACTTGTTAAACTTTTGTAATAATATAATTATATTGGTTACTATTGAGTACAGCGTGTCGGCTCGTGTGCGTACAAGTAGTCGTGTCTATTTATTTATGTCTGACAGACGCGTGATTGAGAGTGCTATTTATTTTATTGTACAATATTAAACGAGAACTGTCTCATTACGTGTTTAATTTTACTCCCACAGTCGGTCCCTTTATCACTTGTGCAGTGTTGAACATTTTTATAATTTCCATCCCTTTGAACAGTGGCGCCCTTTGGCGCTGAAGTACCCGAGTAATCAATCAACAAGTTTTATTCAAAATTCAAAAGTCATTAATTCAAACTAGGCTGAGAATCAGCACTTTTCGAACGTCAAAGTTACATAAGACAGTCCCACAAAACTCCCACCCTTCACCACTTCCTAGTGCTTTCGCTGGGAAGAAGAAGTGCCGCAACAAACTCCCCAGCAGCACAGCTGTCTGTTCAATTAGGAAAAAAAAAAAGATTCTCTACAATAAGTACTTATGCAAAATAATTTACTTAACGCAACACAAAACATTAAATTATAAATTAATAGCCATAAGACAGCTAGCACACGCCAATTGGTAATACATAAAAAAAAGTTTGTAACGTTAAACGGCTTCGTTATATATGAGCACCGTCAGTGGGTCTATAATATACAAATGTTAGCGTGCTTCTTAACTACCTACCAATAAAATTAATGTTATATCTATCTGATTAAGGCTGTTATTTAAATAATTTTAGAACTGTACATAACAAAAATATTTAAATACGATCCTGCAAAAATAAATACAGTACAAGTTGATTCGTGACGTGAATAACGTCTGACGGCCAAGTCGTCGTTTACCATCTGCAACAATGGACGGCGTCAGGCGTCAAGTGCGTCAGTGTATCGTATCCAAGAAACCGCGTGCGCCGCGCGCTCAGGTGTCGGCGGCGTCGCGGTGGTGCAGCGCGGCGGGCTCGCTGCCGGCGCGCGCCTGTTGCACGTGCGGCGCGTGGCTCGCGTGCGGCGCGTGGCTCGCGTGCGGCGCGTGGCTCGCGTGCGGCGCGTGGCTCGCGAGCAGCGCGTGGTTCGCGTGGGGCGTATTGCTCGCGTGGGGTGCGGGCGGCGGCGGGGACTCGAGCTCGCGCTCGCGAAGAAGGTCACGCCGAGCGCGCCGGCGCCGGAACTCCGCGAACTGCCGGCCGAGCCGCTCCTCCAGCACATCGGGCCGCCGCTTGCGCTCCTCGCTCTGTACCTCCGTCTCAGAGTTCTCCTCGTCCACCTCCTGAGACCACAGTCCTCAACATTAGTTATTGAATAGGAAACTAGGTGTAGAAAATAAATTCGACTTTACATGAATGAAATAAGTTCAGTCTGTTTGGTAATAGAGCACCACCGACACGAAAATAAGAAGAAGTCTCTTTGGTACTGCGCTGCATGGGATGATTTCCAAAGGTTCGGTACCGTTGTTTTTAACTTTCTGTACACATTTGTATATGTCTTAGATGGATTGTCGAATCCGCTGTTTTACAAAACCGCTAGTTGTTTTACAAAACAGCTGCGTTATGTAAAATAGCCGACGTTTAGCGGTTTTTCATAATAAATTAACTTTATCACACAGTCCGCGTGGATATCACCTCGTTTTATTTCGAGACCCCCTAGAATACCTACTTGTCTGAATAATTTTTACGTGAGCTGGCAAAAGCAGCTAACTGTATATATCATTTTTTAACGAGTTACTGATAACTGACAATAACTATTAAGCAATTGTGCGTTACATTTGCTGGCAATATCACCTAATAAACTAAAAACAATAACAACTAAATGACGTTAGCGTAATATTTCTGTCAAGATCTCCTATCTTCACTCTTGCTTGATACGTCTTTACTCTCGTTATTGTAATAATGAATACGTCTGTTTAATGATCATTATTTTCTAGACATTTGAAGTATCTATAATCTATAAAAATCACGCCTTTTTTAAATAAATTTCCTTTCTAGAAAGATCTTCAATCTTGGCTAATATAATGTATATTTTTAAAGCCTGGGTTGCAATATCACCTATCTACGCCTAAATCAAAAAGTTTATTATATTTATACTAGTCTCACATATCCCCCGATACCCACTTCATAATGTATAACCCATAATAGTTTTTTTCATAATTATATAAAAATTAAAAAAACGTTATTTTTTCGTTTCCTGAAAAATTGTGTTTGGTAGATAAAGGTTCTTGTCACTTCATCGTAGATATGCAACATATTTTGATACTCGCAAATTAATTAAAACCTATAGGGTCCCGTAGAAGTACATAGAATGTTTGGGAACAAGCAAGGTCTCACAGCACAAGTATAGGAAAAAGTCTGTTTTTTTTTCTTTTGCATTACAAACTTACAGCTGCATTTGGAGAATTGACCGTGACGTCGTATATCATGGGATAACATTGTTTTAATAACAAAGTTAAGTTTGTTCTTGGGATAAACTACGAAACCCTATTGTGCGTTGTCCAACAAGCACTTGGCCGGTTTTTTTTCATATGTTTACCCCGACAGGGCGTAAGTTAGGCAGTAAGTTAAATTGGAGTAGTCATTTAGACAATAAGCTAAACAGGGCCTGCATCACCTTCTGGCAGTGCAGGAAAATGATAGGTAAGAAGGGGGCCTATTCCCCAAAATAATACTATGGCTGTACACAGCAGTGATCCGCCCCATGATAGCCTACGCGGCTGTTGTCTGGTGGCCCAACAAACTTCAACGCATGCAAAGACTGGCCTATATAATAAATGACCGGGTACCCAAACAATTTATCTTTGATACAGAATCCAAATTCACGAGGATCGCCGATGTGAGGGCTTGCGCCCAACAGAGCTGCGCATCTTCACGGATGGATCCAAAACAGGTAGTGGTACAGGTGCTGGAGTTTTCTCGGAGGACTTCAACATCCACATAGCTACACCATTGGGTAACATAACACAATGTTCCAGGCCGAATGCATGGGTATTTCTCTTGCCGCTTCAGCTATTCTGGCTAGGGAAGTTAAGGCCCACTCGATACTTATACTCTCAGACAGCATGGCTGTTCTGCAAGCGCTGAACAGTCACACTGTGGGCTCTGGGCTGATATACGAGTGCCACCAGCGCCTTAACCAGGTGGGTGACCTCAACGGGTACGGTTACAGCAGCTATAACTGGCCATGGGTCATTTAATAAACACCTCTTTGTCATAGGAGTCACAGACAGTCCGCTCTGCAGAGCCTGCATGGAGGACGACGAGACAGCAGCTCATGTGCTGTTAAACTGTCCGGTGGTCGCCACTTACAGGGCAAAGTACTTTGGTAACCCAGGTACCTACGCGAGATTGCCAGTAACACCAAGGCGTTGCTGGCCTTCTTTGAGGAGCTGGGGTGGATCGAATAACCGATTTTTCCCACCTTTACGCAAAAAACGCGCTTTGACGTGGAGTTGCGGAAATCAGCCCGTATTACCTATTACCTATTACCCCGACAGGGCTTTTATTTTTACCCGACCACAGCAAAGCCAAAGGACGAATATAGTCTGTAAAAATCGGGTTATGATTTTGACAGACTATATTACTCCTTTGTATATGTGTGTTTTTATGTATGTTCATCTGTTCCCTTATAACTCGTGAACTACTCATCGCATTTTGACGAACGAGGTATCGTTGGAAGCGTCACGTTGTTCCGCTGGTTTGTAAGTTAAAGGCTATATGACATCAGTCTGACTGATCATATGTCCGACCACGCACAATGAAGGGTTCCATAGTTAAAATGAATTTATGCCAAGAACCAACTTAGTCACCTGTATTGTAATTACTAAATATGTAATTTAATTACTTAGTGCATAAATCACAGATTATTACAGATTATGTGTGACTCCGGTTATACTAAAACCGAAACCGATGTTATTTTGTAATAATGTATTATCTTAACTTATCGTATAGTTTCGCCATGTCCGTCTGTCTGTCTGTCCGGGGCTTAGCTCAGAGACTCTTTGTACTAGAAAGCTGTAATTTGGCATGGGTAAGGTTTGTACCTATGGACGGCTTTGCCTATGGACACTAACAATATTTCAATGACTAAAAGACCTATATTCAAATTTTGAATGCATCCGTAAACTATTTTTAGAAGTACGTCAAATACTTATTATTATTAATTGCTTGCTGGATTTGCACGGGCCAATTTTTCATCCAGCAAGCGACCCCACCACCGCGAACGTCGTGCATCGTGCGTGCTGCATCGTGTATATGCTTGCTGTACAGCAGATTTTAACCAGTGTTTCCACTTTTATGGATTTCTTCCTTTTTTAGGGTAAGAAAGGTAATAAGAGGGGGCCCTGTCAAAATAAAATAGCCATATATATAACACGCTGGATGCGCCCACGATAGTGTGTATGCTACCGACCAGCACCGCGGCCTTGGCAGGACGTACAAATCGCCCGGAGTCCTGTCAGCCGGACTTTAAGTACTTCCGGAAGGACGCAACTTTTTCGGTCACAGTATCGTAATGATACTTGCACTGAGCACAAATTTCGCACTAAAATATAGAATATGTCTCACACCTGACCTTCCATCAGCAAGCGATGGCGCATATTGATGGATATTCAAATTCCTCAAATAATATTTGTTTGTAGATACATCTTCACTCACTCGTTTTTAGGGTTCCGTACCCAAAGGGTAAAAACGGGACCCTATTACTAAGACTCCGCTGTCCGTCTGTCACCAGGCTGTATCTCGTGAACCGAGATAGTTAGACAGTTTAAATTTTCACAGATGATGTATTTCTGTTGCCGATATAACAACAAATACTAAAAACAGAATAAAATAAATATTTAAGGGCGCTCCCATACAATAGACATGATTTTTTTTACAGTTTTTATAGATAATGGTACGGAACCCTTCGAGCGCGAGTCCGACTCGCACTTGGACGGAAGAGCTTCGATGACTTGTCCTGCTGGAAGAGCTTCCAGCAGGACAAGTCATCGAGCGATCTACCTATTATTATCCCTTGTGGAAAATTTCATGTTCCTAGCCCCAGTAGTCTAGGATGTACGCTGATTATGTCTGTCCGTCAGTCAGTTTCTCCCTTATTAGAATATGCTATGGTATGCGCACCTTGATCTCTGCGAATGTGACGGGCGTAGTGCGGTGCCGGTGGCGCGGCTCAGCCCGGCGCAGGCGCCGCCCGCGCGCCAGCGCCGACGTCGACGCCGGGTATACAGCGTCCATCGCTGCCAGCTCTCACCTGCAACGAATGCCTTGAAGATATAAAAATTCGTCAGTTGAAGGTGACTAATGGTGATGGTTTACTTAGGTATTTTATTGCACGACTCATAATGCGAAGCATTAGAGAGTGCTCTGCGATCAAAAAATTTGTTTTGCCTTCTTTCTGCAAATGTTTTTATTGTTACAGTCCTGCTAGTACACATAACCTATTTATATACTCAAACTCAAACTCAAACTCAAACTCAAATCATTTATTCCAAATAAACCAATTACAGGTACTTTTGAATTGTCAAGGGGTCGGTCAGTCAGAAAGATGAAGCTAGTTGCCCATTCCAAAGCGTAGTAGGTTCCTATGGAGAAGAACGGGCAAGAAACTCCATGGACACTCTTTTAAATTAGAATATTGTTACAAAACATTGGTTACATCATTCATGTTGAAATTATATATGTGAGAACAATGTAGTAAATCGTGCACGTTAAAAGCGACCATAATAAAAATATAAAAACAAAAATAATTAAAATAAACCATGGCAGCTAAGAGATGACCAGTCCCCACTGACGGCGCCCGTTCACGAACATGACGCATGGATCAGCATCATTTAGCTCAACCATTTTGAAGGGAACTTAATGATCCAACACACACGCCACCACCAGCGAGACATTTGAGTGAGCATGACATACTCTCAGCCGCCAGGGTACATTCAAGTCAATGAAAGACCTACCATTACCATTGTATAGATAATTAAATGGAGATTAATACTGTACATTTTAATTTAATGCTGCAGAAACGAAAAAAAACATCAAAATAAGTAGTTAAAAAAAAACCCGTCAATCAATGTATGAAACCCGAAAACATTGTAGTTTGCGACAAAACCAGTATTTTTTTTAATAGATTCGTTTCAGCCGTAAGAGGAACCGTAGGAGGAAAATGGCTCTTTATTCAAATAGTTTAATTATCATCATCTGCCTAGCCTTTTCCCAACTATATTGGGGTCGGCTTCCAGTCTAACCGGATGCAGCTGAATACCAGTATTTTACATGGAGCGACTGCCTATCTGACCCCCACAACCCAGTAACTGGGTAATACGATACCCCTTGGTAAGACTGGTTGTCAGATTTTCGGGCTTCTGACGACCCGTAACGACTATCAAAGATCCACGAATGACAGCCGGGAGCAACGGCTTAACGTGCTTTCCGAGGCACGGAGGAGTCTTGGTATGTAAATATGGTCACCCATCCACAGACCAACCCCGGCAAGCGTAGCTTAACCTGATGGATCGACCCGTGCGGCAGTTATTACTTAGCCACACACACAACACATTATAATGAATAAAAAACTAGCTAATATAATATCTATGTCTATACGTATATTTCCAACTTCGACCCTCTTCCGTTGCCTAGCAACCGACAAAGTAAATATTATCAGTAAATATCTAAATAAATAGTCTTTGACAAAGATTAATTTAGATTTATTAGATAATATATTTGATAAAGATTGCGAGGTGAGAAATATTACCCATATTGATGGGTAAAAAAAAACCGGCCAAGTGCGAGTTGGACCACGCACAATAAAGGGTTCCGTAGTTGGGATGAATTTATCCCAAGAACAAACTTAACATGGTAGTCGAAAAACATGTTCTCCCATGCGGAATGTACCTATGGGAGAACATATTTTTCAAACTACAACATTTTAGTTGGTCGATTATTACATTTATTACTCATTAACCTGTAAAGCCAACTTAGCTGTGATAGTTTTCTTTTTAACTTCGTTATTTATAAACTTCTCATCAGAAAAATCGAAACACTTCCATTTTTATGGTTTCTGTTGTAGCGGTTACACCGCCACATACTAACTACGCATCAAAGACATGACGTCACACAAATCCTGCATCGCGCAATTAGAGTTTACCGCGCGAACGACATAGATAAGACTATCCGAAATCAACAGTAGGGCAGTCGGCCCGCCAGACACAACACCCGTCTGGTTGGAGGATCCTCCCTTTTCTATGGTGGATGAGTGAACTTTACACCCTGTTCCTCATGCCCCTAAATTGGTGACCCCGAGTATGAACGTCAGCGCAGCCTTCGTGCAACTACTTCAGCGTGACGTCATCATCATCACTCCCGCAAGCTTTCGTGAGGCGAGTCACACAGACAGCCAGCACCCTCGGCTTCAACGGGTATCCTGACCACCAGCATGCAGCGAACGCGCATTCCTGGTCATCACCCTCAGCCTCACCAGCAACCTTGGCACAGCACCTGCACCTTCGGCCGGTCTCACAAGCAGAGCCCATTCTACCCTCTCCTGGTCGACGCTAGCAGTCAGCCACAACCCGGTGCTATACCACATCCGACTCACTGGATCGTGACGCAGCGCCACCCCGACACACTGGGGAATCACCGCAGACAGTTCCGACTCACCGTGAACTATGCGGCACTCGGTTCCGACTCACTGGAACCTTAGCTGGCACTGTGGAGCATCGCAAGATACAAGACTCAGCCCACTATCGACCTCCGGTCTCCGGAGGGGAGTGATGTAGCGGTTACACCGCCACATACTAACTACGCATCAAAGACATGACGTCACACAAATCCTGCATCGCGCAATTAGAGTTTACCGCGCGAACGACATAGATAAGACTATCCGAAATCAACAGTCGGGCAGTCGGCCCGCCAGACACAACACCCGTCTGGTTGGAGGATCCTCCCTTTTCTATGGTGGATGAGTGAACTTTACACCCTGTTCCTCATGCCCCTAAACTGTCCTAATTTAACACAAAAGAGTTTTCATTTCATGAGAAAAACCACATGATTGTACAGCTGGCAGTTTGGCCATTACAGTGATAAGAGAAAATTCTAAATTCAAAATTAGAATTTCATTTGTTTATCCTATAAATTAAATGATTCACTGTTTTGAGACAATGTGTTTAAGTTGGAGTACATTTCACCTTTGAAAACTAAAAATTAGCGTTTCTTAAAACTTTTTGTTCTTTATTTGTTTACTGTGACTTTAGGACGTCTGAAAAAGTTTTTTTTTTTTTAAACATAATATGGATACTTCGCCCGCAGAAGCCGCCCAGCATTGCTGGATTCTGGACTTGGTCAGCGTGTTGTGGCTGAAAGATTGCGTCTAAGCCTGTCGTCTGTCCATAGTGTAGAGCAGAGAGCCAGCCAGGCGGTGTGGAGGCCTAGCTTTGGCTATGTTCGCCCCACGCAGTGGATGCACAAAGTATGGAAGACAGGTTAGGTTGGTAGGTTGCAAGTGGCGAGCGAAAATAAACGAACAGAATCACTTATTACAATACTTATTATTGTCCAGTGAAGTATAATAAAACTTAACTTTGCAAGTTTGCACGTGAGCACCTAAATTGGTCATACCTCCAGTGGAACAAAGTCCTCTTTTCTGATGAGTGAAAAATTATGTTGTATGGTAACGACGGAAGGAACAAGGTCTACAGAAGAGATGGAGAACGCTTTGCACAATGCTGCATTGAAGAAAAGGTCAGCCATGGTGGCGGTTCGTGGAAGGCTTGGGGAGGAATCAGCGCCGACGCGGACGGTAAGACAGAGCTTGTCTTTGTGTCTGGGCCACGTCTGCCTGCACTAAACAGTCATCGGTACATCGAACAGTGTCTTGAGCCTCACGTGATGCCCTATGCACATTTTATTGCCAACGGTTTCATATTCATGCTAGACAATGCTAGGGCTCACACCGCGAGCGTCGTACGAGATTATGTTAGGTACCGAAGTCGGTATCTCCACTATGGAATGGCCAGCAAGAAGCCCGGACGTGAATCCGATTGAACATCTATGGGATGAATTAAAGAGACGAATTCGTGCAAGAGATCCTGCCCCAGAAACACTTAGCCAGCTGCAAAATGCAATCCAAGAGGAATGGAATGGAATGCCACAACATTTGATCGTGACTCTCATCCGATCGATGAAGAACCGTATGGAAGCAGTAATAAGAGCTCGGGGAGGGAATACAATTTATTAAATAAACGTTTCTTCATTTACGTGTGTTGTTTTATCAATTTCCTTCATAATCCATACAGGTTAGAAATGACTTGTTAAACAAAATAAGAAACCTATGAAAATTTAATTCGACTAACATTAGGTTTTGAAAAACTCTATTCACTATTAAACGACATTTGACATTTATATTCCTAAATATACAATTTTTTCTGATAATCCTTACAAAACATAAACTTGCAAGGTGTTTCGATTTTTCTGATGAGAAATGCACTTATATACTACTGCTGTGATTTTTCCACGAATCCAAGTATAACCATTTAGCTGGCAGGGGGGACACATGACTCTAACAAACACTTTCTCACTCATGACACTAAAAACTTTAAAGTTTAATATTTCGCAAACGGATCCCTGAATTGAAAAATGGTTTTCACACACCCACAATATTTTTGAACGACGTTTCCGACGACATCCCACATCATGGGATAGACGGGGAAAAAAAACATCCCCACTTTAAGTGTAGGGTAGGTACCCTAAAAAAAAACAACGGGTTGCACTCCGGGAGTGCCGGCAGATGTGAAAACTTGAATATTATCATTGTGCATATTTCCGTCTTACGAATTTTCGATCAGGTCACGTGTCCTGACGCGAGTTTAACATTTTTTACCCATCACAAAAAAGTGCACAACGCTGCATGAAATTTTTTGAAGTGAAATCTTTTCACTTCAAAAAATTTCATGTTTCATGATTTTATTTTTGTCGGCGTGATTAAATGTATACCCATGCTAAATTACAGCTTTCTAGTAGTAACAGTCTCTGAGCTAAGCCCCGGACAGACAGACAGACAGACGGACATGGCGAAACTATAAGGGTTCCTTGTTTACTACGGATACCTAGCAGTCAAAACATTCTACTACATGAAAAGAGTTTAAATAAATTGTTTTGAAAATAAATATAACTATACTACAAAAAAATATTGTCCTAAATGCAATAATACTTTTTTCTATTTACAATACGTACTAGGAAAGAAGAAAAATGTTAGGGCTCGTAAGACGACGCCCCGCCGCAGTCGTGCCGACACCGCATCGCGTAATATGTAGACTACCAACTGCCAACGACAACGCGCCGCCCGTCGTCGCGTAGTTCCTTGATTTTGCCATATGATGAGTATAATAATATGACAGTACAAAAAATCTAAATATGTAAATACTGACGGTGTTTCGGTAGCGGCACGGCAACGAGAATGTCGGCCTGAGCCCGTCATTGCAATGTCATTCTTCTCTCGGTAAAGTAAGATATAACTCAGAACAATTGCAAAAACTTATAAATTAGAATAAGTCTAATTTTAACTTGATTTAAATGCACTAAGAGTTACATTGCAATGACCTACTAATGGTTGGTTGTCATACAATGACCGTGAATGTAAAAACTTTACCCTTCAGTTTTAGCTACAGCCGGCATGGACCAAAATGGAAGGTAACGTTTTGTTAAGTAAAAATACGGTTGAAAATCTTAGTTTTATTTCATATCAACAAAAAATCGAATGTTAACATATGATTTTGTTTGTTTTTTGTTGTTTTGTTTTTGTTTAAACAAAAATACCAGTTTGCCTCTCAATATCCATCAATGACTTATTGATAAATAAATGATAATGATTTATTTTTGTAAATTCTGAAAAAAAAAATACACTTCAAATATGTATAATTTTTTTTTTTTACTGTATTTCCAATCCGACTACCTACTCTGCGAAGAACCATTTTTTATGAGGGGCTAACAGGTTGACGCCTGAACCGGGCCATCCTGAGGATACAATAGTGAGTAATATTAATAGTACTAGGTAATAGTAGTGAGAAATATTTATTTATGGGTAATCTTGCCGGGCACTGGTATCTATCCCTTAGTCGGTGGTAACGTAAGTAATTTTAGAAGATGTATTTAAATATGGCGGTCCCTATTGCCAACTGGTACTATCTAATGTAGTCGGGTAATACGAGAAAATAAGTAACAAAAAAAAGGCTCCGAATTTGCTCCGGATCTGATAACGATACTATTTCTATGATAGTTTGATAACATTGCAAAAAAAAAACAAGCTCACTTACCGATGACTCACAGCAACAACAAGTGCGGGAAGTGCGGGTCGCTTAGCGCGGCACGCGAACATTAATGACATCATCCGACGAGCTCCTGTCACCGTCGGCGTTCCAGCTGTATTAGAACCTAATGGCTTGGTGATGATGGCAAGAGACCGGACGGCATGTCTTTATTCCATGGAAGGTGGGTAGGCCTTTAGTGTGGGACGCAACGTGTGTTGATACTCTTGCGGAATCCCATCTTCCTGGCTCAGCGTGCTGTGCTGGCGCTGCCGCTGCGGCTGCAGAAAACCTCAAGCGGCGAAAGTATAATAACCTCATAGGTAACTATATTTTCGAGCCGTTTGGGGTTGGCCGTGGGATCCGAGTGCTCATGGTCTGTTCAATGAAATCTCCAAACGACTGGTTGACACTTCCCGTGACCCAACGGCTGGCCTTGGCCAGAGGCTAAGCATTGCCATACAACGTGGCAATGCGGCCAGTCTCTTGGGTACACTACCAGTCGACAGCGATGCGGATGAATTTTTCGACGTATATTTTATTTTGTATAATACTTAGTTGTATACACATGGTTTAGATAGTCCCTAATTGTTTATGTTACTTTATTTTGACAGTTCAACAACATTCATTGCGTTATTTATGTTGTTGAGCAGTTTTTTTTTCGAACTTATGAAGCAATGGATTAGCATTTTGTTTCAAAACGATTCAAATTCCGATTGATCGTGTAGGTATTGCGAAATTAAGTTACGGGTTTTTTTTTTACAAAACGTACCTACGTATACTGAGGAGATAGAGAAAATATAATGATTTCTATCTCGTTTATTCTTTACTATACTGGGTCGACACAAATGACTGGACCTAATAATAAATACTTAACGACCTTGTCAATTTTTTTAGGGTTCCGTACCCGAAGGGTGAAACGGGACCCTATTACTAAGACTCCGCTGTCCGTCTGTCACCAGGCTGTATCTCATGAACCGTGATAGTTAGACAGTAGCAATTTTCATAGATGATGTATTTCTACTGCCGCTATAACAACAAATACTAAAAACAGAATAAAATAAATATTTACTCGTACTTGGCCGGTTTAAATTAATATCTTTAAATTCTGTTTTTGAATGAGTTATGCGGCGTGCACTTTTGGATTTTCCAAACTATTTTTTATTAATATCATACCATATTCGGCAGTGTTATTGGGTTTTTCTATCAGGAATTTCTCAGTATCAGCTCGGAGACTGGATCGGTGCCCGGTTGATGGCAATTTAAAAGGCTTAACGGAACTATAAGCGAAATGTGGTTACATATTCTCATGAAAATGAACTATGGTTCATAAGACCCAATAAAAAATAATAAATAAATAAAGTTAGTAAATAAAGGAGGCTCGATCTTAATACGATACGGAACCCTTCGTGTGTGAGTCCGACTCGCACTTGGCCGGTATTATTTTGCAGCGGTTTTTAGGGTTCCTTATCTCGAAAGGAAAAAACATAACCCTTATCTACAGGATCACTTTGTTGTCCGTATCAAATACTCAAATCTACTGTCCCTTGGAGCTGTGAAAAAAAAAACTTTAAGCCAACGCAATCAAAAGATTCAGCCGTTTATGCCGCAAATTTTCGCCACTCGCCAGGGTATCAAAACCTACCGGGTACTTCCCGTGAACTCAGAATCTTGAAATTTGGTACGAAGCAACGTCTTATAGCACAGATAAAGAGAAAATTGCGAAAACTCTAAATTTTTAGTTACATCATATAATAATAATATTTTTAATAATTTTAAACTTACTACCCCTTTCCTCCTGAACGCGTAGAGGTATTAATATGAAATTGTTATCAAATACTCAGGTCTATAATACCTTTAAGCTGTAACAAAAACAAACTTCTATGTCAACGCAATCAAAAGAAACAGTAATGTAATCCGCATATTTTCAAACTCGCAACTACTCGCAAGGGAATCAAAACCTAAAGGGTACTTCTTCCAGTCGACCTCCTTCCATCTTGAAATTTGGCATCAAGCAATGTTTTATAGCACATATAAAGGAAAAATTCCGAAAACCTAAATTTATTAGTTACATCACATTTGTTTTTTAAATAATTATAAACTTATTACGCTTTTCCTCGTGAACGCGTAGAGATATCAAGTTGGAACTCATATCAAATACTTAGGTCTAATTGCCTCTAAGCTGTGAAAATAAAACAAATGTCTAAGTCAACGCAAAAACGCAAAGGTACAACCATTTATAACGCATATTTTGAAACTCGCAACTACTCGCAAGGGAATCAAAACCTAAATTTAAATTGTGATTATAAACATAATTGTAGTTACCGCAATGACCGCGACTTATCTCTATCTTCAATATCGATCTTAGAATGAATCCCCAAAATGGAATTTCCACTTAGGTTTCATCCATAAACAAACATGTTTCCGTTAATAAACACTAGTACACGAAGTAGTACAACTATAGATAATGTTTTTTCGAACTTCAATGTTCAATGTGTTACTATTCAATATCTTTTTCAGTCACCATTTCCAGATCTGGTACAAATTTAATGCTTAATTAGTATTTTTGTACCAGATTTCTAAACAGTGACTAAAAAACATGAAAATAAATAACTGATAAAAAAACTTGCCATCATTCATCAGCAGACTTTTGCAAGGCTAGTGTAGATATTTCAGTTATAAATAAATGATATGTGTCAATATAAAATAAAGGATTACTGAAACGATAAAGAGACCTTTGTCACGGTAATATTATCTACTGTGCCTTTGTCTTTAATTTATGCTCCTCCAGCTTTCCATATTGTAATGGTATGGATTTCATTTTTCAATAAAAATACCATAACGAAATGACTAACGTGATGGGTGAAATTTTAGCTCAAAAACTATTGGTACTAGAAAGTTGTAATTTGGCATGAGTATACAAATTAATGACGCCTTAAAATTGGTAAAATAAAATTTTGAAAAAAACAATTATTTAGGGTACCTCCCCTACATATACAGTGGGGATGATAATTTTTGTTTTCGTCCTTCCCATAGTGTGGGATATTGTTGGATAGGTCTTTCAAAAATATTAGGGGTTTACGAAGGCCGTTTTATGTTGAAGTAAACCGTTCGTGACTTAACAAGCTTTAAAGTACCAATTTTCGTTAGAGTCAAGTGTCCCCCCCCTCTAACAACTAAACGGTTGTAGTTAGAAATTCAAAAGTCACGGCATTAGTACTTATATATAACGAAGTTTAAAGGAAAACTATCACACTTAAGTGTACAGTTTACGAGTAATAATCGACCAACTTAAATTTTCGGTTGCAAAAACATGTTCTCCCATGTATTCCGTATGGGAGAACATGTTTTTCAATTACAAAGTTAAGTTTGTCCTTACGATAAATTCATTCCAACTACGGAACCCTTCATTGTGCGTGGTCGGAAACGCACTTGGCCGGTTTTTTTATTATGTAATTGTACATTTTCATTAGTAGATACTGCACTCCTTTAAAGTATCTACCTATGTCCCTTCTTTTAGATAGTTTTTTTTTATGTATGTAGATAGATATTTATTGATACTTTTGATGTAGTTACAGACGCCAGCACATCAACCTACTACAATCTGTCTGTTTCTTTACTAGATTTTCAACTTTATTACTAAGGTTTAAGGTTCAAAGCTGATTGGGAAAATTTGACAGTTTCGGGTAGGTTGTCCTGCTGGCGTGTGTACTTAAATAATAAAGCTTCGTTCAGACTAGCGCGACCGGACAGCGTGACACGACACCGGTTATTGATATACCGTGAAGTCTTCTTAGAAATTTTATTGTTCGAGTCGCGTCGCGCTAGTCTGCAGGCTTAAAGCGGCTTCATTATTTTGGTAAGTTGTCTGCTGATGGCTAGCACTCCGCACATGCACATGCTGCCTCGCGACTACTCACAAGTTGTCTGCTGATGGCTAGCACACCGCACATGCACATGCTGCCTCGCGACTACTCGCAAGTTGTCTGCTGATGGCTAGCACTCCGCACATGCACATGCTGCCTCGCGACTACTCACAAGTTGTCTGCTGATGGCTAGCACACCGCACATGCACATGCTGCCTCGCGACTACTCGCAAGTTGTCTGCTGATAACTAGCACACCGCACATGCACATGCTGCCCCGCGACTACTCACAAGTTGTCTGCTGATAGCTAGCACACCGCACATGCACATGCTGCCTCGCGACTACTCGCAAGTTGTCTGCTGATGGCTAGCACACCGCACATGCACATGCTGCCTCGCGACTACTCGCAAGTTGTCTGCTGATGGCTAGCACTCCGCACATGCACATGCTGCCTCGCGACTACTCGCAAGTTGTCTGCTGATGGCTAGCACACCGCACATGCACATGCTGCCTCGCGACTACTCGCAAGTTGTCTGCTGATAACTAGCACACCGCACATGCACATGCTGCCCCGCGACTACTCACAAGTTGTCTGCTGATAGCTAGCACACCGCACATGCACATGCTGCCTCGCGACTACTCGCAAGTTGTCTGCTGATGGCTAGCACACCGCACATGCACATGCTGCCTCGCGACTACTCGCAAGTTGTCTGCTGATAGCTAGCACACCGCACATGCACATGCTGCCTCGCGACTACTCACAAGTTGTCTGCTGATAGCTAGCACACCGCACATGCACATGCTGCCTCGCGACTACTCGCAAGTTGTCTGCTGATGGCTAGCACACCGCACATGCACATGCTGCCTCGCGACTACTCACAAGTTGTCTGCTGATGGCTAGCACTCCGCACATGCACATGCTGCCTCGCGACTACTCACAAGTTGTCTGCTGATGGCTAGCACACCGCACATGCACATGCTGCCTCGCGACTACTCGCAAGTTGTCTGCTGATGGCTAGCACTCCGCACATGCACATGCTGCCTCGCGACTACTCACAAGTTGTCTGCTGATGGCTAGCACACCGCACATGCACATGCTGCCTCGCGACTACTCGCAAGTTGTCTGCTGATAACTAGCACACCGCACATGCACATGCTGCCCCGCGACTACTCACAAGTTGTCTGCTGATAGCTAGCACACCGCACATGCACATGCTGCCTCGCGACTACTCGCAAGTTGTCTGCTGATGGCTAGCACACCGCACATGCACATGCTGCCTCGTGACTACTCGCAAGTTGTCTGCTGATGGCTAGCACTCCGCACATGCACATGCTGCCTCGCGACTACTCGCAAGTTGTCTGCTGATGGCTAGCACTCCGCACATGCACATGCTGCCTCGCGACTACTCGCAAGTTGTCTGCTGATGGCTAGCACTCCGCACATGCACATGCTGCCTCGCGACTACTCACAAGTTGTCTGCTGATGGCTAGCACACCGCACATGCACATGCTGCCTCGCGACTACTCGCAAGTTGTCTGCTGATATCTAGCACACCGCACATGCACATGCTGCCCCGCGACTACTCACAAGTTGTCTGCTGATAGCTAGCACACCGCACATGCACATGCTGCCTCGCGACTACTCGCAAGTTGTCTGCTGATGGCTAGCACACCGCACATGCACATGCTGCCTCGCGACTACTCGCAAGTTGTCTGCTGATAGCTAGCACACTGCACATGCACATGCTGCCTCGCGACTACTCACAAGTTGTCTGCTGATAGCTAGCACACCGCACATGCACATGCTGCCTCGCGACTACTCGCAAGTTGTCTGCTGATGGCTAGCACACCGCACATGCACATGCTGCCTCGCGACTACTCGCAAGTTGTCTGCTGATGGCTAGCACACCGCACATGCACATGCTGCCTCGCGACTACTCACAAGTTGTCTGCTGATAGCTAGCACACCGCACATGCACATGCTGCCTCGCGACTACTCGCAAGTTGTCTGCTGATGGCTAGCACTCCGCACATGCACATGCTGCCTCGCGACTACTCGCAAGTTGTCTGCTGATGGCTAGCACACCGCACATGCACATGCTGCCTCGCGACTACTCGCAAGTTGTCTGCTGATGGCTAGCACACCGCACATGCACATGCTGCCTCGCGACTACTCGCAAGTTGTCTGCTGATGGCTAGCACACCGCACATGCACATGCTGCCTCGCGACTACTCACAAGTTGTCTGCTGATAGCTAGCACACCGCACATGCACATGCTGCCTCGCGACTACTCGCAAGTTGTCTGCTGATGGCTAGCACTCCGCACATGCACATGCTGCCTCGCGACTACTCGCAAGTTGTCAGCTGATGGCCAGCACTCCGCACATGCACATGCTGCCTCGCGACTACTCGCAAGTTGTCTGCTGATGGCCAGCACTCCGCACATGCACATGCTGCCTCGCGACTACTCGCAAGTTGTCAGCTGATGGCCAGCACTCCGCACATGCACATGCTGCCTCGCGACTACTCGCAAGTTGTCAGCTGATGGCCAGCACTCCGCACATGCACATGCTGCCTCGCGACTACTCGCAAGTTGTCAGCTGATGGCCAGCACTCCGCACATGCACATGCTGCCTCGCGACTACTCGCAAGTTGTCTGCTGATGGCTAGCACTCCGCACATGCACATGCTGCCTCGCGACTACTCGCAAGTCGCTGCTTGTATATTTCGATCGATTTGTAAACGAAGTCATTACAGTTTCATGTAGGTGTGATCGCAAGCGCATTTCATCGGCGCTTCACAGACATATGGTCGGATCTGATACACATCGTGTAAATCGTGTAGGTAATCATTAAAAATACCTCGCACACGGCAGAACCGCTCGCGTTTTGCTTGGAACAGTTACATATTAAAGTTGATAATTACATTTTTCCGTGATCCGATAAGATTCATGTGACGCCTCAATCGCTACTAATAACAGCATCATCACTAAGTAAGAAATGCTTCTGCCTTTCACCGGATAGAAGATAATGGAGCATACCTACGTCAACGAGAACCACTCGCATCTCACATCAGCCAGTCGGTTATTCGCACTTACCTACTAATAAACAACTTGGTCGCGATGCATCGAGGTTGACACTCGGCAGCGTGTCGGCTATCGGCGGCGAGCAGGGTCACAGTGTGTAGTTGTGCATGTCGGGTGCGCGCGCGCCGCCCGCCTTCGCAGGAGGGAACGGGAACAACGTGCTGGCCAGTATGGCTGCAAGCGAGCACTCCCGATACGCGACCTAATTACTACCGCGACACGCCTCCGCCGCCGCACCCGGTCTGCTGCCTACTGCTACTAACTACTACGGACTGGTGTCCGGTACGCGTATAAAGTGACTGACGATGCGGTGAGAGCGAGTGTGCGGCACACCCGACGTATTGCCGAGTACTGCGAGCGCGGCTTGTTATTTTTTCCCGAGAAATCTGTATGTTTTGGTGAGTGACCGCGTTCCGGTGGCGAAGTGCCAGGCGCCCCCCGCGCGGCTGCGCTCCGCTGCTCCTCGCGACGCGCCCGCCACGCCGTGCGCCGCGCGCAAGTAAACAAACATCATCACCACCAACACTAACCACTGATCACATGCTCACATTGACACCACGTAATCTTCACTACCTATAGCGTAATCTGTGCTGTAGGTACCTATCATCAATCAGTTATGTACCCATGTACCTTTTCTACTTACATTATGAATTATATGTATTTTTAAAGTTAAACGGCGACGGAGTACTTACCTCGGTTAACAATCGCACACCTACAAGATCGTGCCGAAAAAATCTGGAAGTATGGCTGTCGTCAGGTCGTCACCTTTTTCAGGTTTCTCATTGAGTACCTTTCAGAATAGTTTTGTAGGTACCTACGTATGTGCAATGATAATCAATTACACGTAAGTACACAGAGTTGCAACTGATAGTGATTTGGCCAGATACCAGATACTGGATAACCGGCGACTGCCGAAGCTGGATAGCCGGATATTCGGCCGCCGAATATCCGGCCGAAGCGAATGTCATGCATGTTAAAACATGCTCGCACCCTCAACCGATCGCGGTCGCAGCGAAAATGGCGAGCGCGGGGTGTAAGAGAGAGGGACGATGACACTCGCCAGTCAACACTCCGCCACTTTGACACTTTTCCACTAAAAACTAAAAATATTTACACAAAGTTCTTATTGAGTGATTGGGCGACTCCAGTTTATTCGTAAAAGCAGGGAAAAACTATTTGAAATTTATGGCCTAAAGCAACATAAAGTCTGGCTAACGAAAGTTGGCCCCGGAATATTGGCGGCAAATTTAAAAAATACATGCATGACAACACTAAAATTATACTATGAAAATTGGAATAACCTACTTTGATACTTGGTAATTCATTATTAAAAATATCATAGATATAGTTTTTCAATAAGGACGCTCGAACTTTAGCAGCGCATAGCGGCCATTTCGGTAATGCGATTGCTACCAAATTTGGCATGAATATATATTTTGTCGTGACATTTCACCATGGAACGCTACACGCTTCAACAACGCGTAGAAATTGTGTAAAATTTATTATCAAAACCAGTTGTCTATTCGCCTACGTTCTGTGCGTTGTGTTCAATTTATGGCGTTCATCGTGTGAGTTAACACCGCTCGATTACTTTCTGTGGGGTTACATGAAATCTTTAGTGTACGCAGATAAACCACAGTCAAATGTTGCCCTAAAGGCCAACATAACTCGCGTTCTTCGTGAAATTGACCATTTATGCGAAGACGTCCTCCAAGATTAGTCCACCAGAATACGCCATCTACAGCGGAGTCGCAGTGGCCATTTGGCTGATATTATTTTCCACACATAATGTCATTGAATATTCTTTAAAATGTTATAAAAATTGTAGTAATATCACTTAAACAGGTTGTTTTATTTCATTTCAAAGTTCGAGCGCTCTTAATGAAAAACCCTATATATAGACAGTATAAGAACATTATGTTAGGGAAATAAAGAAACAGAATTTATCTACACATGTATTAATTTTTGATATGTATCAGGTTTGTAACGGGATTTTAAGGATTTATTGATCTGGTATAGGTGTTAGTATATGAGGTAAATATGAGCGGAATCCGAAAATAAATAGAAAAATAAAATACGATAATATTCCATACATAATAACTTAGTTTTATTCATCGTAATCAAAATCAGATTCTAACACTTCAATGCCAAAAGATTCATCACTGTCACTAGTATCGCTGTCTCCAACATTTATAATAAAACTTTCTAAATTTTCTTCTGTTATTTTATCACGTTCTTTATATTTATTTTCAACATGTATTACATGATCAGTAATTTTCTTCCAATCCTGTGAACTTACGTTTTCAAATGAATCTTTAATTATTTCTGTAGTAACTGCAATATTTTTGCTAGCCACTTTACGTTTTGCCAAATTCCACACAAGCTCGATCGCATTTAAATCACAATGGTAGGGTGGAACTCTCAACACCTCATGACCACATTGATTTAAAATTTCATCAGCTTCATATATTGGATTAGGCGTATTTCGTTTTACAATACACAACAGCTCTGCTTTCGTGTGGTAGTCCTCATATTGAATTCCATTATCACGAAGCCACTCTCTTATATTACTTTTACGTGTTTGTGTGTTCGGAACCTTATTTATAATTACCGAATGGTAACTAGCATTATCCATTATGATTACACTTGGTTCTTCCAAATTTGGTATAAGTTTTTCTTTAAGCCATTTATTAAAATTTTCAGCATTCATGTCATGGTGATAATCAGCATTTTTTGATTTAGTACTAAACACTAACAAAGAGTTTGGTACGGGGCCTTTCTCTGATCCAGCATGAACTATAATGTACCTTTTCCCGGTCGAAACATTTTCAATTGCACCACTAGTTGAAGGACCTTGCCATGACTTCTTAGGCTTGTAGTTTCTATGGACATAAGTCTCATCTAAATAAATGATTGGCTTGCCTTCTGCACGTTTTCCTGCTATAGTTCTTAAAAATCTATGTCTCCAAGCAGATATGTCATAGCGTTCTATTAATACAGAACGCTCATTTTTATTATTTTTAAATTCATAGCCATTGGCTAATAACAAGCGGCGCAGAGTTTCTCTGCATCCGTTAAAATCAATACTTTCTTTTAACTCCACCAACAGTGTCCTCAGTGTAGGAACTTGTTTTTTAACAATATAAAATTCGTTTATCTTGTTACGCATAGCATCTATGTCAAAGTTATCTAGGTTAGACACAGTAGGTTTCCGTGGGCATTTCTTCCCCGGGGTACTCCAGACACCTTCATTTACTGCACCTTCCCTTTTTACTCTCTTTAATGTTCTGACACTCACTTCTGCAAAGAAGATATACAAAATATGTAATTAATTCTTGGTTTACGTAAATGCAAAGGTTTTTTTCGGCATAATTTCAAAACACCAGTGTATAGTAAAAACTTACCAGTCATTGAAGTTATTTCTTCTAAATACTGATTCTGGGTTATTATCCTATCTTTCTGCTCTAATTCAGTGAGATTTTCAATAGTTCTTACTATTTCATCAACTCCTTCGACATCTTGCAAATTCTCTGTTAAAGAAAGTTAATCGTTTTAAAATTACCATTGTATGTATTTTAATTGTTTTTTTTTCCTCTGTTATATATCGTTTTGTATGTACAATAAAGCATATAATAAATAATAAATTACCAACAAAAATACAGCAAAAATTAATTATGAGTATATACGTAAAACATAGGTGATGTAATTAAAATGAATACGTTGACTGATGCGATGTACGAATGAATATAATTAGTTTTATTCAATACGAAAAAGCGAAAGTAACTTATTTGTAAGGATACGTAAATTATAAATCAAAATTTTACTAAGACGACTGGATAGGTAGATGTTCAAAGTATCAAAATAATATTGTCTACTAACCTATGAAATTCAACACCACACGTAGACAATCTTGTTTTTGTTTAAACGCGGCATCACGCTGTTGTTGTTTTTCGTTGAACTTGCCAATCATGCAAAACAACATCTTTCGTACACCACTTTTGATAGATTTGTTCATTTTAAACCGTAATTAGAATCACAATTTACACAAACGCATACAATTTGACACCAGAGATACCGAACGACAACCTTGTCAAATTGACGTTGACGTTCATACAGAGTTGCTATATAAAAAGTTCGCAAATAATTCCAAGGCCTACTTTCGTTAGCCAGACTCTAATTATGAATAATAATAGATACAAGCTTTCATCAGTGTGTGCAAAATGGCTTAAGCTCTTCACATTAGCAATTAAATAAAATTTTAAAAGAAAAAAGAAGGAATGAAAATACGTTTATTTGCGGTAAACATGACGCAAAAAAGAGCTTACACAAAAAATAATAATTGAAAAGGTGATGATGGTTGATGGTGGTGTGTGGGTGATGAGGTGGTGGTGTGTTGAAAGGTAAATAATAAATAATGAAACCGATATGAAAAAACAGCTTAATACTGAATTTAATTTAGAGACTGCACATTTCCTCATCAACTCAGATGTAAATAGCTATGGAATTTTAAAACTTTTTTGCTAATATTCCCCATAAACTACTGAAGCTTTAAATTCGTCACCCGTGCCCTTTGGAGTTTAGGTTTCAGCATACAAACCCCCAAGCTGTTTTTATGCTGCTTTTAAAGATCTTAAAAATAAATCAACAGGAGACCGACGGGAAATGTCTGTAAAAGTCTGGAGATCTATCATCGACACCATTGCGCCTTATTTAGCTTTCATATTTAACACCAGTGTAGACCAAGGAGTCTTTCCGGATCTCATGAGACACAGTAAAGTAGTTCCTTTGATCAAATCCGGTGATAGTAATGAACCCAACAATTATAGGCCTGTGTCAATTGTGCCAGTTCTCAGTAAGGTGTTTGAAAGTTGATGCTCAATCAAATGTGTGTGTTTTATTAAAGTGACGTAACATTTGATTGAACATCAACTTTTCAAACACCTTACTTTTTATTTTATCATCAGCAAATTTTATTTTATTGCTAATGTGAAGAGCTTTAGCCATTTTGCACACACTGATGAAAGCTTGTATTAAGCTTCGTGCAGACTAGCGCGACGCGACAGCGCGACGCGACACCGGTTATTGTTATTCCGTGAAGTGTTCTTAGAAATTGTTTTGTTCGAGTCGCGTCGCGCCGTCGCGTCGCGCTGGTCTGCACGAGATTTTATTATTCATATGTTGCTTTATGCCATAAAGTTCAAATAGTTTTAATCACTTTGTGTAAATACTTTTTACTTTTGTGGAAAAGTGTCATTAAATTGCGTGTTTAATAGTACTGACCAAATAAATATTTTATTTCTCTAAAAATAATAATAATAATAACTTTGCTCTCGTGTAACACATACCTACAACTTTTCACCTCAGCAGTGAGAACATACAATATGTTAAAAAAAAACCCTGTCCGATCCGTGAGGGTGTTGTTAGGTATCGTACTGTTACCATATTTATGTGGATATTTCAGGAAAAACTAAAAAATAATCCCCACATTTTTTTTCAATGGTGAATTTGACCGAATTTTACATTTGTTGCAGCCGCCATCTTGGATTTACATTTTGACCTCACGATCAGCTTGGCACCCTTGAAAACTATGAAAACGAAACCTAAACCCAAATAGAATCCTTCGCTTACTCGGGATGCAACATCAACACTCGCAGCAAAAAACAACTTTGCTCTCTTGTTGCACAAGTAACTATTTTAAATTCAGAGACTATTCAGAGAGAGCCAAAAGGCCAATAGTAAGGAATTTTAGTTATAGTTTAGTTCGGTGTACAAGAGAATCGGCACCACTATTTGAGTTATTTTCTAACAAGTTAATATTAAAATCACCACATAATATGATTAGGTATTGACTTTCTATTAGTACTAAGTTTCTTTAATACATCTTCCATTACAGAATCAAACACGGATAGATTCTGGTAACTTGGAGGTCTGTATATGCATAACTTTGTTCAAGCCTTGTACAGTCTGTTGTCAACATTATCTGACCCACCCTAAAAACAAACAAATTTAGACCCTGTGCATGTAACATTAAGGTTTATTCAATTTATATGAGCTTATCAGACAGTGCTGATTTACAAATACAATAATAATACAGACACGCAAATTTGATCTTTAACACGTAACGTTAAGGTAAACCCACCCAACATTGTTGGAGCCACCGGCATTATACATCATTTTGTTAAGCTATTTTAATCATTATCTCGTTGACATCAAAGTTGAAAGCTTTTAGTTACACTACATAATTACAACCAAATCTTTAATTTCGCTAATTCCCAACAAGTTCTCGTGGCTTAGCGGTTTGATGCTGGATTGGCAACGAAAAACATGTGGGTTCGGAAACAGTCTAGCAGTTCCTTTTTAATTTTGTTGTCATTTCTACAATATTGCTTGCATTATTAAAGAACGACCAATTACGCCTAATAACTTATCTTGTAAACAGGTGGGTAAATTAAAAAACTTTAAATTCACAGAATTTATATTCACCAAGAATGGTTGGATATGAAGTAAAACATAGGTACATTTGCTTCGTGAGGTAGATAAAAATTCATCTAAGTGAAAATAGTTACACTACGCCTAATAGCAGTGACTGCGCACACCCATTTTGTAAATCGTTCCACATCTTAACTCGTTAAGTATTTTTAAGCAATTTGGTGTAAAAAAGCATCATATCGCAACTTGATGACTATACCAAACATAAAATCATATTTTTACATGAGCAGAATGTTGGAATTAGAGAGATTGGTCGTCGATTTATTATACTTCAGGCTTCGTTCGTTCGATATAACATTTACAATGCAGCTTCGTCACGTTAGTCGACAACCATACGCATATTTAGAGCTGAAAGCAAAAACTAAACGCACAGGTATAGCTACTCCACTCTATACGTCATCTGTCATTCTTTACGTTTGCGCGGCAACCAATACGTTGTGATTCCCAAAGAATATTAATTAAAGTGTTTAAAACTAGTTTATGTGTGTTTAAAGTCGGCATAAGTTATCATGCCGAAACGAAAACATGGAAAAGAATATTATCTTCAAAAAATCCGAAGATTACATGAAACGACACCGGTACAACACCGATTCATCAGTTTTTCTTCACAAGATAAAACAATGTAATACGCGGGTAATGTACGAGATGCATTGACGCGAACAAATAATTCGGGGCGTTTACAAGATAAACGCACGAGTTTTATCATTGTCATAAAAGTTTTATACAGTAAAACGTAAGTATCTTACATGGTTTGTATACGATATTTATTGTACCTCGCGGGTAATGTACGAGATGCATTGACGCGAACAAATAATTCGGGGCGTTTACAAGATAAACGTACGAGTTTTATAATTTACCTATTTTAATGGTGTAGTCCGAGAGGCTACGCTTAGGTATGTATATTATGGTACATTGTCGGGGTCAAATCTATCTTTTTGCAGATATCTAGGTACTTGATGACTGTGTCGAACCACCAGTTCCATTTGACACAAATCTGGATAACTCTAATACAGCTATGACTGTGACTGACGCTCTGCCTGAGCCTGACCGAGCACCTGTGCTAGACACTGCACCTACTAATGTTTTATCCCTGGATGTGCTGCAAGCATTATGGGATTTGATGCATTAATATGCATATAAATGAGCAATGAACAACGACTTAACCCGTATTTGAAATACAATTTTGAAGAAGGGACTCACCATTTTAGGTGGTGCATTATCTATGTTAATCAACAACAATAATAATGATAGAGATCACCCAGCTCAGTGACGCTAGAAGGATGTTAACAGAATTACACTTCACTCAATCAAAATCTTGGAAAAAACCTTATTTTCCCCGTCCTTGCCAAAAAATGCTTAGATATTGAAAAAGAATTAGAAACAGATAATCACCTCTAGTGTAACAACACTTGTATCTTACCTTCATGGTAACAGCCTATTTAAAAAGATAAAAAGTCTTACAAGCTTACCAAAGAACAGGCCAATCTATAAACAAGCCAACTACTTTTACCACAACCCGTCAGGAAAACTTGAGTGGTTCACTTGGTAACACACATACAACCAACAGAGGACAAATTTGAGACCGGGACACAAGAAACCACAGTTCTAATATCAAGCAAGGAAATTTCAAAGAACAATACAACCAGTACCAGCCACAGCATGCTGTGACAAAGCCCAAAGCCCCACAGGACAAGACTCATGCTCGATACTAGAGTTAGTCATGCTGGAAGATTAAATATTTTTTACCTTGTTGGCAAAGCATCCGATGATGTTTCAATATTGAAACATGTCAATGGATATACCTTTTATTGACACACCTTATAAGTCACAATCTCAACAGTCATTATAAAATGATATTATAGGTAAATGATCCTGATATGCATACTGCCATTAATAATCTGCTGGCATTAGGTGCAAATTCTCCTTGCACCTTATGTGTTTTGTTTCCAAAATCTGAAGGGTAGTAAAAGATTTATTATAAACCTTAAGCCTGCTAACAAATTTGTTAACACATGCCATTTTAATAAGACACAGAACTGCAGTAATAATAATATGTATGTTGTGGAATAGAGGAGTGGACTGTAATATTATGCTGGTTGTAGAAAGAAAACTAGGTAGTTCTGTACGAACGGAGTTCGCCGTTCTCCCCAATCACGGAACAAATTCAACAGAGAAATGACTGAGTACGACTCACCTTTTCTCCGGCTGCGGCTGACTCCCACTAGATCTGAACGGTCTTTTGAGTGGACTGTTGACCACGGAGACTGGCACGAGTGACACCACACGGTAATGCACAATTTGTCCTTGTTTTAATAATTTTCACTCACGGAGCTTAATATTAGATAGTTCATGGGTCAACGCGGTGGTCATGGCGGACGATAGATTCATCTGCCCCGCGCGCTCGCGAAGCTTCTTGCAGGTGGCGCTCTAGTCACCTTCACGTGACTCTATGCAGCAGCTCGTTGGTAGGGAACAGCCAATCGCATGCCGACTTGGCGAGCGCACACAGACATTCACTATCAAATTCGTCCAATCATGGGATACGATACAGAACATACCCCCTACCGAAACCATAGTGATGGTTTCTAGCTAACTAAGATTACCTTATTACCTACATCATTATAAAAGAGCCCTAAAATAAACACTAAGCTAGGTACCTATATCTAACAAAAACGTTTTGTTTGAATCTAATTGGTATAAGGTAATAGGCAGAGTTTATTGGTTGGTCTTTGTAAGACACTTTTTTCGGTGCGCAGCGTCACACACCGAACTATTCCGTCGGAACCTGGATGTAATTTTTCTATTTTGCCGAGAGGCCATTTGCAGGAGGGAACATTTTCAGTTTTTATTATTACTAAATCTCCAACCTTTGGGTTAGAGGAAGACGTAAACCACTTAGCTCTCTGCTGAAGAGTGTTTAAATATTCGTGACTCCAACGTTTCCAGAAAAGTTGGGAACACCTCTGAATATACTGCCAACGTGACAATCTGTTAATGTTAACGTCTTGAACGTTATACTCGGGTATAGAGGTCAAACTTCGACCAATGAGAAAGTGTCCGGCGGTTAAGACATTAAATTCGTTGGGATTATCGCTAGCAGGTAGTGGACACAAGGGACGCGAATTTAAAATGGCTTCTGCCTTACAAAATATTGTGGAAAGTTCCTCAAACGTTAAGGACTTTTACCCTACACTTCGCACTAAGTGATATTTTGCAGACTTAATGCCCGCTTCCCAGAGGCCTCCCATATGTGGGGCACTGGGGACATTAAATTTCCAATCAACCTGCCTTTTAGAGCAGCCATCCGAAATGTCATCTTGACTCTCACGCAGGAACCTCTGGATTTCAGTCAGATGTTTACTTGCACCAATAAAATTAGTACCGCAGTCAGAATAGAGAACAGCACATAGACCTCTACGAGCTATGAATCTGTCTAAGCACGCAAGGAAACAGTCGGCGGAGAGAGAAGATAACACCTCCAGATGTACTGCTTTTGTTGAAAAGCAGACAAACAGTGCTAAATACGCCTTTGTCACTTTAGCATTCCAAAGTAAGCTTTCTTTAATTAAAAATGGACCTCCGAGGTCAACTCCGACGTTAGAAAATACCTTATTAGGTATCAACCGAGTTGGTGGCAAAGGTGCCATTTCGGGTTGTAGTAAAGACGGTTTACATTTAAAACACGTTTTACACTTAGATAAAACGGATCTAATGACGCTACGAGCAGACAATATCCAAAAATTTTCATTGATTATACTTTGTAAGGTTCGCGGTCCTACATGTAAATATTTTTTATGAAAATAATTAATCAATAGTTTGGTAAATAAACTATTTTTCGGAAGAAGACGCGGATGTTTAGAGTTATACGGGAGTTCGGAATGACCGATGCGACCCCCTACCCTGAGGAAGTCGTCGGAATCAATAAATGGAGATAATTTTCGTAATGAAGAAACGTGTTTCTTATCTTTAATCAATTTTAATTCCGCTTCAAAATAAGCATTTTGAACTAATTTTATCAACTTATCGCGAGCTTCGTTTAATTCGAAAGTTGATAATACTCCCGATTTGTAAGAAGTGTTCATGTCACCCCCTTTTCGTCTAAATCTTAAAATCCAAGCAAACGTTCTTTGCAATTTGGAAAATGATGAAAACTTTTGAAAAATTCTTTCACAAAATTCTGTTTTAGATTCATTAAAATGATCATTTGTTTTATTTTCGACCAAGAAATTAAGAGACGCTTTTAATTCCGGTACTTTATTATTATTCTCGTTAACAAACACCGTCAGTGGCCAATCGATATAATTTTTATACATCCAATCAGTGCCCTGTAACCAACGTTGATTACAACTGACAAGTTGTTCCGGAGACGCTCCGCGAGAACAAATATCGGCTGAATTATTTTCGCTACACACATGCCGCCAAAAATGAGGGGGTAAAACTTCGATAATTTTTGTAACCCGATGACTGACAAAGGTCTTCAGTTTATAAGGTTCTGTTTGAAGCCACGACAGTACGACTGTCGAGTCTGAAGCTGCTGTTATTTTATTAATTTTAACGCGTGTAAATGTGTCAACTACGAACTTTATTAATTTGCTCAACAACACAGCACCCATTAACTCCAGCCGAGGAATCGTGACGGGTTTTATTGGTGCAACTTTAGATTTCGCGGTCACTAGACGAACCTTTACGATACCCTTTTGATCGCGACTAATAACATACACGCATGCTGCATAGCCACTCAACGAAGCATCACAAAATCCAACTAAGTCGCATTCCGTTTCCCCTGGTAATAGCATGTGACGTTCGATACGCAACTCCTTTAACAGAGGAAGCTGCAAAATAAAATTTTGCCACGATTTTTTTATATTATCTGGCAACTTTTCGTCCCAACCAATGCCTAGCTTCCACAGTTCTTGCATGATCAGCTTCGCCACAAAAGTGCATGGTGCGATAAAACCCACGGGATCGTAAATCGACGCTAGCAATTTTAGTACTGATCGTTTGGTTGACTCGTTGTCTGTTAAATTAACTGAAAAAAGAAAATTATCGGATTTTGGAATCCATTGGAGACCTAAGACTTTAATAGTACTACCGTTTTCATCTTTAACGAATGTTACGGAATTTTCCCTATTTTCGGAGGGCACGCGTTGTAGTAACTGCTCACTGTTACTCATCCACTTGTTTAAGGTAAAATTGGCACTTTCAAAAATACCAATTAATTGATCCTGCACTAAGCAAGCTTGCTCAAAAGTATTACATGAATATAGGACGTCATCCATGTAGACTCCCTCACGGAGGACCTGAGCAGCGAATGAAAAACGTTTTCCTTCATCGTTAGCTAGCTGAAGTAGCGTCCGAATTGCTAAGAACGGTGAACAACTAAGTCCGTACGTCACGGTTTTTAATTCGTATAATTTTATTGGATCGTTAGGCGATTCCCGATATAAAATGTGTTGATATAATCGATCTTCTTTTCTTAAAGAGATAGCACGATACATTTTACAAACATCACCTACTAGGCAATATTCAAATAGTCGAAATTTCAAAATGATTGCCGCAATATCCGGATACAGCTTAGGGCCGACTAATAGAATATCATTTAAAGACACGTTATTGCTACTCTTCGCTGACGCGTCGAACACTACACGTAACGGAGTGGAGGTACTAGCCGGTCGCAAAATACTGTGATGTGGAATAATGTATTTGCTAGGTTTGTCACCCTGATAAAGTTCCATATGACCGAGATCTTCATATTCTCGCATAAATTCCTTATACTTGTTATTTAAATCAGTAGTACGCGCTAGCTTTCGTTCCGTGTACAATAACCGGCGCTCAGCCACAGCGCGCGTTGCCCCTAGCGGCGAGTGTTCGGGTGCAAACAGCAGCGGAACTACGTATTGCCCGTTCGACTCCCGAGTATGTTCATTAGTGAATATCTCCTCGGCTAACTTATCCATTGGATTTATTGACGGTGTGCACGGCACTTCCTCAATTTCCCAAAAACTGCGTAAAGTTTTTTCAATCGACTGTTCTTCGTCATATGAAACCGATAAATTAAGATTTTGCGAACTATTACTATTAAGTGGATATAATTTTCCGCTAATAACATAACCAAAAATTGTTTTGATAACACTCGGAATACCATTCTTAATTACTAATGGTTTATCTCTAATGATATCTGGCACTATGTCGTTACCTAACAAAATATCTATTCGCGAACGCTTAAAAAACAGTGGATCCGCTAACTTATAAGTGTCATATTCGTTAATGACATTATCTGTGAAAGAGATATTAGGCATATCAGCGGACACCCTCGGAATAACTACTAAATTAACATTAAATGTTGGACCCTTCGCATGTCTTGGTTTTAATGTACAAGTAACCATGCCTTGATTTTTAACTAAGGCCCCACCTATGCCGTGAATGGTAAAAGGACATTTTTTACGTTGTAATCCTAGTTTCTGAGCACATTCAGTAGTTATAAAAGAGCTCTGAGCGCCAGAATCGATGACTGCACGGCAGTCTTGATATTGACCAACACAGTCAATAACATGCGCAAGTGCAGTGCCTAACACTACTCCGTAATCGCAGTTATTACTAATTAATGCTTGCTGTATGGGTGTGTGTGTTGTGTCACTTACGAAGTGAGACGACACTAGCGCTTGCTGCGGCTGCGCTGTCAGGGAGTTCGCCACGGACGATATTCCCGCGCTTTCCGCCTTCGCGTTATCTTTATGTAATAAATAATGATGCGATGATGCGCATACCCCGCAAGTCATTGTACTTTTACAAGCATTAGACTGATGATCAGATTTAAGACAATTATGACAAAGTTTTAGTGAATGAACACGGCTCATTCTTTCATCGACAGACAATTTACGAAATTGATCACATCGATAAATCATATGATTTTGTTTACAAATCACACAAGTTAAATTTAATTTATTATTACGGTTGTTATTATTGTGCGGAGCTTGTGCCGTATTAAGAACTGACTTAGACGAAGATTTAATTTGGTTTTTATTTTGTGTCTTATTATTACTAGATTTCGACGTATTATTTGAAGAGCCGTGTATAAAAGTGTGTTCCAGAACTTTAATTTGTTTGTTGACAAAAGCTATTAGTTCCGCAAACGTAGGTATCAACTTTTGATCACGGCATTCTTCGAATAACTTTCGCGTATGAGGATCGAGTCGTTGTAATGCCAAATGACACAATAAGAAATCTTCTAAGTTTTTAATTTTCAATGCTTGAATCGCTTTAAGTGAATGATCAAAAGTTTCTACAAATGAAGTTAAGTTCGACGTCGTATCTTCAGTTAACGGAGAAAAGTTGAACATTTTATCGAAATACCTACATGCTAGTGTTCTGTGGTCGTGATATTTATCCACTAAACTTTGCCAAACTAATGAGTAATTAGCGGCAGTGATAGGTAGATTTTTAACGATATTTAAAGCAGGACCTTTAACGCATGAGAGTAAATAATGGAATTTATCTATATCTGAGAAATTTCTATTATGAACTAACGATGTGAATGTGTCATAAAATGTTATCCAGTTTTCAACTTCTCCATCAAATTGAAATAATGTTATCTTTGGTAACGCGGGTACTACGAAATCATTTTTATCTAACGAAGTACAGACATCGGACTCTGATTTAGAATGTTTACTAGCGATTAACCGACATGCATTATACAATTCGTCAAATGCTTCAAGTTCACTAATCGACATTTTTGCAGTAGGTTTTATTTGCACTTCTATTTCGTACAAATCAAATATGGCGGATTCAAACTTCGCACGAACACTTTCCATTTCCGACAATGATACCGTAAACAATTGCAATGTATCTGGATCAGTTCCCAACTTTTTGGAATAGTCATAAAGCTTTTGTATCTTCGTAAATAAATATTCCTTTCTAACTAATAAGATTTTACGTTTCATTTCTAAAACTTCCGCCATTTTGGAAGCGTGGTTTTAGCTAAATGATTTAAGAAATAGGGCTCGAATGGACCAGAATGTGGAATAGAGGAGTGGACTGTAATATTATGCTGGTTGTAGAAAGAAAACTAGGTAGTTCTGTACGAACGGAGTTCGCCGTTCTCCCCAATCACGGAACAAATTCAACAGAGAAATGACTGAGTACGACTCACCTTTTCTCCGGCTGCGGCTGACTCCCACTAGATCTGAACGGTCTTTTGAGTGGACTGTTGACCACGGAGACTGGCACGAGTGACACCACACGGTAATGCACAATTTGTCCTTGTTTTAATAATTTTCACTCACGGAGCTAAATATTAGATAGTTCATGGGTCAATGGCGGACGATAGATTCATCTGCCCCGCGCGCTCGCGAAGCTTCTTGCAGGTGGCGCTCTAGTCACCTTCACGTGACTCTATGCAGCAGCTCGTTGGTAGGGAACAGCCAATCGCATGCCGACTTGGCGAGCGCACACAGACATTCACTATCAAATTCGTCCAATCATGGGATACGATACAGAACATATGTAATAGTTATAATAATAATATGCTGTGTAATTTCTCCAGGAGGCTTTATTGATTTAAAAGAATTCTATCTAATGATAAATATTAATCCAGTTCACAGGAAGTATTGATACTTTGAGTATGATAAATTATACAGATTTAATGCATTCCCATATGTCTTGTGTTCTGCACCTTATGTGTTCTCTAAGATCATGAGAACGGTGGTTAAACAATTTAAAAATCTATAAGTCTCAAATCAGTACAAGACTTTGATGACCTCTTGTGCATTGATTCTGATCATAAAACATGTTTGGAAAAATGTTAATGAAACAATTGCAATTTCCAAAATTCCAGATTTGATATAAATTAAGAAAACAGTATAATTAGACCATACTCAGTTAATAGGAACATTGACTGCCACATGCCTGATGCCTGGCAAGTACATATGTTTGGCTTAACACAAAACTATTAGACCACAAAACTATTAGACCATAATAATCATAAATATCATGGTTTACTTTAAAGTAAAGGCTGATAAAAACATTATCATTCACCCAGATATTAAACTAGATCTACAGCGATGGGTTAATAATATCAATAGATTACACATTAAAAAAAAAATATAGCATACTCAAAATATGATTCGGAAATATTTACAGGTCAAGAAGTGGGTGGGGGGCCATTTGTAATGATAATAGGGTTCATGGATTCTGAGAGACTAGACTAGTTTTTAGAGACTAAACAATTATAAGTATCACATAAATCATCTAGAACAACGCGTCATATTTATACCTTAAAAATGTTTTTTAAAAATATACAATATTCACAAATTCAAATTCAAATTCAAATTCAAAAGTCATTTATTCAAACTAGGCTGAGAATCAGCACTTTTCGAACGTCAAAATTACATAAGACAGTCCCCCAAAACGCCCACCCTTCACCACTTCCTAGTGCTTTTGCTGGGAAGACAACAAACTCCCCAGCAGCACAGCTGTCTGTTCAGTTAGAAAAAAATAAAAAATGATTCTATACAACAGTATGCAAGACAATTTACAATATGCAAAAAGTAATTTAAATTAAATAGCTATAATTAATAGCCATATGACAGCTAGCACACGCCAATATACCAACCAAAAGCATCGAGAACTATACTCAAGCAGAAATAAAAATAACTAAAAGTAAACAATATCTAAAAAAAAAAGAAAAAGCCTCCAGGCATAAAGGGCGTGCCCGCTTACATATAGCTGTAACTAGAAGTTACAATTGATAAACTAGGACCATCGAGGTAAAATAAATAATTGTCGAGGTCGCTAGCTAACCACATATTGCAATACAACTCATAAAAAAAACATTGTAATGAGTAGATTATGTCAGCACTAAATTAAAATAAATTGACTTATAAAGTAAAATTATAAACAATTATATAAACTCATATAACCTGTCAGTAGGTAAACTAATTCTGGAGAAAGAACATTTAAACATTGTCTTGAGTTAATCACAGCGACCATCTATTCTTATCATTTAAGTAGTCGTTGATAGAATAGTATGCCTTTGAACAAAGGTTGGACTTTAATTTAGTTTTAAACGCATTAAAAGGCAAATCTAGCAAAGAAGAGGGTAGCTTGTTATAAAAGGTTATACCAAGCCCAACAAATGAGTTATGAACCTTATGAAGCCGGTGAAAGGGAGCACGTAGTTTATCCTTACTTCTTGTATTAACATTGTGAATATCACTGTTTTTAGTGTATAAGTGTATATTTTGCCTAATATATAAGATGTTGGCAAAGATGAATTGTGATGCCACTGTGAGAATACCGATATCTTTGAAAAAATCTCTTAGAGAAACTCTGGCACCTAGCTGGTAAATTGCTCGAATAGCTCGTTTTTGGAGGACAAATATATTTTGAATATCTGCAGCTTTGCCCCACAGCAGAATACCATAGGACATAACGCTATGAAAATAACTAAAATAGACTAACCGAGCTGTATCAACGTCAGTGTATTGTCTTACTTTTCTGACGGCGTAGGCGGCCGAACTGAGCCTTCCCGCTAGGCTCGATATATGTTGGCCCCACTGAAGTTTGGCATCTACTGTTATGCCCAGAAAAACTGCCGAGTTTACAGTTTCAAGCACCTCTTTATCTAAGACGATGTTGGGTCCTAGATTTCTAACATTTGGAAGGGCAAACTTTACACATTTCTTCAAACTTTTCACATATATTGTTACATGTTGATAATAAGTGCCATATTAACCAAATGGGAGGTATTCAGTACCTACATTTAAATAACTTTGCCAGAAGCCTATTTAGCAATGGTGTGAAGATAAACTTTGGCTATTTGCTTCTTACATAAAGCAACTTGGCTATTTGCTTCTTAAATACAGCCAATCCTGACATAAAGTAGAAAATAAATACCTCCACATTCCAGTACAATTTGTGACTCATTTAATCAGTTTGGTCAACCTCATAGGTATTGACTTTTACTTCAAGAATTAATGCAAAAACGTCAATCTTACATATCCTGAAAACCGGCCCTGATGCATCGACTGTAGTCTATACTTTTACCATGTCTTGGTCAAACTACATTTTTACTACGCGTTTTTGTGCCCATTTTGCCTATTATTAAGATATTAACAAAAAAAAAAGAATGGAAAATTGACAGGCATTAAGGTTATGGCATACTAGCCGTCATAAGCCTCACAGAATCACCCTCTTCATCTCCACCGGGATATTATCAGGAAGGCAGGGCTAAGACTAGCTATATGTATATGTTAATTTTTTTGTAGTTAATTTAAGTTCTTTTTCAAATAATACTATGAAACAATACAATTTCACCTATAAATTATGGTGGGCCATTTGTCAAAAACAAAGTACTTAGGTACCATTTACAACATCTATACCAATCATTATATTTTTTTTTTTACCAAGCAATTCAAGTTAAGGGCCTTGTATGGGGTCTTTAAATTAACTTACTTGTCAGCTCTTGCTATCGCAATAGACTCAAAAATGGGGGTTATGACCGCATCAAGAGGCTACTTAACGGTTTCTATAAAATATCAAACCACGTGGGGCCAAGTATGAAACTAGCTGGGACTCCAAGTAAAGTCTTAAATGTTTTAAAAAACGTTGACTTTTAAAATAATTATAAAAATACCTAAATGCAGAGTAAATCATGCAGGTCTGGTCCTGGTCACAGCCAACTGAACCTTTTTATTACCTTTCTTTGAAAAGTCCGAAAGTCTAGCTAGTACATTAGGTGATTAAATTAACTATAGGTAGGTACTCAGGGCATTAGAAGGAAATAATACTCACTTAATGCTTTCATTGTATAAGCCCCCACAAACCAGTTTCTGCCTCTACCATTCTCTCACCACCACCTTCATTTTGTTTCTATAATATAGGTAATATACCAACTCTCTGTTTGCATCATAGATATTAGTGTTTTTTCAGGACATAGTACTAGACATACCTCGACATCCACTACGAGTAGGTACTAACGCTAAGGGAGCGTCATTCGATGTAATAATGGCAAACGTCAGGCTAGACAAATAGCTCTTTCACCTTTCGATAGACTTTTTAATAGAGCAATTGTCAATCATTCAAACGAATTTACTCATGCTGTGCTTAATACTGAACAAAATACTTGAGTATTATGAATGTTACGTACCTATCATTATAACGTACAGCTTAAAAAGTATAAAACTAAATTTGACAAGAAGTTCAATATTAGGATGAATAATTTGATTATTTATCTATAATGGTATATTGTTTATCTATATTTGATTAAAACTTGTTTATAAGTTGGACAATAAGTCCGTTATTAAGATGAATGAGACTGTTTATCTATTATTTTTTATTATGTCATTTGTGTCTAAAAACTAAAAGATTTTAATATGTTATTGAAATACGATTTATTTATAATTTCTTATTGGAAATCTCAATTTTCCTCATAAATCTCTTAACATCTGCATTGTAAATGTTATATCGAGAACGAAGCCTGAAGTATAATAAGTGATCAAACGAACTTACCTGTTGTGAAGTTCGATCATTATTATACGAAGGGCTTCGTTCGAAGATATAAGGAACCCTACCCCAGAAAAATTGAGATTCTCTTCTTACTCTAAAATAATGACAGATGACTTATAGAGTGGAGTAGCTATACCTGTGCGTTTAGTTTTTGCTTTCAGCTCTAAATATGCGTATGGTTGTCGACTAACGTGACGAAGCTGCATTGTAAATGTTATATCTTCGAACGAAGCCCTTCGTATAATAATGATAGAACTTCACAACAGGTAAGTTCGTTTGATCACTTAATATAGCAGTAAGTGTTTTTTAATACCTATTTTATTTTATTGATTGTGATTAATGAACGCGTAGTTGGCTGTTTTACCATTACATTCACTCCTTACAAGTTACATCGGTTCCAAAAATGTTATTTTTTTTGTTTTAGAGAAATACGGTCAGGCTAAGACGTTATGGAGACAATGGAAATATTCAGCGGATTCGTCAAGAAGCTAAAGCCATCAAGTATAGTTCTAAATTCGAACGCCATCGGGCTATTGTTTCAAGCCATGGTGAAAATCCATTTTTGCGCTATAGGTACAATATTTCAGTGGAAACAGTGAGAAAGCACACGCTGCTGGGATAAGGAATTATAAACCGGAACAGAAATTGCATTGACACCTGCTCATCGTGAAGAAAGAGTCCGTTTTGCCCAGGAATATTAAAATTTTAATTACATTTATTATTATTTTTATTATTAAACACACCATGTAAGTAAATGCTCAATGGATTGATTGTTAAACCATTAGAATGTTGCAGATTATGTGGTGATGTTATTGTTATAAATAGATTTTTTCTATTTAAATAACATGTTTATTCACTACATATAGGCAGCTATACCTAAACCTGTAAAGCATTTCACAGATGAATTCATTTTCTCTATAGCAAACTTTTAAGCATAAGCACGCCTTTTTTAATGTTTATAAATGGTTAGATTTGATTATGGCATACTAATATAATAAGTATATTAATTTGGAAATATATGAGCATTTACTTACTTTATCTTACAAACTTTGTTTTAATGAAATAATAAACATTTTAAACCTGCCATTGTTTAGTTTTATTTATATACAAACTGCCCGTTTAAAAAGAAGACTCCACGTTGTCCATTAAAGAAATGTAAAAAAGTGTAATACAATTATTTAAAAAAAAGCAACTGAGCAAAAAGCTATAATTAGGTTAAACTTGATTGAAGGTAGATAATGATGAACATCGCACAACTTTAGTGACCACAAGACCAACTCAACTCTTTTATATATCGTATTGAAATTTGATCTAGTTGTAATGCTACACGCAATATACGTGTCGACTGTCAGTACGTGAACCACTGTTGCATGGTTCACGTACTGACTAATGTCAAGATATTATTTTAATTTGTTTTAATTTTATAATAATTTTAATTTTAATTGTGATGTTGATTTTAATTTTAATTTGTTTTCATTTTAATTTGATTTAGTTTTGTTCAAATTTTAATTTTAATTGTCATGCCGATTTTATTTGTGTTGATGTTTTTATAATTTTTAATTCTGTTTAATTGTACCTATGATCCAATGTTGATTGAAATAAATAAATAATAATAATAATATTCTAAAGAATTTGAACCATATAGTATACATTCATAAAGTTTATTCTTGCACAGCACAAGCAGCCAACCTTCTCCTCGTGCAAATAGATTATTTTGTATTTTAATAATCACCCCATTGAGCCAGGATAATAAAAAAAATACCTGTATAATAAAAATTTGTAAAGTGACGTTGTTTTTGGCAAGGTAATATATGTTTGCGCGTAGTCACTGCATACCCTTAGGTTATAAAATGAATACTGTAAACGACCAGCTTATGTCGTTTGAAGGGGGCGGTTTGTTGTAAGGTTTGGCACAGTAGAAAAACCACAAGCAGCTAATGTAATAGATCCACGTATATTGCACATAAAACACACACACAATATATTTAAAATACACAACAGTAATACAGACAAAGGTGAGAGCTAGATGTAATCCGAATTTAATACTATATTCAGCACGAATTTATACCTCAAGTAGCGAGATGTTTGTAGGAACGAAGTTAAAGCTCAACTGACTAAGAATCTGAGACTTTCTAAGAGAGTAGGTACTAGGCAACTAGTACTAGGCAACTACTATTGTATTTTTTTTTTTTTTTTTAACTAGGGCATCTCGTAGCTCACCTCTAAGGTGATGACTACTTAACCGGTCAATCCTGCGGCTGCCTTAAGCTACTAACTTAAAGCCTCCAGCCAGGGGCAAAACTATTCTAAATTAAAACTAGGCGAACGCTCGCTAAGGGCACCCCCTGTGGGGTACGGACCTCGGCTTAGGGCGTCGCTGGGGGGAGGACAGCAAGTTGGGACAGGCTGGATCAAAGATGATTCATTATTATTAATCGGGGAATTTAAGACTACATTTCTCAGCAAAACGCGGGCTGGCGCTTCTGCGAGCAAGGGTCGGTGGGGAGTATTATTTACTCGGGCGGGTCGCGATCGCGGAGGACCTCGGCGGCGAGGTCGGAATGCGGGTCGGTGTCTGTGTTTTTTGTGCACTGTACTTGTGGCCCTATTGCTCTCCTGGAGGAGGGTTATGGGGTCGTCTGGGTCGGTAAGGATTTGCCTTGGGCGGCGGGTATGACTGATTCTACTCGTGACATAATTGGCGGCCTCGACAACCAGAGGGTTGCGGTGTTTGGCGGTGGACTCAAAGAAACGCTTGGAATTGCGTTTGAGAAATTGGTGGATTGTGGGGATCTTTAGGTCGAGATGGAGGATCTCGTTCCTAACGTACCAGGGGGCACCGGTGATTTTCCGGAGAAATCTATTTTGGAGCGTTTGCATCCTATGAATATGGCGGGGTTTTGCGTGTGCAAATACGGCTCCCGCATAGGTCATGATGGGACGAACGCACGCCGTGTACGTACGCAATTTGCACTTAAGTGACATTTTGCTACGTGTATTCAGGACAGAGTGGAGTCTACCGAGAACGAAAGCGGCTCGCGAGCGGACCTGCTTTATGTGCTCACTGAAGGTGAGATGCTGATCTAGGACGACACCTAGGTATTTGGCTCGCTTCTCCCAAGGGATAGGCTTGCCGAACATGGTGATGGGTCGGGGGACAATTGAAAAATCAGACCCGATACCTTAAGTAGATTTTTACTATAGGGCAAGTAGCGGGTACCATTTGTGCAAACACAATAATTTGCTCCTATACATCAGGGCAGTTCGCTATTCAGGGACGCGACAGAGGGTCGGGGTATAGCTGGGTATTTCCCATTTTGCTATGACGAGGGTGTTTACACGAATGAGGGAGGCAGGGTTGCGCAGGTGCAAGTTATGACATGATAATTACTTCTAGAACAATGGATTACGTAATTATAAACACAGATAGGTATTCTCATTGTTTTAAATAAGTATTCAGGTGGGAAATGGTCTAGTCAGTGTTGTAGTCATAATCAAAACATTGTATTATGACTGACAACGGAGTTATATACCTTTTATTACATAAGGACAGGTTAACACGAGAAAATAAGGTATTTTTAGTTACCTGTAGACACGGACGAATGTCTAACACATCTTTTAGTTAAGTCGGTGTCTATAGGTACATTGGTTATTGCTAGAGACCTGATTTTGTGTCAGGAATCTTTGATTTTACTAGACTTTCTTGTTCTAACTTGTTGGATTATCCATTCGAAACTTTCTATATTAGTTCACATGTTAGAACTAGACCAAAAACTTTCCAGATTTGATGCTACCTATTGGACTTCATGTCCCGACTTGAATAATATCCACACATGATTCGACTTGATACTATTTTAACATGTGCAGATGTACTTACTGACAATAATCAGTTTATTAGGTATTTAGTGTGCTTCCTTAACAAATACGAATATTTATTTTTCAACTACCCACTTATTACAAGTTATGCGAAAATATTACCATTTTAGAAAGTTTATATTTGAAGGTTATCTGTCTATAGTTCTTTACAATAATACAAGAAATAGTTTTGGAATAAATTCTAAATTGAAAGCAAAACAATATCTTTAACGCAGGATTTGATCTCGCAACTTGTTTTTCTCAGTCTTATACACAGACCACGACACCAGACTTACACATAATACAAAATAAGATATTACACTAATTATATTATAACAAGTAGTTAAAACATAAACCTAATGCTAACGTTTTAAAGATCAAATTTGCGTGTCTGTATTATTATTGTATTTGTTCATCAAGTCCTAGCACTCGCCTGATAAGCTCATATAAATTGAATAAACCTTAATGTTAATGTCAGAGGGTCCAAATTCGTTTGTTTTTAGGGTGGGTCAGATAATGTTGACAACAGACTGTACGCACTGTGTCAACTAAGTTGCACAGTTTTATAAAATTAGTTATCGATGCCTCGATAGATGGCGTTGAACGATTATTTAAGAGGGAACAGGGCCCGCGATTCTCCATACAAACGTATTCCCCGTTTTTCTTCCTGAATAATGCCCCTAGAGCTGTCATTTTTTTTTTATAAAATCAGAGTCTCTATTAGGCATGTCCCTGTCATTTCCTTTTTTTTCAGCAATTAATAAGTAAGGAAACTATGACCCTCCAAAAATTACAAAAATGCCCCATTTTTACCGCCGTGATTAGAGGACTACCAGACTAATTCGGAAAAGTTTTTAGCATAAAAAAAAATACTAGAAACCTAGATATACTCTTTCTAAAAATTTTAATGTAAAAAAATATTAAATCGGCTTAGTTTTCGAGGAGAAAAAAGGAGAATGCCAAACGTCGTTTTCGTCAAAAAAATTGTGATATAATCGGTCTGAGCTGCAGTTGTCCCTATCGCACTTTACGGGGTTTAACTCGGTTTTTCGGGCGCAGCGCAACGGCAATAGTTTCTTCAAATACCTATTATTCAAATTCCTCGCAGCCCCTGTTCCCTCTTAACTCGCGGTGTTAAGATTTTTCGTCGACACTTTACGGTCCCTGTGGACTTAGAATTATTATTTTGTCGGATTAGCTCGTGTCCCTATCGCGATAATTCGACAGTTACCGCGATAAATTCCGCGCGGACCTAAACTTTTTAACTCATTTCTCTCTGTGTGTGTACAGGATACAGCCGGTAGCTGTGTGCAAACACAGAGAGAGCCGCTCCGTGCTGCCCGGTGAGCAATCACCGCAGCGGTCGCGAAGGCCTACGCCCATTCTAAGATGCTGAAACCCGGCACGCGCGGCTCGCTGGGCCGCGATGCCGGGTCTCCGGAGGACAACCCAGTGCTGGATCGGGCATCGTCGCTGCCTAACATTGGCGATGCGGCGTCCGGTGCACCACTGGCCGGACCTCCCAAGAAGACAAAGAAGAAGATGAAGATGAAGACGCGGCTGGAAGATGAACCGGGGGGGGACCTCTGCTGCGGTGCCCGCCAGCTCACCGACGACATCGGCGCCTGCGCGCGTTGCGCCAATGCCGTCGTCGAGCCGGCTGCACGCAGTAGCCGTCCGTCCCGCCGCGGTCCGTCCGGTGCCGATTCAGGCCCCGGGGCCGGTCGCAAAGCCCAGTCGCGCACCGCAAGCGCGCGCACCGCAACCGTCCGCGCGTACAACCGGGCCCCGCTATTAACCGCACCCGCTGCGCGCAACGTCGTGCCCCGCGCCGCCCACCCCGCGCTCGCACCGCCGCGTACCCCAGTGTCGTCTGCCCACGCGCCCCCAGCACGCACTGCTGCTCCGCCATCGCAGTTCGTCTCGCCGCCCGCACCCTAAACCGGCGCCATCCGTAAGACGGCACCGCCGCTCCCGACCCTCGCTGCTCGCTGGCGGGGCCGGTGATGGCTGAACAGGAGCGGCCAGTAAGTGCCAGCCAACGTTTCGGGCGGGCACCTACCAGGACACAGGCGCCCGCTTCGCCGGCGCCACCCCGACGGTCCACCTGCGACTCGCCCGCGATGCTGTCGGCATGCTCCTCCCGTGCTGGTTCGAGCATGGTGCTGGCGTCCGTGGGCTCGACCGCGACCGGTCGTGGAGACATATCCCCGGATATGACCTCACAACCCGGATCGCGGTCCACCGCGGGCGGCACATCCGCCGCCGCCGCCGCGCCTATGTCGCCGGCGTCATTAACACCATCGCTGGGGTTCAGTTTTGAGTTTGAGCTCGAGGCCAGACCCCAGCGACGACGAAGAAGCTCCGGCGATGCCGCGTCGGAGGAGGCGAAGCGATACTGCCTCGACCCGCCGCGTCCACAGCACGAAAGCGCGACGCGGGGTCGGGGTACACCGATATTGCCTACCTTTGCCGACGCGGCCCGCCGCACTCCACCGCGTTCGCCGACGCTGCCGGCATCAACACTAATACCCACCGGGGCGAGGCTCACAAACTCGCCCCCAGCCACTGACACCAACATTCCCCCCCCCTGCCGCCGCCGCTGGCGCCTCGTCCTCAGCGCTGACTAAAAAGAAGAAAAAAAGAAGCCGAGATACCCTCCGCTCGTAGTGGAGACGCTACCCAACTGGGCCTCGCATTTCCGGGCCATCCACGCGCAGCTGGGCCTGCCCCCGAATGCTCGTCCGTACGGGACCGGGGTGAGATTCACCCCGGATACCAAAGACGAGTATCGGCTGGTCCAGCGCTACCTGACTGGCCTGGAAAAGAATGCAGGCGTGTCATGGTTCGCGTACTCACTGCCAGCGGATCGTAACATGAAGATCGCGATCAGGGGCCTACCGGCGGATACGGACCCGAAGGAAATCGAGGAGGAACTCCGGGCGCTGGAAACCAACCGAAGTATGTGTGCCATATTAAGGGCGCACAAGGACAACCCGGTTGCGTATTCCACGCAATCATAAAGAAGACCCCGGACGTCAGAGAGATCTATGACACCACCGTATTCATGTATATACGGGGTATCAAGATCGAGGCTTGGCGAGGAAAACGTGGGCCCGCACAGTGCCACCGGTACCAGCGCTTCCGGTACAGCTCACACCAGTGCTACCGACCGCTCGCTTGCGTACGATGCGGAGGCGAGCATGCGGCACGAGACTGCCCGCGCCCGCGGGAGGTGCCGGCCACCTGCGTCAATTGCGGTGGCCCGCACCCCGTGAGCTTCATAAAGTGCCCCGTGTTCCAGAAGGAGACCCGGAACCCGTCGCCAGTACGGCAAACAGTGGAGCAGTGGGCATGCCGCCAGCAGTGGCCACAGTGGAGGCACATGTGCCGACGCTTATGGCGGTGGCTAATGAGCCCACGCAAAGAGGCCAAGCCTCCTCGTCCTCTAAGCAGAGGAAGAAGAAGAGGGGGGGGAGGGGAAGAAAACCACCCCCCCGGCGACACAGGAAGAGGAACAAGGAGAAATCATCCCCGAGGCCAGCCCTGTGGCACCAAACACTAGTGGACGAACCTACTAGTAGCGACAAGACGGTGCAGCGGCGAAATGCTGGAACTACTGCTAGTAGGTTTGCCCAAAAGCCGCGTAGCACCACCACCGTCGCCGCCGACGCCATGATGGCACAACGGCCAATTAAAGCAAAAGGAAGCTTCCCTGCGGAGACGAGTGGTGTCGCCCCTACGGCGCAAGTTAGCGCGAAGCAGAATAAAGAATTCACAACCTACGCGATAAGGCTACTGATGGACTTAATCAGAGCTATAAAGCAGGGCCGAGATATCGAATCGGTCATCCTCGACGGTCTGGCCACTTTGCTGTCGCCCTGTGATGGCTAGGCTGTGGAGGATCGTACATTGGAACGCCCGCGGCCTTAGGGATAAGGTCGCCCCCCTCCGCCATCTCCTTCGGGAACAAGATATAGATGTAGCGCTAATTAGCGAGACGCACCTGGGAACCGAAGATAGGGTTAGGTTCCCGGGATATCACGTCTATAGGAAGGACGAAAGGTCAGCTCATCTCTACCGCTACCGCGGTCTGGCGGTACTAGTGCGGCGGAGAGTCGTCCACTAGGAGCTCCCCTTGCCGTCGCTGTCCAGCTTCTACGCCTTGGGTGTACAGCTGCATGTCGCCGGCGAGGACATCAACATCTATGCGTGCTATAAACCGCCCGCGTCTCGCCTAGTCATGGCTGAGCTGCGGGCGCTACTTAGTGCGCATAGTAACGCGACCATCCTTGCCGGCGACCTTAACAGTAAGTGAGGTGATATGCCATATCACGACCTCCTTGGCTATAAGGTTGCTTGTGCTGTCAACAACAATTCTGTTATACATAGTGTCATGGGTACATTAATTGGTAATTCTTTAGCTAAATAAAGCCACGTTCTATTTGGTATTACACTTATTATGCTACAATTTATTTAGCTAAAGATGCCTGACGAAAAATTAGGCAAATCATCGCTATCATGGTATTTCCGACCCGACAAGTTTGACGTCGAACCTGATGTCGCGGACGCCGACGCAAAATGGCTACATTGGAAATCGACTTTCGAAAGCTTTCTCGATAAGGAAAATATTGAAGACGTACCGGATTCTCTCAAGTATAAGCTGTTAATCAATCATTTATCCGCATCGATCTACAAACATATCAAGTCTTGCACGACTTATAAAGCATCTATGAAAGCTCTAGAAGACATCTATGTCAAACAAAAAAACACGATACTAGCTCGACATATTATCCTATTCAATCGAAAACAAAGAATGGACGAGACTATTTCCGAATATGCTAGAGCCCTTCGACTGATGGCCAATGATTGTACATTTGAAGCAGTCACTGCGACAGAACATGAAGAACAGGCAATTCGTAGTGCTCTTATTTCCGGCCTGCTCTCAAGGAAAATCCGTGAACGACTCTTAGAAAACCCTACGCTTGCTCTTACTGAAGCTCTTAATCAAGCCATCACCTTGGAAACTGCTGAGAAAGATGCTCAGACAATCGGTACTTACTCTCCGCAACTAAATGCTGTACCTGAAATCTCTCGAGACAAAGAATCGGATAATCTAGCGGTAGCTTCATCGTCACAAATGCCTCAGAATGCTTCGGCCGCACCGTCATCCTCGTCACAATCAGCAAAGCGCTGTTTCTTCTGCGGCGGAAATGTTCATCCTAGAATATGGTGCCCAGCTAGCAAAGCTACTTGTAATAAGTGTTCGAAGAAAGGCCATTTTGCTAGCGTTTGCAGGTCTTGGCATAACATAAAAGTAGGTAATAATTGGGGTTTCCAGATCAAAGAAGATCTGGAAACCCGCAATTATTACCATTGGGGTTAGAAGATCTGGAAACCCGCAATTTTCCCCTCATTCATCATTTCATTCATTCAGCACATTAGAAAGATCTGGAAAGCCGCTATTTTCACCAATTTTATATTATTCACTATTTAATTGAAAATAACTTTGAAACTGATTTAAATAAAAGGAATTTCATCTTCCGGTAGAATCTGGTAGCATATAACGTCTTCTGAATCAGGTATCACTAATTCACGCATTGTGCTCCTCATTGACGATGTGCCGGTGACCCGACACTTTGCTGAACCCGCTTTCAATTTTTCAGGACCAATCTGCATATCGTTAACTCGGGAGAATATTAGCTTTCTATTACCGCTTTTAAAGACAAGTTTTTGAATGTTTTCCGAATATGCATCATGCATGTTTTGACAGAATAAATCTCCTTGTGTTGTTTCTCTGACTTGAGGTTTTGATGAGTCTGCGCTCGATTTTTTATGAGCGGGCTGCATATCACGGACAAATATAGCCTCACCATTAGCGTTCTGAATAATAATTTTACAAATGCCTTCAGAAGTATATTTTACTGAATCTTGCATTGTAGCTAATATAATTTATTTTTAAATTTGTTTAATTTAGTCTGTGATCCAACCTTTTAACTACAATTTCAGGAATCGAATGTCGCATACTCACTTCCTAGTTCTTGATACGGTTAATTATAAATGTATAATGACATCGCACAGGTGTTACCGGCAATTTATAACGATTAACATTGGGGGATTAGTAGGGATAGGAAACAGTTACCTATTACTAATTGTGAAAAATTAAACAAGTAAGTATTTATTTCAAAAATTTATTATCTATACACCATTTATTTAAACATATTACATTTTTTAAAGCACATATTGTATCATGATAAATACAACTATACACATCATGAGAATGTTCATATTTATTGTACAAGCTTAATAAATTAGGACAACCTTCATCTTCTAAATTATGAATATTATTATTATTTACAATTTTTCTTAACCACAACACTTTTTCTAAACCTTTGGTATAAACACTTTTATTTCTTAAAATATCTACAATCAAATTCTGATGATTTGAATAAGGCACAAATCCGTCTTTCCAGTATATCTTTCTATTACGTTCAATCCAACTGACTTGCCGTTTTTCTAATTTCGTCAAATCGTAAAATGGAAATGGTGGCTTAATTAAAAATACGTGAATTTTTTTATTCCATAATACAGCAATTTCTTTAATGATAAATTCATTTGTTTCTGTTTTAAAACCTTGAACATCTACAATGGCAATCATGTTAACCTGCGCACAATGTTGCTGAGAGGTTTGTATTCCACAAGTCGATCGTTTATAATCAAACAATATGCAGTTGTTTTATCTGGTATTGCTGTAGAACATTCAATCTCCAACCTCACGTCCACTGGACCTGTTTTTAGACTATCGTTTTGTCTTGAGCAGTCCAAGATAAAGAGAGGGGCTTTTTCTTTGAACTCCTTTAGGTCAAGCAACGGGTCTACTGGACAGTTGTAATACGACTGACGAAATTTCACAAACATTTCATATAATATACTATATTTGTTCTCAGAAAACTTTAAGCCTAAAGGTTCGTAGGGATAATATTGTGAATTCAAAAAGAGCGTAACGTTTGTTACTTCACAATGATCGAATACTGAACTGTCTCTAGTTTGATTATTTTTTCGATTAGTTTGTAAACAAAAAATTACATATCGGGGTTTTTCTAATTGTGAAGCAGTTTTAACTGACCAAGAATGCTTTGTGGTTTGGGGTAGTAACGGATACTCATATAAATCCCAGTTTCTAAACGCTATCTGAATAGGTTTATCTCTTTCTAAATGTTTTAAAAGTGTCAGTCGTTCTCGGTCTGATACTTTTATGTGTGGCACCCTCCACTGAACTCTCTCTATGTCTATTTGAAAATGAGCAATATCATCAGTAAGGATAACGCTATTTAAGTTAGTGTTACTTCTGTTCAATATAAGTTCATGTTTGCAATTTATCACTATCTTATTGTAATCCTCTGCAAACCCTAAAACTTTATTTAATGGTATCACAGCACTAAAATTTCCATCACTTTGAAATCCCTGCAAACTCCAACCCCATAGGGCAGCAACTTTATTTTCTGCTTCATTTAATGAGATGTATGATTTTATTGTTGACGTTATTCCAGAATTTTTTATACGGTCTATTTCAATACCATTCATTTCGTATCTGATGTCTTGAAACAAAGACATAACAGGGTTATTAGTGAACGTAACAGTTTTCTTGATTGCTTTCCCATCTTTCCCGAAAAACTTCGCTTGTCCTTCGACGTAAATTGAACTGGCTGATGGTAGGACGTATATGTCTTGCTGGTGGATGGGAATTCTGATTTCATCGTTTTCTCTAAAGCTGCTATTGTAGGGATTGTATGAATGGACTTCGTAACTTTCGATCGAAGTGTCGAAGTGCGGTAATTCAGTAATCTGTAGTATATTCATACTTTAAACCCTAGGGCCTTAAGAAAATCTTTATTTACTTTAGTCAATTTCTTAACTGTTTTCTTACGTCTTTGCACCTTAGCAATCGCAGAAGAACTAAGATGTTTTTCAATCGCTGGGGTATTTTTATAATAAACTATCATTTTGTTTTTCTTAAATGAAGACGTAACTGAACTTGTTCCTCCCCAAAGTTAATACAGTGACCAAATTGATCTACAATCTTAACAGATACCTGTGAAATTATATTTTTGTTTACTGGAAAGTAAATAACATTTTGTGGTATTTCAATGCACTGATGACCTGGAGTAGTATCAGACACAAATTCATGAATAAAATGAGTTGGTAATCCGTTGCAGTACGAACCGTGAACAAGATCACATTCGATTCTGATTACAGACAGACCTCTGTTAGTAACGGGGATACTTGGTCTTGATTTTAATACTGAAAAGTATATCAAACCGCACTCGTATTGATCTGCCAACTGCAGTGGTGGTTGAAAGTATGAAACCAGTTCCGATTTATTTCCAGAGATGGTAACCGTAGCAGACATGCTTCTATACTGGCCTCTTTCGGAAGATCCTGTTTATTATATTCCTTCACTACACCAAAAATTCTTCAAAAAGTTTAAACATAGATGTCCACAATTAAAAGGGTGATCACGCTGAATATTATCATAATTATAGTGAATTTTGGACCCCAAGTATTTTATAAATTCTTTTGGAGGCTTAAGATTGCCGTAACTATCAAAATACTCGATATAATCGTTGTATTTGGCATAGGCTACCCAATGAGAACCAGGATTTTTAGAGCTATCCAAATTTATAACTCCACATTCTTTTTTAAAAGGGTGTTTAGGGAGCTTATCTCTCATAAAGACACCTCTGAAATAGGGAATGTTATTTCCATACTTCAAAATGTCTAAATTAGTCAAGGCTCGTTTGGGTAGCCGATATCTTAGTTTTTTTCTTTTGATACAAAAATTCCGAGCCCATCTTTATGTGGTTTAAGGTGTAGTCCTTTTCCGATACAGAGAGCTTCCATCTTTTCATTGTGTCTCTTCGATTCAGTCCATAACTTTTTAGCCATCTTGAATTCATTAATGGTTTTAGCAATACCAGCTGCACCCCCTGCTAAAGCCCCTACCGCTGATAATCCCGCAAAAATCGGAATCAAAGGCAATACTCCACCAGTTTTTGGTATAGGAATAACACGAGGAAGTTTAATGGATGTATCATCAGCTAATTCTCTGGCAGCGGCCATTGCTAATTTTATTGCCACTTTCTTGCATTTTGGTTTTAATTTTTTAATATGTCTCTTCGTTTTTCTAATAACATTTTTAAATTTGTTTTTTAATCCTTTTCCAGGTTTAATTTTAGGAGAACACTTTTTGCTATCTTGTTTTAGGCCAAAACCAGTTTTAATTTTTGTTGACATAGCGCTGGTTACTAAGCGCGCTGCTAGTTTTTCCCCTACACTAGCATCTGAGGCAAGTGCTCGCTCTTTAGCCATATTTAACAAAACTAAATCTGCCTTGTGGCGATCTTTTAAGTTTGAAGACTTATGATAGGCAATGTCGTGTTGTTTGCAATATTCGTCTAATTTATTAACACCTTTATCTCCACGTGTAAGTCTTTTAATTAATTTAGTGCCAGGCCCACAATAATTGTATCCTGGTAAATGTAATTCAAATGGTAAATGATTTATAATCCAATTGAGAAGACTACTCTCTTCAATACACATCATAAGACTGATCCATTTTGGACAGAATACTTAATAAATATTCGATTTATCAATCCAACTGTTTTCAGAAGAAGGCAAACCTAACCATTTTACTAAAACTCTATCTCCTTTTCTTTTAAGAACTTTCTCAACAAGATATAAATTAGGATTTTTCGTCTTTTGAAGCTCTTGTACATAAAATGCACCTAAAATGGGTTGACCTCTGATTGTATCTTCTATTAAATAGGTGATAGGATTTGTATTTTGTATCATTCGAATTTTAAATATTTCTGTAGACCAGTTGGGAGTGTAACCTTTTTCAAATGTTCCTTTGTACTTACTGATACGCACATAATCACCAATTTTATATTTTCTTCTAATATTATGATTTTTCACCAACTTTGAATACCTTTCTAATATATGTTTTTTATTAATGTTATCCACATTAGCGGGAACTTCATCAATTGTCCGATGATAAGTGTGATTGTATTTGTTAATAACATTATTAAGCGTGTTGTCTATCCAATTGTAGCTGCCTCTTAAACTAAATTCCTTATAGACTTTCGATTTCAATGTCCTGATAAATCGCTCAACTATTGAAGCCTTTTTTGTTGAGAACGTTGAATAATGATTAATGTGATAAGTTTCCATAAGCTTTTGAAATTCATTATTGTAAAATTCTGTTCCTTTATCCGTTTGTAGATTTTTAGGAACACGCCCCTTATTCAATAATTTCTTAAAAGAGTTACATACATCATCTTTGGTTTTACTTTTTAGAGGAAAAGTCCAAGCATATTTTGAGAATGTGTCAATAACAGCAAGAATAAATCTGTAATTTTTATTTTGCTTTGAAATTGATTGCATATCGATTAAGTCTGCTTGCCACAGGTCATCTATATCTTTCATGATAACACATCTACGTGGAAAGTTCAACCTCGCATTTTTATGAATTTCGTTAACCACGTCGGTTTTGCTCATGTTTACAATTCAGTACGTTTGTTTTGAATCCGTCTACAATACTGAATGAAAATTTTATGGTGCTGAGTATTTATTCTTTAATTATGCCAGCTTCTTTCAATTCTTCAACGATCGACAAAATTTCATTATCATGATTTGTGTTGCCAGCATCTCTGGAAGCAAGTAATAGTTTCAATCTCTCAACGAGTTCGTTAGGGTCATCCCAATATACCAAGTCAGTGTTATTTTTGTATTTTTTTAGAGTTGGTAAGCTTCCTCCAGTGTGAAAATTTTCATTTACTGATTCAGAAAATAATGGTTTGATTACGTCACGATATTTTATTCCCTTATCACCTCTTATTTGCCCTCCAGGATTAAAATCTCTCTTATGAGCATTTGTATAATGCAGCATGTCTTTGTAGACAAGTCTATCTTTGCTCGATATTAATTTTAAATCAGGTTTTCTTCGAAGTAAAAGTTCCTTCAAGCCGGGGGTAAAATTATAGGATTTGTCACCAACTTTAATTAAAATGACACTGTCGTCATTCAAACTATCGATTTTAGAAAATGAGACTATAGAATTACCCATTAGCAATGTTTTATTTACACTTCTTATTCCAAACGGTATATTTACACCGTCATAAATATCATGGATATCACGACCCTCTAGCGAAATTTCTAAATCATCCAGTATTTGTTTTGTAGGAGACTTTTTAAGTATTTGTGCAGACTTCACTTTTGGATCGTAGCAGTCTTCAAACTTTGTAGATGAACTAGTATCCATGTCATCCAATTCAAAGTCGTCAGAATTTGGGAGTGGTGTATTTTGTGAATGCTTTATTTTTTCCATTGATATTTTCGAATCGACTAGTGCGTTAAGGGGTTCCGTGACGGTTTTTAGCATTTTATCAAGTGACAAGTTCATAGAGTATTCCTGGTTCTTCATTTGTTTTATTTTAGTCTTTATGGATTCCACAGACTTCATTAATTCTACTTTAATATTCTTTTCCATGTCGTATTGTGACAAGTGTATTCAGCCAAAGAAAATATACTACTAAGTTATATTTGTCTGTTATTGGTTTATATAATTACACATTATTTGCTTAAAATTTAAAAAAGCTATCTAAATTCTGTCTGTACCTTCCATTGCTTAAAGACGAGTCTTTGCAAATACTAACAAAGTTATATGGCTCTCTCCAAACTGTATTACAAATCTTTTTGAATTGATTCCAGGACATATCAGAACTAACATGCTCTTCATAAATATGTTTCAAGTTAACATCGTCTTGCTTAAATATTATGAGAAAGTTTGCATTATCACGCAGCAACTGTTTCGGAACTTTTGAGTATGTTTGACATAAATAAAAGCAATCAATATGTTTATGTCTACCCATAGAGAAGTAATTACGAATGTTTATTTGATTTTCACATGCCACATCATCGAAAATAAATACTGAATTAGTTAGTGCTTCATCTGGGGCTATGACTTCTTTATTATCAGTAAATTCATGAAACTTAACTTGATGCACTCTCTTTATAACTTCTCGTAAGAAGTTGTATTTTGGTTGAAAGTTAGTTTTCGAATACAGGTAAAGATTTTGAAATTTTAGACCATTCTCATGTAACAATAAACTAAGCACGACGTTTGTTTTTCCACAATTCGAGGGACCACATATAATACAACGAATCGTATTCGGTAACAGAATGCTATGCCTAATGTGGTTATCAGAGTCACCAAGATTTATATGATTAACATTAAGTGATGTGTGTTGTTTGATCAACTTCATTTTGACTATTAATTCAATTTCACCCAAACATAGATATATAAAGCATAAGTATAATAAAAACAAATGATTTAGATTGGTTTAAAGTTGTCATGTCAAATGTAAAGCGAAATGTATACCTACTTAAAGTGCTTAACCATTTTATGTTTATGTCTGCTGTAAATAATAATTAATTAGTATGGTATTTATATTCGTGCTCAGTGATCATATAGATTATTAAAATGAAGAAGACTGTAAGGTCATAACAAGAAAAAAAACATGCATCAGTTATAAATAATATTTTATTTCGATATTACAAATATAAAAACAACAATCAACACTACCACTCACTAAATTAATAATGTATGGTATACTTATATTAATTATAAACAAAGGTTACAATAATATTACAATTTATTTACATAAACATTTTTGTATTTCTTTATTTTGACACCAATTAGTTCTCAAAATAAAGTTTCATAGTGACCCAAAGGTAAAGTTTCAATAAGGTTCGTGAGTATTTGTCTCATAACATCATTTCTATTCAATACTACTTTATGAATTTATTTAGAGTTACAGTACATGCTTGAGTGATTTAATTATATTCATTTTATATTTGAAATTGACATTATTTGTTAAAGCTTTACTATAGTGAGATAATTTTAATCTTGAAAAAAATTATTTTTAAAATATGGTTTCACAGTGACCCCATGGTAAAGTTTCTGTTTGGTTCGCAAGTATCTGCCTCTTATCATCATTTTTATTCAATACTACTTTATGAATTTGTTGAGAGTACAGTACATGATTGTTTGATTTAATTATATTTATTTTACATTTAAAACTTGTATCACTTGTTAAAGCTCTGTTGTAATGGCATAGTTTTAATCGATTAGTTACAGCTTTCGATATTCCTTTTGCTTTTGTAATGCAAGTTTTTAGGCTGTTTATGCAATAAAGCTTAGCTCTCAACCCTACAAATTCACTTATGATTTCACCTCCACATTCATCTTTAAATAGTCCTGGAATTTTTGCATTTACTCTCGGTATATTGTAGCAATTATTAGTCTCAAAATTACTTGTGTCGAATTGTCCAACTTCATTTTTTATGTCCTCATAAAAATCTTCAGTGCTGATAAAATAAAGAAGGCTGTCTGTGTCTGTATAACACAGCCTTGCCTGAGTTTTATATTTGTTTTTAATATAATTGTAGTGAAATTTATATAAATGTTGTTTGGCATATTCTAGGACTGAAAACCCGATATAGATAGGTCGGTCTAGAATAATTTTTTCAGGACTCAATTGAATAGCGACAAAATTTTCAGAAAAAATCTTAATACTTTTAAAATTTGGTTTCGCTATTAACTTTTCCGCACTGAGGTGCTTATTTGTTTTGTTATTATAATCGTCCCAATTGGTCACTAATTTTACATTAACCTGTTTGCGTCGATTTTCAATAGTTTTGCCAAATATAGCATTGTTAAGGAGTTTAAAAAAATCTTTTTCAAATACGGTTGTTGAAGCTTGGCGTAAGCTTGTGTTTAGGTCAATATATTTTTGTAAAAAGTTTTCCTGTCTAAAAGTTAAGATACGGTGAATTTTCTTCAAAATAAGTCCATTCAGTAAGCATTCTTTTAAGTGAACGTAGTGTATTACATAGTTGAATTTGTCATATAAATTAGCAATTAATTTAGGTGTTTTGCCTCCAGGAGGTTTGAACTTCTCTGCAGCAAACGGTAAATCACTGTGCTTATTATGTAAATTCTCGGGATAGGCTAAATCTACTTCTAAAATATATCCATATTCAGAATCAGCCGAAATTGATAGTACGTTTATAGTATTTATTTCATCGATTGATAAAAAGCGGAATTCTGAAATAGGCATTTTTTTTGTCATCGCATAACCGTATAAATTATTACAGTCAAGATAAATTAAATATGTTGACCTTTGAGAAGCATCGTAACTAGGTAAATATTTATTATTTGCTTTAGCGTAGCGAAGAGAACATTGTGCCAAACCTCCACGAATGCCCTTCTCCAGGAACTCATATATTTCCACATCATTAATTAATTCTAATTTAATACCGGTATACAATAACATCGCATCCCAGCTTAAACTAGGTGCAGTAATATAGTAGGCCGGATCAAGCTGATAATGATGCAAACAAGTTTGTCTAAATTTTTCAAAAACGTCAGAAAGTAGTAACACGTCGGTTTTTAAATATAAATCTGTATATTCTCCAAGCGATTTTATATTAAATGTTTGCCATATATATTGAGCGTGATTATACTCATCATCGCTAATATGTACGCATGTCAAACTATTGTAAAAACAATATTTAGGTGGTAGTCGATTCTCATTATATTTTGAGATTGCATCCATGTAATCATAGGGGTATATTCCTTTTCGTCGTAGTAGTTTTAACTTATTACAATTAACATCTGAAAATTCTTTTGACAAATTAACAAAATCAGATTCAGACAAATTGTTGACTAATATGTTTAAGCTTGAATTAAGAAATTGAAATGAGTCTATAAACTTAACTTGAATAGGCCTTGAACTGTTCTTTCTGTGGAATAATTTCGTGATAGACATATATTTTTCTTTGGTTTTAGGTATTATTTTAAAAGCACCTTCATATTTTGCTAATTCTGTAATAAATAGGTGAGAATCATAACCAGCTAGGTTATGGAAAATAACAGGCACAAACGGGCAAACTCTAAACATTAAATTACAATGGGAGTGTGCGGCGCCTCGGTACTGAGATGTAATATGATCATGATCCATTACTTTGTCATCAAAGAGCAGATCGTTACAGATGTGACATTTTGTAGCATTTTTGTAATCGTTTTTTTGGTCTGTGGTTAAAGGGGCCACAGGCATTTTACTCGATAAGATGCTGTTAATGTTATCTACATCATTTAGTAAATATTTTATAAATACTTCCACACAGTCGGGCCCTCTATATGTTACATATTTATTTAGCTCCGAATTATGTGAACAGCAAATATAGTATCCAAAACATGAAGGTTCGTGAACCTTATATGTTCGGGTATTTTCAGTTTTACTTATGTTGCAGTTTAGCAAAATACTCTCAAAGTCTGCATAAATAACAAAATTAATTTTTTGTTTTCTTTCAAAGTTTTTAAACTGAAGAATGCTATTTTTTTCAGGTAATACTGTTAATATATTAGGACATGTAGTATGGGCACTATATTTTGTGGCACTCGAGAAAACTTGTAAACACGTCTCACATAGATACATTTTACCTTTATGTTTACTTATTTGACGTCTAACTAATCTGAACAGATTTTTTATTAAACAATAATGTCCATTGCCTTTTCGTTCAATATATAATAAATTTACATGGTGTGTCTTTCTTAAATTTGTCACATATAAGGGACCAGTGACTGCGTTTTTATCATCCAATCCATATACGTTTATACTTATAGTAGGATTTATCTTTTCGAAGTTTTTAATATCATTATACGATGGAGGAAATGATAGACCATTTATATTTAAGACTGATGAAAAAATTGGGTAGGAACTTGTTCTGCAAACATTACATTTTGCTGGATATAATGCTGCAACAACACACCACAAAAAACAATAGTTATCATGGTTTTTTATGTTTAAGCAACTTCTCGTTTTTTGTATAACATGCGGCAAATCTATGTAAGTACCGCCTTTTAAAGGAGAATATTTGTTTATATTAATTTCCAGGTGACTTATACACAAACAGGACCAACCAGATTCACGGTGTTGGAATTCTGAGAGTTTCCTCTCAAATGTGTTTATTGTATTCAAATAAAATTCATGTATATCAGTATTTTTGTATATAATGTTAAATTTTGTGTTAAATGACTTAAGCTGTTGCTCACCAGATTTTGGGAGAATAAAGTAAGCATAAAGCTCGAAGTTTAATTTAACACAATTATGTTTATTTAGACAAGCATTAATTAGTTTTATGACTTGATGCTGATTATCCATTAGGAATTCCTCAGGTGTAAGGTACTCCATCGATGGATTCAGTTTGTAACTTATTATTCTCATTCTAAAAGCCGTAGCAATAATATCAATATTTTCATATTTGGTTTTTATTATGCAATTAGATTTGTGTAAATTCGTTCTCACATGATAGTGATATTCATTTTTCGGTATTTCAATATGACATTTTTCACAATTCATTATATCATTATAATTTGTTATTTTTCCAGGAATTGGTGAAACTGTAAGAAAACAAAACAATGAATTTTTAATTCTTGAATATATTTCTTTAATACATCATAATATAAACCTAAAAAGACATTAAAACAGAATACTAGTACATAAAAATCATTTCGTAATATTGAGATAATGATTAAAATTAAATGTCGTAAATAAGCAAGTAACTCATGGTGAAAAAATAGTATTTATAGTAATTAGATATTTGTAATGGAATACTAATATTTTAGTAATAGTTGCTAACAAATGTTGGTGGACACTTTACAAATTCTTTTCTAGTTGCCATAATAAAATTAGTCAGGTGCTGCCATGCATCTGTGTTTTCAGATGTTTGGTTTTTCACAGTAACTATTGCTTGGCGCCATCTGTTAATTGGTTGAACGTTTTTAATTTCATCGCACCGGTACACTTTTAAATCTATATAGTGCGTACCGGGCTTATGCTCGTACGTCTGGCGCGAATGACCGTTAGCAAGGCGCCGAATTAAATACGAAGTTAATTGTATTGGAGCTTTACCGGGAACAGCGACATCTTCTTTCTCGTCATCTTCACTGTCAGTCCCGAAGAGGTCGTAAGCTGTAGCCTTCTTTGGTGGTATTGGCTTGAAGTACGGCTTCTTCGGAGCTGACCGCGACGTACTCGGGGCCGGACTTGCTCTCGATGGCGAATGTGATGCAGTCCGCGCTGCCGCCTCCGGCTCCTTCGTTTGAGTTGGCACCTGCTTCCTTTTCTTCGTCTTTTTCGCGACTGGAGGTTGCACTTCGTCGTCAGACGGGAAGAGAGTCTCTGCGTTCTCTAGCGACCTGAAATAATATAAAATTAATTTATTAATTATGCTATTTAATCAATTCATAAGCAGGATTCGAACCTGGAATCCTGGCTTTCCGTGCCAATACACTAGAATAGTGTATACATATGATACATTATTAGAATGAATATTAGAATAATTACATAGAAGATATCATTATGCCTGAATTTCCTGGGTATCGAACCCAATGTCTCATGCTCAATAGTCGAGATTACTAGCACTCGTCTAAGGAGTTCCCTGTTATAAGAATAGTTAAACAATAGAATTATTAATATATAAAATAATAATGCTACTTACATTTTAAATAGTGCAGCGAAGTTTTGATGTACGATGATGATGCCACTAGCTCTGGAAGAGGTGTTTTGTGGTTGAACTTCAGCAGCGGGACGCTTAAATAGTGATAAATCTACGTCATATTATCCCAAATTTGGGAAGACGCACGTGTATAGAAAATGCTGTGTCAGTTGTCTGCATCCAAATGCAGGTTTGTGATGCGATATTGTAAACAATATTATTTGACTTGCCTGTTGGTCTAGTGGTTAGTGGTCCTGACTGCTATGCTGGAGGTCGTGGGTTTGATTCCCACCCCACCCCCAAATGTTTGTGTGATGAATACGATCATTTGTCTGGGTGTAATTTATCATTTATCTATAATATATGTATGTATTTAGAAATATCTAAGTATGTTTATCAGTTGTCTAGTACCTACTCATTAACACAAGCTCTGCTTAGCTTGGAACTAGACGGCATTGTGTGATAGGTAGTTGGTGAAATACACATCTGCCTAACTGGGAATTAACGGTGTGATGATATATCGATCAACCTTAATTTATGAACAAATAACAAATAAAATCATTACTTACCATTCTATTTGTGGCAAAATATAAGATACCTTAGCTTTAAAAATATCATAATAATAACAGGCGAAACCAAACGTTGCAATAGTATGTCGATATTGCTATATTGTTTTGATTCGTCTCCTTAAAGAGAATTCAGCTTACGGTGCAACTTTGATATACTATTAACATACCATGAGTTTGCTTGCTTAATCATCTGAGTAAAATGTATGAAAACGATAACCGTAAACATAAGGGCAGTAGTATTATTTTATCGATATATATTTACAATAAATAATAAAATGATAGGTGTCGTAATGTCTTACGTTTCCTATTTCACTATACCATTTTTGGAAAAAGATATGATATCTAACTTAAAAATGTGCGATTTTGAACTCTATCCATAAAATTAAATTAGGGTATATAAATAGAGAGAAAAATCATTTAAAATCTATTCGAATTCTACACTTGACTGTTACAACTGGCTTGATCGTGTATTATTGGTAAGTTTTAATATTATTCTTCCGTATTTTATCCAGCATTATTATCAGACAAGACAGTATAATCGATGTTTAATACATATAGGTCTGGTACATATTTTTTTCTATACAGCACTATGTTTCAATCGCAATTGTTGTTTTGAGATAGAATATCATGGGTTAACGAAATACTAATTTAGACTATTATTTTCCAGGTGTTTAACAAAGTCGGGACATAGAATTAAATATGTCACACTCACCATCCTACAGTCCTGTTTTAGAAAACATTAACCTACAATGTGATGTAAGTATCTAAGTAATCATCGATATTAGCAATTGAATTCATATTTATGATGCTTTTTAATAGCATAAAATTATTCATTGTTTCAGAATTTGATAGATTGCTCCGATCCAGTTCTTAATCCATTTTACTATGCTCAAGACCGAGAAAGCTGGTATGCCGAAGTGGCGGAAAAAGCGTGTGAAGAGAGTAGACAGCAAAAAATACAAGAGAAAAAAATAAAGAAGAAGAAAAAATCAAAACCTTTTAACCTTTATAATACTGGTGTCTCATATTGGAGACAGATAACAATAAAATTCTATTGTGTCTGCTAATTGCGCGCGCGACAGATTAAAAACACATCTTTTATTACGCGTAAAGAGCCCGGACATATTCACCGAATTATAAAAATAATTGTACATGATGTGGAAGGCCGTCAGATGAACGAAATAGACAGTGACCCCGACAGTGCAAGCGTGAACATACAATATTTAGTCCGTAGTGATATTGATGACATAATGAGTGAAACCGAGTATTTAGTTGCTAAAATAGTTAAAAAATTAAGTTCAACTTCATGTACCTAATATTGATGTTTAAAATAGACGTATAATAGTTTTATTATTATTATTTGTTTTTCAAATGGTTACTTTCTACTGTAAATATTCATTATAAATAAAAGTATTTAAAATAAAGTACCTTTTATTTCTACGTCATAACATTTAAAATAAATCGTGACTACACTGCTTATATAAGGTAGCGCGATGGACAATGGCGAGTGCACTTCATTCTCGGTAGTCTGTCGTATCGGACATACTATACCGACTGTTGCTCCAATTTCAGTGTCATTGAAATGTTGAATGAATGTAATGATAGATTATAATGTAGAAACATAATTACGAATGTTCAATAAAATAAATGGTTCATATTAAAATTTCTCATGATATCTATTACATTAAAATTGTTAAATAATAAAGACCACTCAATAGTCACGTCAGAATATTTTGCAAGTACTATTTAAAAGCAATGAATGATGGCTGTAATTAGGTGTTTCTGTATCTGAAATGATTTTAAAATGAATGGTAATAATTGCGGGTTTCCAGATCTTCTTTGATCTGGAAACCCCAATTATTACCTACTCATAAACTCTGTGTGAAATGATGAACATCCTAGTCCCAACTCAAGCAGTGATCAGTTTTATAGCGGGGCTATTTCCGCTGCTTCTCCTTCAAGTCTTAGGAGTGCGACAATCCGTATCACAATAAACGAATATAAAGCTGATGTTCTCGTCGACACTGGAAGTTCAGTCAGTTTCATAAACAGCAAAGTCACCCGCATCATGAAGTTGCCCAAGAGACCGTGCAAACAAACTGTCAATCTCGCCTCTCTTAACCAAGTCTCGTTCGTTGAAGTGGTATGTTTCGCAACTATTAAAATGAATCAACATACTTACAAGCAAACACCTCTTTTAGTAGTTGACAACCTCTGCCCAGACGTTATCATGGGTCACGACTTACTTAAACAGCATTCAAGCATCCAATTCAATCTGGGAGGTCCCGGCGAGCCCTTACAAATCTGTAATATTCTACAATCCTCAGTTCCGCCCGGCCTCTGTATTCACCAATCTTTCGCCAAATATCCAAGCGATTGCTGTCAGAAGCAGGCGCTATACTAAAGAAGACGCTGACTTCATAAAAGAAGAAGTGTCTAAGTTGCTCCAAGATGGTGTAATTGAAAAAAGTATTTCCCCTTGGAGGGCCCATGTTCTCGTAGCGGGAGGAGAGGCCCATCGAAAGCGGCTCGTGATCGATTATTCAATGACAATCAATAAATTTACTAACCTAGATGCCTTCCCCTTGCCCAATATCGAAACGGTTGTGAACAACGTATCCAAATTTAAAGTCTTTAGTCAGATAGGCTTAAAATCAGCCTATCATCAGGTCCCAATCCTGGAACATGAGAATATATATACAGCGTTCGAAGCGAATGGAAAACTCTATCAATTCACACGCATTCCGTTCGGAGTTACTAATGGCGTAGCTGCTTTCCAACGGACTCTTGACTTCATAATATCTGAAGAAAAATTTGATGGGACGTACGCTTACTTAGATGACATAAACGTTTGCGGCAAGGATGTTAAGGATCACGAGCGCAATCTAAAACGTTTTATGGACGCCACTAAAAAGTATAATCTAACTCTGAATGAAGAAAAAAGCGTTCTAAATAAAACTAAGATCAGTCTTCTTGGCTATACCGTGGAAAATCATATTATCCGACCTGATCCTGATAGACTAAAGCCTCTACTAGACCTCCCCGCACCGACTAAATCAAGTGAACTGAAACGAGTCCTAGGAATGTTCGCGCACTATGCAAAATGGATTGAACGTTTCTCGGAAAAGATAAAACCCCTCACCTGCGTCACAAGCTTCCCGTTATCGAGCGACACTCTCAAATGTTTCGAGGAAATAAAGCAGGACATCAAGGCGGCAGCACTAGCAGTGATTAATGACGAAATATTTACCGTTGAAACGGATGCTTCAGAATTCGCTCTGGCGGCTACACTCACTCAACAAGGACGACCTGTAGCATTCTTTTCACGAACTTTGTCATACTCCGAATGCAAGCAATCCTCAATCGAAAAAGAAGCTTGCGCAATAGTGGAAAGTTTAAAAAAGTGGAGACACTACCTTATTGGCAAATATTTCCTTTTAATAACAGACCAACAATCGGTAGCCTTCATGTTGAATCAGAATCATAATAGTAAAATCAAGAACGAGAAAATCTCGCGCTGGCGATTAGAATTGTCTTGTTTCAAATATGACATTATTTATAGACCAGGCTGCGAAAATGCTGCTGTGGACGCTATATCCCGTGTGTGCGCCTATATGAATATCAGTAAGCTAAAGGAGCTCCATAACGCACTTTGTCACCCAGGGGTGAAGAAAATATCATTGGGTGAGATCCAAAAACTTGCCCTATTAGAACGACATCAAGAAGATGACTGCCTCGTGCCCGACCTGCGCCGAGATAAAACCAAGGTTTCTCAAAATCAAAGGACACTTGATCAAAGCTATGGCCCCTCTCGAACGTATCAATAGATATCATAGACTTCAAGGGGCCATTGCCGTCTAACACCTCCAACAAGTACATATTAACGATAATCAACGAGTACAGCAGATTTCCATTTGCATATCCATAAGATATGACATCTGCCACTGTCATCAACTGCTTGAAAGATCTCTTCCTTACGTTTGGCCAGCCTCTCTATGTTCATAGCGATAGAGGCTCATCGTTTATGTCAGAAGAATTCAAGTCATTTCTAAGAATAGCAAACATAGCCTCATCTAGAACGACACCTTACAACCCCCAGGGTAACGGAGTGGAACGTCTAAACGGGGCTCTCTGGCGAACTATCCAACTCAGCCTCCGGTCAAAGGGACTATTACTGAAAAACTGGGAAGTGGTACTGAAGGATGCATTGCACTGTGTACGTTCTCTTTTATGTACAGCTACTAATGCCACCCCACATGAAAAACTTTTTAAATACCCTAGAAGATCCCAGAACGGAGACTCACTGCCATCCGGGCTTACACCAGGCCCAATATTGGTAAAGAAGAATGTCCGACAATCTAAAACAGACCCTCTAGTCGAAGAAGCTGAACTCCTTGAAACTAATCCTCACTATTCTCTTATTCGACGGGACAATGGGGAAACATCAACAGTATCGAACCGTCAATTGGCACCGTTCCCGAATACCGTTGACTACAGTGGAAATGATTCAATTCAATTCAATTCAAAATATTTTATTTCACATAAACCTACAAGGGCACTTATGAAACGTCAGTAGCTAGGTGCACGGTTCCAATTGGTCGTTTCCTATGGAGAAGAGCCGGCAAGAAACTCCACGGTTACTCTTTTAAAAATAAATGGTATTTACAATCTTTTCGAGTTACAGTGTTTATAGGTATGAGAGGACACTGTAGGCCTATCAACAAGTACCAGGTACTTAGCAAGATAGAAAACGATCGACAGATCTAAAAGTCGGTTATGCCTACAACGTTCTCACATTCACAAAATATAAAAGAGAATCTTTATAAAAAAAAAACAATTAAAAACCTATTTAAACTAAATGGCATGACTGCCACTAAAGCTGTAACAAATCTATAAAAAATATAGTATACTGAAGTTATATAATGTCAAATAATGAAAAGATTATGTCAAAAAAGTACGTAAATGAAAAAAATGAAAAATAGGTAAAATCAAATAATCATCTTAATTTGGGAGCAGTTAATAGACATAATTACATAGTAATGCCGTTATTGAGGTACCAGGGAAGCCACATGTGCAGAAGGAATTATTGCCAAACTTCCTTGTCTTCAACGTAGTCTTTAATCTTATAATATGCTTTTTTGATAAGGACACGTTTAATGTGGGTTTTGAACTTTCCATCACTAAGTTCTGTAACCGACTTTGGCAACTTGTTATAAAATCGAATACTGTTTATAACAAATGACTTACTAGTTTTAGCTAACCTAAATTTGGGTATCACAATTTCATGTTTTCTACGTGTATTTATATTATGGATATCGCTTCTAATTTTGAAAAGTCCTAAGTTTTTCCGAACATACAAAATACTTTCTAAGATATAAAGAGAAGGCTGAGTTAGTATATCAATTTCTTTGAATTTATTTCTAAGGGACTCACGAGGACCCATTTTATAGATAGCGCGAATAGCCCTCTTTTGTAAAATAAAAATGGAATCTACATCAGCTGCCGATCCCCACAGCAAAACGCCATAAGACATAATACTGTGGAAATAAGCAAAGTATACTAACCTAGCTGTGGCTACATCAGTCATCTGCCTTATTTTTCTTACTGCATATGCAGCCGAACTTAATCTACCTGAAAGAACTCTAATGTGGGCGCCCCATTGCAATCTCGAATCTAAAGTAATTCCTAGAAATACGGTTTCCGTAATATCTTCTAGTTTCTTACCATCAAGTTTTAAATTTAGACCTACTTGAGGTACATTTGGTAGTGAGAACTTAAGACATTTAGTTTTGTTCGCATTAAGTAAAAGATTATTAGCTGCGAACCATTTCGAAAGAACTGCTAGACTATCGTTGACATGTATAACATCCGTATCTTTTCTATCAATTTTAAAAATAAGAGAAGTGTCATCAGCGAATAGAATTATGTCTGATAAGTTAGCCATCATGTAAGGAAGGTCATTAATATAAACTAGGAATAGGAAAGGGTCAAGAATTGATCCTTGAGGCACGCCCATCTTAACTAGAGACCCCAAGGATGTCGTCCCGTTAATGTTTACTTTTTGCTGCCTGTTTGATAGATAGGAAAGAACAAGATCACCAGCTTGCCCACGAATTCCGTAGTGGTGTAATTTACAGATCAGTGTTTTGTGGTCAACGCAGTCAAACGCTTTTGAGAGGTCACAGAAAATGCCAATTGCATCCTGGGACTTCTCCCAGGATTCCAAAATGTGACTGATGAGTTTTACTCCAGCGTCAGTCGTCGACCTACCTTTCGTGAAACCAAACTGGTAACTATGTAAAATCCCATTTGAATTAAAATGTGACAACATCTGGTCTAGCATGATTTTTTCATATATTTTACTCAATGCTGGCAGCACAGATATAGGTCTATAATTAGAGGGATCACTCTCAGTACCTGATTTGAAAATTGGTACTACTTTACTATGTTTCATTAAATCAGGAAACGTACCGCTATCTAAACATTGATTAAATATGCCTGTTAGGACAGGGGCAATTGAGTCAATGATATATCCAAGAACCTTAACGGAAATCCCCCATAAGTCTTCAGTGTTTTTTATGTTAAGACTTTTGAATGCTTTTGTAATTGTGACAATAGAAATAGGCTTGAATCCAAAACTTGGAATGTCCTTACTGAAGTTTTCTTTTAGAAGAGATTCAGCTAATATAGATGATGAGGGGAGAGATTTCGTAACCTCTATTGGGATGTTCGTAAATAAATTTTCTAGTGCCTCAGCAACTTTTAAGTTATCTGAAATGGTTTCATTATCAATTTTTAAAGACAATTCATTCTGATCTCGCTGTTTTGTGTTCCCAGTTTCTTTGTTAATTACCTGCCACACAGCTTTTATTTTATTGTTAGAAGTACTAATTTTGTTACTTATTAATTTAGATTTAGCTTGGGCGCAGACTCGTTTGAATATTCTAGAGTAGTTTCTGACATATTATGAAGGGCTTGATCAGAAGTCAATGATTTCTCGTTGTACTAATTATATAAAATATCTCTGCTTTTTCTAATGCCAGCAGTAGCCCATTCATTAAATTTTGGTTTAGCATTGATTGTTACTTTTTTTACAGGACATGCTTTATTGAATTCATGGCATACTGTAGAAAATAATGTACCGTAGTTTATATTGGGGTCTTGTGAATAAAAACTAGCTGAGAGATTGCTAGTTGAGAGATTGCTAAGAACATTATTATTAAACGTTTTCAATTTTTTTTTTGTGAGAGGTCTTAATTCTATGGTTTTGTCTAGGTGTAACTTTTTATGTAAGTCAAATGATACAAGTTGACCAGTATGGTCAGACCTGACACCACTAATTAAGCACGAGTCTTGTACTTGACAATTAGTAAATATATTGTCAATGCATGAAGCTGAGGTTGCTGTTATTCTAGTCGCTTCATTAAATATACATTTTAAATTAAATGATTTAAACAATGATATAAGCTTACATTTATCCGGTGAGTTAACTAATAGATCAATATTTAGGTCACCACAAACAAAAACTAATTTATTATCTTTAAAAAGTTTGCATAGTATTTCTTCCATAATTATTAAAAAAGATGACAAGTTTGAGGCTGGTGGTCTATAAACACATAAGAAAGTATGGCCCTCAACCTCTGCACATGCTACCTCACATAAGCGATCAACAGAGCAAGCAGTGATATCCTTCCTTTCCTTATGTCTGAAGCAACTATTGCATAATATCAAGGTACCCACCCCCTATTGAGGACCTGTTAAACGCACTGGCAACTGAAAAATTATTTACATTAAACAGCATCCTATCCGGTCTTAACCAGTTTTCACAAAAACATAAGATATCCATATGATATTTATCTATTAACAATTCAACGTCTAGGATTTTGCCAGAAAAGCGATTAATATTTTGATGATACAGTAAAATATTCTTATTATGCTTCTCTATTGTTGAGTCTAAAAGTTTAAAGAATCTATTACAGTATTATTAGAAATACTAGATAATACTGTTTCGTCACTTAACCTAGTCTCAGTTAAATTATCAATAACTGCGTGTATATTGTAAGCTAACAAAGTAGCCAATACATGTTGACTTTTCTTGGGAAGAAATGATAGTTTTCAATCAGCTTCTGAAGAGATGGAAGACAGCGCTACAGCTCCACCCGAAACTGACACCCCGCCGCTATCATCGCCGCAACGTTCAGAGGGTCTACGTAGCTCGCCGCCTTCTCAAATACTCCAGATCGAAGCTCTCCCGCGGAGATCAAACAGGACCAGAAAGCCGCCCTCCTACCTAAGCGACTTTGTGGTAGATGGAGAAGGGAGTGAAAACTCGACCGGGGAAGAATGAGGTGATATGCCATATCACGACCTCCTTGGCTATAAGGTTGCTGGTGCTGTCAACGACATTCTAAATTCTTTAGCTAAATAAAGCCACGTTCTATTTGGTATTACGCTTATTATGCTACAGTAAGCACCCGTTGTGGAACTCAGCGCTCACAAACAGTGACGGCCGGCGACTCTTCGCAGACGCGGAAGCCTTCGGGTTTACGGTGTCCGGCCCGGAGACGCCCACACATTATCCGGACACGACGAACATGCCGGACATGCTGGATATCGTAGTCCACCGAGGGCTACACCGCCAGATCACGCAACAAGTGATATGATAACAAGTGGTCCGACTGTAACTCATCATCGAGTTACAGTCGGACCACCAACTCGTCGTCTTAGCGGAGCAGCCGACCCGAGCGACTGAAGCCACTGGCGCCACGTCGATCAACGGACTGGACGCTGTTCACAGAAAGGATGGAGACCACCACGCCGACTAGGCCTATAGATTCCTCCGCGGACGTAGAACAAGCGGCGGATGACGTCACTGCTTGCATACAGAGCGCCTTAGAAGTGGCGACAACGGTGCGACCGGAGGGGAGAGGGCTACTGCCGCCCCTACCGGTGCGTATCAGCGCGATAGTTGCCGCGAAAAGGCGCCTTTGCAAGCAGTGGCAACAGACAAGATGCCCGACCATGAAGAAGGAGCTAAACCGTCTCGCGGAGAAGGTAAAGGCCGAGTTATCGGCCCACACCGCCGCGGGCTGGGAAGAGAGAATAGACGCTGCTGTTGACAGCTGGCCGTCTATACATCGTCTTTGCCGCCAGCTGTCGAATACCCCAGCCCCGGTGCACCTCTACTCAACAGCGACGGGGCGCTTAAGTATGTAGCAGAGGACCGGGCGGAGGTCTTCGCCGAGCTCCTGGAGCGTCAGTTTCGCCCAAACCCGACCGACGACGTCGAGCATGTCGCAGCGGTCGAGCAATACCTAAGAGACTACTTCGCATCGCCGATAACTCCCGAGGAGAACCCTATCTTCTTCTCGCCGAGCGCAGTTAGACGCGACATCCTAAGGACGAAGCACAGAAAGGCCCCCGGTGCTGACGGTATCACCAATACAGCGCTGCGCCACTTGTCGTTCCATACAGTAGCGGCACTGGCGCGCCTGTACACGTCTTTCCTACCCCGTGGAAGGAGGGGCGCGTCATTATGCTGCCCAAGGCGGGAAAGAACACAGCGAAGCCGGAGAGCTATCGGCCCATCACTTTGCTGCCGACAGTCTCCAAGGTGTTCGAAGTACTCCTGCTGCGACACCTCACACAACATATCACCCCACGCCCGGAGCAATTTGGGTTCAGTGCGGAACACAGCTCGACGCTCCAGCTGTCGAGGGTACTGCACCGCCTGACAACAGCGCTGGATAAGAAGGAATGCTCGGTGGCAATATTCCTCGACATGGAGAAGGCCTTCGACCGTGTGTGGCACGACATCATTATTTATAAGCTTGGCACCTCCGACGCGCCCCGTCGCGTTGGAAAGGTGGTCGCATCCTTTCTGTCCAACAGATCTTTTAGGGTGGTGGTCGACGGGGCGCTATCCGGCGCCCACCCAGTGCTGGCAGGAGTGCCGCAGGGCAGCTGCGTGTCGCCTGCGTTACACGCGCTACACCGACGACATCCCCACCACGACAGAGACGACGCTCGCGCTGTATGCTGACGACGCCGCGTACATCACTTCTTGCAAAGCACGCGGCGGTCAAAATGCAGCGCACTGGGTCAAATACCTGGGTGTGACCATCGACTGCCGCCCCACGATGGGGCCCCATGTCCGCAAGGTCACCACGTAGGGTAGGGTCACCCGCTACCTCCTTAAACCTGTGCTCTCATCCCGCATCCCGGCGCGCGTCAAGTTGGTCGTGTACTTAACGTACATACGCCCAATCTTGACGTACGCCGCCCCAGCGTGGTTCGCCCTCACGGAGTCGAGCCGCAAGACGCTCCGCGCGCAACAAAACCTTGCGCTGCGGACCATAGTTGACGCTCCTCGCTTCTTGAGGAACGATGTACTCCACCGGGACCTCGGGATTGAGAGCCTGGTTGAGTTTGTAGGGCGACTCGCGAAGGTTATGTTCGCGCGTGCTGACGCATCTTCCTGGACCCATGTCAGACAGATAGCGCCACTGCACGCGCGTCCACCTGACGCGAGACCCCTGCCCCGCGACCTGGTAGCGGACAACTGACCCCATCGCACCGGATATGACGCCTCGAGTAAGCCGCACCCAGCAGCGCTAACATGACAAGCACGAGAAAGCTCTTTATCTCGTTTTGTCGAAATTTGTCTACAATTCTGACGTCATTCTAATCCCTAACATGACCGTCAACGACGAGATATCTCGAAAAAGGCACTTTGACACTTCTATATCTCGCGACGAGAAACCGATGTTGCAAGTTATTAAAAACAAATTATTTTTATGATAGCAACATCGGCTTGAGATTCCGTTTCATTCATTCAATGGTGCCGATTCTCTTGTCACAAATGCCTCTAAACTAGACTAAAAATCACCTAAATATAGATTATTCTTGTCAACCGACGATTTTCCATTCTGAAATAGACTAAAGTGACACAACTTAACTATATTTTAGTTTGACGACACTGAGCTATTAATTTAGTGAAAATGGCAATTTTGTCGTTCAGAATTTGATGTTCTTCACCTAAAATTTTGATTTTCTAAGTATTTAATCGCGATAAAAAAATTAACTAAAATCACACCAACACCTCGACGGTGCAAAAACAATACTGACTTTTTTTCTTTTCTCTTGCTTATATCTCGAAAATGGTGCGTCCTATCGCAAAAATAATGAAAATTTCGACCCCCTTTAGAAAACCCACAAACCCCTAACACTCAACATGTAGGTAATATTTTTTCATATTTTCCATACAAAAAACGAAAAATTCCATATAAAACACGACGTTCAAATATAAATAGTAGTTTAAAACTAAGTATTTTCATTATTATTATATTGTAAAATAAAATGATGACTAAAGTAAGTACAATTATGAAACTGCCATGTTATTTTGGAGTTTTTTTTTTGTATCATAATTTTGTCTACTCTTCTCGTCGTCAAAATCGACGACGAGTAAATACGAGTAAATGATAGAAAAATCGGAGATTATCTCGTGTTGAATTGTCAAAAATCGAGATAACTATGGTGCCATGTTAGGGTTTGTCGAGTAAACATCAATTTTGACAGAAGCAGTCGACTATTTTGTATGGAAGCACTGTCAGAAAACGAGAAAGTGACCGAAATAGACAAAAATTACTCACGCGAGAGCGAGTAATTGTCGCGTGTGTCATGTTAGGCCTGCAGGTTACACGCAGCTCACTCGAAATAATAAGACTCTACAGATGTACACATACATCTGTTGCGTGGCGTGTTCTAAGTTAATATAGGCATGTCACGTAACTAAATACAGACAACCTTAACTACACATGCATCCTACATAACACGTGCAGGCGCGACGCGCGCACGTTGACACTGAGCAGTGTTACACAACAGCACAAGCTGCTCACACAAACATGACTGTTTATCCCTCAATCCGTAAACGTCTAGATCTGCCGGTCTATTCTGTAACCATCTCACCGTGAAAATGTAGGTGAAGTGAGCTTGAAGTGATCTGTCATTCCACCTGCTACTAGGGACTGACAGCTCACTCCGAGCTCACTTCACCTAAGTTTTCACGGTGAGATGGTTACAGAATAGCACTACTGTAAGCGGGGCGAGGGTAAACTACATATCTACCTGTAGGTGCATTGAGTCGGCACCTCCGTCGCTGGTCGTTTTCGTCGAGCCTCCCCCAAGTAACTGGGGGTCTCACTCGGCGGGAACAGACCGCCGGGGTGTCGTGAAGAAAGCGACGCTATATGAAATAGCGTCGCGACGTGCCTTCCGAAATATTCATAGCAACCATTCACACAGGCGTAGCTTGCTACACCAAATGCTACAGGCCGCACTAGGCCGAATATAGTGAGCGGGCCTCTGTTGAGCCTCCGCGGGCGAGGGGCGAAGCCCTGACCCCGCTCGCCACGCCCCCTGGCGGGGGCGTCGCAAAATCTCGTGTCATTATTCTGTTCGCACTTATCGCCGCGAAGAGGCGTCTACGCAAGCAGTGGCAACAACTGAGATGCCCAATAATCAAGACTAGAGATGAGTCGTACTAGGTACACCTAGTCCAAGTCCGTAGATAGAAATACTCGATCCAAATATCTGTTCCACCTAGTCCACGAAGAACGCATTCTTTATAGTATGCTTAGTCTTTGCGTACCAACGATACGTATAGGTACACATACCGACGCACGTGTTATATAAAGGTAATTATTATGTCTAAAAATAAATAATATGATATATAAATGTAATTATACTTGTTATACGAGTACCTATAAATGTAATTATCATCTATGGGTAATTTACTAAATGAATTTAATAACAAACTTATTTTTTATAAGTAAGTCAAACACTGATTTGACTCAACTGTTGTGTTATTGTCTCCAATATCTTGGTTGAATTATGTAGTAGGGTTTATTTGTTGTTCCTATATTTAAATACTAAATTATTTTGTTAAGAATATCTAAGAGATTAGTTTACGTATAAATTATATTTTTGTGAAGGCATTATTACAGTTTATAGTTTAAAAGTATTTGTTTTATACTAATAGTTCAGTTCATTTTATCTGTGGCAATATTCATGTTAGATAGTTAGTAAGGGTAGACAACTGTCATTTGAAATGCTTTATAAGGTCGTGTAACTTAATTCTTGTTCTCTTTTCTGTACGTGTCACTGGACTGGTAAGAATATAAAAGCTTATGTTAACATCTAAGAACAGACCCTGAGTGGTGTCCATGTCCGTAATATTGAGTTGCTAAAAGCTAATATAAGGAAATAATGTTGCTTATCAGAAGTTCTGCTTTTATTGTAAAATGGATTGAATTAAGGATCATCAGATCACTTCTGGTGAAAGATCGACTGACTACAATGTTCATGTAAGTTAAATTGTCATTATATCTTGATTCTTGCTGATAACTATGATGTTCTGAATGTATTAAAATATCGCTAATATTGCTACATAAGTGTTAAATCGAATTAAGGAATATTCATATCCTATTTCTTGTCATTGATAAAGTTGTTAGCTTTAAGAAATGGTCCAAGAGATTAATGTAATAACAAAACTAAATGCTAATGTAAAAATGTCTTGATAAAATACTTCAAAACAAGCTTCCGTGCAGTTTCTTATCCTTCTTCTCCACGAAGACCTAGATTTGGAACGGATAACTAGCTTTCTCATTAACAATACCTATTTATTGACAAGTCTAATTGAAATAAATGCCTAGTCTTGTCTCCATGTGCTTTCTTATAATCATTTTCCCTACACACCATATTCATAGATATTAAAATACCTACATGATTAAATAATTAACTAATAGGTAACCATCCTGACACTCAAAAGTTGATAGTTAAGTATATCAAAGACTCTAAATGTTGATAGTTAAGTATATCAAAGCCTGTAAATCTAGTATATCTAATTAATCTTTTTCTCACACACGCAATAATGAATTATAATCTTCCCTTCATACTTTACACAGGCTTAGGAGTGTCAACGTAAAGATTTATCTACATTTTATATTGTTGGCGTATTTAGAAGATTTCAATTTATTCTTTACAGTAATCAGATTTTTTTTGGTTCGTTTTTTGTTTTTTTTTTGTGTGACGTCGAGCAGGTATCAATAGCGAGTCTGCGTCCACCGAGATCACATTCGCATGAGTCCGTGCAAGTCATGTGCATTTGGATTGAGTGATCTTTTTTATTTCGTGACAAAATCTGATTGTACATTTAGTCAAAAATAGTCAAAACTCATACATAGCCCAAAGTAAAAAAAAAAAACACTCAAGGGGCTTCAATTATTGCCGAAAATGTGGATCACTCAATTCAGACATTTCGCAAAAACGGCTATGAGCCAAATCTACTACAATCTACTGACTAAATTAATATCTCAAAAATTTGTTAAAAATTTGTCACAACATTTTTTAAACCCATCATGGCATTTAAAGCTTCTTCCAGGTATCTTTGGACAGTATCATTGGATCACTCAGTACAGATACCATTTTGTCTGAGAGATCGTTGTAATAAGGTTTCGGAAGACTTTTTCTATAGATCTATTGTTTATCCTAAAATGTACATGTTCCGAATATATTTGTACAATACATATCATAACACAAATACCTTTTGTTAAAAAATTATGAGTAACTCAATCTTTTTAAATTTGCTGAACTGAGTGATCCTTAAGAATACTAGGTAACTACATGTTTCGTATTGATTCACACAAACTACAATTAATTTTTGTACAACTTTATGACTGAAGTTTTACATAAAAGTAATTTTCATATACAGCTTAATTTACGAGATATTACATTATTTATTTTATTGTTAGGGAAAAGTGCAGTAGGGTGACCATATAATATAAGATCATCGAAAATATAAATGATACAGTAAGTACTTACCTATATAATCATCAGTTGTAATATCAATTAATGTAAACGACTTCCGCGATCCCCGGCTAGTGCTGGCCCGCCTCTGCGGGCCACCTCGAGTCAATTCCGCCCTAACCCGACCCGGCGACATCGAGCATGTCGCAGCAGTCGAGAAACACCTAGGAGACTACTTCGCATCGCCGACAGCTCCCGAGGAGGACCCTGTATTCTTCTCGCCTGGCGCAGTTAGACGCGCCATCCTAAGGACGAACCTCAGGAAGGCCCCCGGTGCTGACGGTATTACCAACGCAGCGCTGCGCCATTTGCCGTTCCGTACGGTAGCGACACTGGCGCGCCTGTACACGGCGATGGAAGGAGAGGCGCGTCATAATGCTGCCTAAGGCGGGGATGAATACAACGAAGCCGGAGAGCTATCGGCCTATAACGTTGCTGCCGACAGTCTCCAAGGTGTTCGAAGCACTCCTGCTGCGACACCTCCTACCTCATATTGCGCCGCGCCCAGAGCAATTCGGTTTCAGGGCGGAGCATAGCACGATGCTTCAGTTGTCAAGGGTACGGCACCTACTGACTTCTGCACTAGGAACGAAGGAGTGCTCGGTGGCAGTATTCCTTGACATGGAGAAGGCCTTCGACCGTGTATGGCACGAGGGCTTAATATACAAGTTGGCCACTTCCGGCGCGCCCCGTCGAGTTGTTAGGGTGGTCTCCTCTTTTCTGTCCCACAGGACCTTCAAGGTGGTGGTCAAAGGGGCGCTATCCGGCGCCCGCCCAGTGATGGCTGGCGTGCCTCAGGGCAGCTGCATCTCGCCGGCGTGTTACTCACGTTACACCGACGACATCCTCACCACTCCCGAGGCGACGCTCGCGCTGTATGCCGACGACGCCGCGTACATTACTACCTCGCTTAATGCGAAGTACGTACGCGGCAAAATGCAGCGCGCCCTCGACCTACTCCCCGAGTGGCTGTCTAAATGGCGGCTGTCGGTTAGCGTGAGAAAGACGCAGGCGCTGCTCACCGGGTTTGCGTACCTCTCACCACCATTGAAGCTACAAGGAGCCGCCGTCGATTGGTCGCCCCTGGTCAAGAACCTGGGTGTGACCATCGACCGCCGCCTCACGATGGGGCCACACGTCCGCAAGGTCGACGCGCAGGGCGGGGTCGCCCATCACCTGCTCAAACCAGTGCTCTCATCCCGAATCCCGGCGCGCGTCAAGCTGAGCGTGTACAAGACGTACGTATGCCCAGTATTGACGTATGCCGCGCCCGCTTGGTTCGCCCTCACGAGCGAGTCGAGCAAAAAGCAGCTCCGCGCGCAGCAAAACTATGCGCTACGGACCATCGTCGCCGCTCCTCGTTTCGTGAGGAACGATGTCCTCCATCGGGATCTCGGGATCGAGAGCCTGGATGAGTCTGTGAAGCGACTCGTGACGGTGATGCTCGCGCGTGCCAACGCCTCTGCCTGGCCCCATGTCAGGCAGATAGCGCCATTTCACGCGCGCCCACCTAACGCGAGACCTGGTAGCGGACGACTGACCCCATCCACCAGATTGACGCCTCGAGTGAGCCAGACCCAGGTTACACGCAGCTCACTCGAAATAATAACTCTACAGATGCACACAATGTACACATACCTACATCTGTTGCGCGGGCGTGTTCTAGGTTAAATTCCTACCAAAAGTATGGAAATCGTTTTCTGCAATTTCTGTCTTTTCTAGTACTCAAACCTCAGTTAGTCCGTTAGATTTTTTGATTACCTTATAAGAAACACGATCTTATTGGCATCAAAAAAAGTTTTTGTGAAAACTGCCCATTTTCTTGCTGTTTTTTTTTTTTCAAAATCTGTGAATGCAGAAATCCTAAGACCGTTTTCCTGGCTACAACGGTTAAGGTAAGGTTTCTAAAATCCACCTTGTATAAAAGCTAGTACCACATAAACAAACAATACATTTACATAATTATTAATTTATTAAGCACCAGTTAAAATTGAATTACTTATCGTTTAAAAAAGTGAAGTGGCATAAAAAGGAATGGAAGTTAGTTGGGAGAGAGCGAAGGATTTGGGATCTGGGACACTTGCGCGAAACACATTTCCGCGAATGAAACTTGCGTGAACCCACTTGTGCGAAAAGGCATTTTCGCGAATGGACTTTATCGCGAACGTCTTCATAACATCTATTCTTTCAAAGGGTTGGGCAGATAGGCGGAACGGAATTGTTTACGTGGCTTGCGGTAGGAGTAATCTGGCAGAAATCGTCACGCGAAAAAGCGTTCATACTTGCGACTGTCTTCTTCTAATTCGGTAGAGAGAGATAAAGTGTGAATTAGGTCAAAATGAATATCCAAGATGGAGGCTGCGAAAATTTTCAAAAGGAGAATGCCCTCAAATAAGTATAAGGCACCCCCTGTAACAAGCATCCGCTGTCACAACCAAACCCAGTGTATTTTGAGGAGAATTCAATGCTCTTCGTATAATGACGTGAAAACGTCTTTTCCTTCGGAGTACTAGTAGTACAGTCAGCCCCAAAAAGATGTAGGTATACACGGAGAAGGAACCATTATAATGCATAAAACCGTTGTTTCATAACATTGTATCCACACGTATGTTTTGTATTGGGTACAAAACATAGTATGCAATTTATTTTACCAAAACAATGTAAGCATTAATAAATGTGGTGTGGTGTATAGATGTTTTGGGACAAAATTAATTCTTAGTGACCAAAACAAGGTACTGAATCTACATAAGCCTCGCAAATTTATATACGGTAACCATTCAATTCAAAAGTTCAACCTGGAGAGGTGTTAGAATAAAGGTAGGGTAAACCGAAGAGTAACTAGCTGCTCTCAATAATGGCCACCATAATACTTCAACTGCATAAGTTAAGAGATCCTCACAATGGCGAACTGTGAGGATAACTCTATTTCTTATTTGTTATCGGTACTACTCAAGTAGCTTTCATTTTCATCAGTTTGTGACAGTCGGCGTGCATGCTCTGACGTGAACAGTAAGTCTTTACAAAAATCTTAACGTAACGTAAACATGAGTCGATTGTGTTTAGTTTGTTGTGGTAAGTGATCCTTTTTAGGGTTCCGTAGTCAACTAGGAACCCTTATAGTTTCGCCATGTCTGTCTGTCCGTCCGTCCGTCCTCGCTTAATCTCTGTGACCGTTAGCACTAGAAAACTGAAATTTGGTACCAATATGTATATCAATCACGCCGATAAAGTGGTAAAATAAAAATTGGAAAAAAATGTTTTATTAGGGTAGCTCCCCTATATGTAAAGTGGGAAGTGATTTTTTTTTTAATTTCAACCCTAACTTGTGATATATTGTTGGAAAGGTATTTAAAAATGAATAGGGGTTTACTAAAATCATTTTTTGATAATGTCAATAATTTCAGAAATAATCGCTCCAAAAGTAAAAAACAATGTGTCCCCCCCCCTCTAACTTTTGAACCATAAGTTTAGAAAATATGAAAAAAATCTGAAAAGTAGAACTTTATAAGGACTTTCTAGGAAAATCATTTTGAACTTCATGGAATCAACAGTTTTTGTACAAAAATGACGAAAAGTTGTACAAAATAATTTCCGGACTAAGTTTGTAGTATAATCGTATATGCAAGCAGGAACACTTATTGTGACTGACGGGAAACTACGGAACCCTACACTGAGCGTGGCCCGACACGCTCTTGGCCGGTTTTTAAAAGTTCTATTCTGTCAGCATCTATTGTAAACCGAGATTAGGCGGGCGGCTCGTAATTGATCGACATTTTTGCATATTTTCAAGTATTGGCCACCCATGCCAGTTACTGGATTATAACCTAATATTCGAATTTTATGAGTGGCCAATTGTATTATAATTGTATGGCCTGTTACTGACGGAATATTTTTGAAGTGAAAACTTCTTTAGTGGCACAGTGCACTTTTTTGTGACGGGTAAACATTTTAAACTGGCGTCTGAACACGTGACCTGATCGAAAATTCGTAAGACGGAAGGACAGTAGACCGGTGCAAAATTATTCCCTAACCATTCCAAAATATCAAAAATGCATAACGTTAATATTCAAGTTTTCACTTCTGCCGGCACTCCCGGAGTGCAACCAGTTTTTTTGTTACACTGAAACGCCAATACTCCAAAGAGGCAATAGAAAAGACTATTAACTAATTTACCCAGCATTATTGTAGATCGCTCATTAATATTAGCAACCAATTCTATTAAATCGAAAGAACGAAAAGACATATTCGGGCTGCCTGATGATGATGATGATGATGGGACTCCCTTTTCCGCACTTAGACTCTCATTTGGTCCGTTGTGCGTGGGGATACTGGCTAACAGAGCCAGCCTAGCTTCGCCCAAAAGCACAGAAGCCTCCTGGGGGCTTCACAGGCTTCGCGGAGCGACCTCACTGTTCCGAGGATTTCTTCCCGTTGAGAAGCCACAGCCTCGCACTCCAGGATAACGTGGGCGGCTGATTCCTCGGCGTCAAGGCAGCCCCTGCAAAGGGGGCTATCTGTGGCGCCTATGTTGAAAAGATGTTTGTTTAAGGGGGTTATGGCCCGTAATTGTTCCTATAATTGTTCTAAGGTTATTTCTACCCAAGTTGAGAAGTTTTTTGGTTAATCGCGGGTCTACAATTGGTAAAGCCAATTTTGACTGTCTACAGTCTGTTGCCCGTGACCATCTGTTGTTATGGAGTTCGGTCGATCTTTGGCGAATCCACGCACGAAATTGTGAGAAAGGCAGAGGGAGAAGTGGGTACGGACCTAGCACTTCCATATCAGAGCCTCTCTTCGCAAGTTCATCAGCGGCATCATTGCCTAAGGATCCTCTATGCCCTTTGATCCACTGGAGGGTAATGCGATTAAACTTCGATAAACTCTCCATAGCTAAATGGCACTCAAAAATTAGTTTATTGTTAGTTTGTTTGTTTTCTAAAGCTTTGAGCACAGATAGGCTGTCGGATAGGAATTTAATGCCGTAGTCCCGGATGCCTAAGCGCTTTACTGCTGTTGCGGCTTGTGTTAAGGCAACGGTTGTGTGTGTGCCTAGTGGTATGTGAAGGTTAAGGTTGAGGTCAAGGGAGTGTACGCCAGCACCTGAGCCGTTTTGTGTTTTTGAGCCGTCTGTGTAGATGCGCACTTCATGGGCTCCTGACTGATCCTTTTCCTCCTGAACTGTTTGTATAGTATAGTTTTTGTTGAACAAGGGTTGGTTTGGTGTTCTATCACACGGGGCAGCGATGAGAGGTTGGTACTCAATCGCCCGGTCCAGGATATTAGCGTGTGGACTGATGTGGTTTTTGCCCCATATGCCCAGATGCATTAGCCTGATGGCAGCTAGCGCCGCCTCCTGCTGTATGTACAGGTCAAGGGGAGTTAATTGAAGGGCTATATCCAAGGCTGCAGTTGGGGTGGTTCTCATGCAGCCAGTGGTAGCCGTACAGGCCAGTCGTTGGAAGCGTTGTAGTCTGGTAATGGTGGTCGAGAGTTCAGTCCTCGTCCGTCAAGGATCACCCCCGAGTACTTGACTTCGTCTTTAAGTGTTAGTTCTGTGTTGAAGAGTTTTGGAAGCCTATGGGGTCCCAAAGTTCTCTTGTTGGTAAACATTATTAGTTCTGTCTTCGAGGGGTTAACCGATAGCTCGTGCTTCGTGCACCAGCTCTCGATTATTTTGAAAGCCCTTCTCATGAGATCACATAAGATGCCCTCAAATTTCCCCGAGATCAGAATTGCTATATCGTCCGCGTATCCCACCGAGTACAGACTGCTGGCGTTGAGCTCTGCAATGAGCTCATTTGCGACTAAATTCCACAGCAGTGGTGACAGCACCCCACCCTGTGGGCAGCCTCTACTCACGATACCTCTCGTGGTGGTGTTCACGGTAAATTGAATGGCACGGTATTTTAACATGTTATTGATCCATTCTATGAGTGTACGCGCAACACCGTGCCTGGCAAGTGCCTGTACGATGCTGACGAAGTTTGTTTTGTCGAAAGCACCTTCTATATCAATGAAGGCGCCTAGGGTTGGGTTTTTGGCTTTAAGAGCATTTCCAATGCGTGAGACTACGCTGTGGAGTGCTGATTCGGTTGATTTGCCTGCACAGTAGGCGTGTTGATTCGGATGTTAAGGTCTTTGTACCGAAATTTGGGATCTAATCCTCCTATCCCCCAGCCTCTCCAGTGTCTTCACGAAGAACGAGGAGAGGCTTATAGGTCTAAAGGATTTGGGCTGGGTATAGTCGCCCCTACCTGGTTTCGGTATAAAGATTATTTTTACTTCCCGCCATTTCAAGGGGATATAGCGGTGTGCCAGGCAGGCTCGAAACACCTTAACCAGGTAGTCAGCCAGTACAACTTGGCTCCACCTGAGCAGAGCCGGGAAAATACCGTCCAGGCCTGCTGCCTTGAAAGGTAGGAAGGTGTTGATTGCCCACGTTATTTTGTCTTTGTCGATTACATCCAACGCCACTTCCCAATCTAGGCTGCTCGTGGCCCTCTCCATATGTGGTTCCCAGCTTTGCTGGGTGGCAATCTGGCATCCTGGGAAGTGGGTGGTTAGGAGTAATTCGCTTGTCTCAGCGTCGTTTGTTGTGTAGGTGTTATCTGTTTTTTTCAGGCATCCTATTGAGTGGTCCGTCGAAGTTTTGACCCTCGTTGCCTGGTTGTTACTTTCAATGTTAGTGCAGAAACGCCTCCAGCTATTCTTTCCTCTGAGGCGTATCAGTTTTTTATAGGTTTTACGAGCTGTTGTATAGCGGTCCCAATCTACTGGCGACCGTGTGTTCCTGGCTCTGTTAAACAGTCTTCTCAACCTGTGTCGGTGTCTTTCCAGTTCTGGACTCCACCAGGAATGGCGAGCTCCCTGTCTGGGTACCGTGAGGGGACACGACTGTTCATAGCTAGATAGAAGGATGGATGTGATGTTGTTTACATGTTCGTCTATGTTGGTTACTGGTATCTCAGCCGGAAGGGCGTGTAATCTGCCTAGTTCAGCCTTAACCAGCTTAGTAAACTTGGTTTGGTCTGTGTTGCGAGGAACCCTTCTTGGCTGTGGTTCAGTTAGGTTGAAGTTAATGGTAAAGCGGATCCATCTGTGGTCTGAGCATGATATCTCAGTGGACACATGCCAGTCCTGTATGGAGTTGGATATACCTATGGTTGCTAAAGTTAAGTCTATTATTGTTTGCGATCTCGCGTTTATGAAGGTAGGCTCGGAGCCTTTATTGAGTAAAACAAGGTTATTACTAAGAATAAAATCAAGCATTACCTCACCTCGGTTGTTGGTTTTGACAATACCCCAGCCAGAGCGTGTGATGCGCATTGGAGTCTGTCGTGATGATAAGTTCCAGTTTCTCCTTTTCACAGTACTCAACCAGTAAGGCGAGCTCTGGCATAGGCACCTCCTCGTCGCCTGGCAGGTATGCCGAGGCTAGTACAATGTCCGGGAGTTCCTGTTCGGTTCTGAAAAGCCTGACTGCTGTCAAGTCCCTCGAACAGAATTCGTTTATTAAAAGGTTAGGTACATGTTTTGGGACAAAATGCAGGTACGCGGGTTACTTGCGGAGGTGTCTAGTAGCAACTTACCCCCGATGTTGCCAAGACCGCATATTCTGCCACCCCTGATCCACGGCTCTTGGATGAGGGCGATGGTTCTTCCTTGTTGGTTCTCCAGCTCTCTGCGCAAGGTAGCCGACGCAGATTGGCTGTGCTGGAGGTTGGTCTGTAGGATCCTAGTCCCGCAGAGGAGAGGAGCAGAGGCTGCTGTCCTCGCCCTCACTTCTCTCCCCCGGCGGAAAGCAATCCTCATCCGAAGTCAGACCGGACGAGGGTAGATCCCTTGTTGAACCCGCTGTTGAAACAACCTCCATTGCTGCCATGGAAGTTGCCAAATCCACCGCCTCCCCAACAGTCCCCATCGCGGGAGGCGATGGGGAGCGTTCCGGAAGCGGCGGAACAGGCTCCCCCTGAGGCGCAACCGAGGCTGTACGTGATGCTGGCGCGGCGGCATCCTCCCTGGCACCGCCCTCGTCCAGGAAGCGGATGTATATACTACCCATGAGGTAGTATACTCGCCGTTGCTGGTCTTTGATGGTTTTGACCATGGGCTCCGGCACACGAAAGAAGAGACAGGTACCCGGGGGCTCCTGTCTAGCCCTTTCATGTGTCAGAGTCCAGGTGTTAATTTTTAGGTTCGGATTCTGCCTCGCCAACATCCTGAGCAGCTCCGTTGTGTTCTCGCTGTTCTCGGGAACAAACAACATACACATAACCTTCTTCGGTATGTCGGCTTGAGGTCGAACGGTTAGCTTGGTCCTCGGTAACGGGGACGATATGTTATCTATGACCCTTTTCAGCCAGGCCAGTGTGAAATCGTCCTCACACCATGTCTTAAGGACGCCTTCAGCGAAGTGGGCCCGGCCTCTAAAATGGATCGCGGTGCTTTCGTTGGTGTCAGTTGTTTCAGGAGCCTTTAGCAGAGCCCGGAGCTGGTTCTCGATCGTCTGACGGATCTCCTCCGCTTGCTCCTGCGTCATTTCCAAAAAAGGCTCGGTCATGACGGCAACGCATAGCTCATTGCTCCTGAAAGACGCAGCCGCTTCGGCGTAGCTCACCAGAGTTCCGTCCACCATACAGGAGCGAGCAGGCTTGCTCTTCTTGCCTACCCCTGTTGGTGTGACGGTATCTTCGGGACGCGAACGCTTCTGCGCCCTGGCCGGTGGTTCTGTGTTAGGTTTTATTGGGTTTTTTCGTCCTCTTGGCCTCGCGCTGCGCTTGCGCTTAGCGCCGGTGGCAGCCTCGTCTTTTGGCATCTCTGCCGTTGTCGACACCGCCTTGAGGGACGTCTTTTTATAGGACACTGTCTGTCCTTTTTTGGCGTTCGATGCTCCTGCCAGTGGTGCTTTGGTCAGACTCGTCAGGTCCCTCTCAGGGTCCACAGCCGTTGACGCAGCCCGTGTTTTGGGCGCATCCACATTAGCAGTACTCCTCGAGTCGCCATGAGCGAGTGCTGTCCTTGGCTTTTCGGTCAGGGTCGTGTTAGAAGGCGCATCCATGGACGCAGACGAGGTTGGGATCGCTCGGGACGCAGCCTGTTGTGGTGCATCCCTTGCGGGTGCCTTCCTCGTCGCATCCTTGGACGCAGCCGGGCGTTTTTTAGTTTTATTGGGTTCATCTGTAGATGCAGTCTTGGGCAGTTGCTGCTTAGGTGCATCTTGAGACGCCACCCTTGTTTTGGATGTGGAAGGCGCATCTGAAGACGCGGCCCTTGGTGCGTTTTCAGATGCGCCGTTCGGGCTGTCTGTTGAACACAGCATTGAATTGTCCTGTGTTGAACTTGATAAGCATGTTAGGTAGTATGTGTTTATATACATCCCAGTTACCAGAATCTATCTATGTTTGATTCTGTAATGGAAGATGTGCTAAAGAAACTAAATGATAGTAGAAGTCAATAATCAAAAGTGGTGATTTTAGAATTAGAAAATAGCTCTATTATCTACGAGTAAAAGAAAGAAAGAGCGAAAAATATTTTATTTGGGAAACAAAACTAACAAAATAATAACGAACTGTGCGAGGCCAAATAGGTATCTCAGCATAATACGGCGATATTTAAAAAAAATACCACCGCGCTGGTATTCTGATAGGGCCCACTGTGATGCCACGGACACACCTACGGACTTAGATAAATCCCACTAGGTGATAACAAAAAAATATATATATATCAATAAAAACCGAAACTATCTCGATAATATTACACAAATTACAACAGTTTTACTGTTTGTTTTTGCTTTAGTTAACGTTTTTTTTATGGCAATAGCTTTAACTTTTTGCCAACGACGATAAAAGTTAGGAAAACGAATAGGAATAATAAAAACCGGCCAAGAGCGTGTCGGGCCACGCTCAGTGTAGGGTTCCGTAGTTTCCCGTCCGTCACAATAAGTGTTCCTGCTTGCATATACGATTATACTACAAACTTAGTCCAGAAATTATTTTGTACAACTTTTTGTCATTTTTGTACACACTCCTAAGAGGCATCTTAACATGTTAAGAATACGCTCGGTTAATTTAGAATCTAACATTACGCCTAAAAACCTGCAACTATCTTTAACTGGAATTTCATTTCCATTAAAAAATATTGAAATAGGAGGAGGAAGTCGTGACCTCGTGAATAAGACAATTGAACTTTTTTCAGGAGATAAGTCAAGTCCATTGTTGTCTAACCAAGATTTAAAATTAGACAAAGATTGCGACAGAAATGTACAAGCTCGGTCCACGGAATTGTCACTGCAATATATCAACAAATCATCAGCATACTGAAGAACACTTAAATTATTTAAAGAAGAATTTAAATCATAAACATAATATATTAAACAGAATAGGACTGAGAACTGATCCCTGAGGGAGGCCCTTCCAGACCAGACGAGACATAGAATGCCCATCAGGAAGTTTAAGCACAATGCATCTTTCAGAAAGCATGTTTATTATAAAATTAGAAAGTAATACTGGAACATTAAGTAATAATAGTTTTATTTTAAGTATAGTTAAAATAACATTATCGTAGGCGGAATTTATATCAAGGAAAGCAGCAATAACTGACTGGTTATAGGAAAAGGCTAATCGTATATCCGACTCAAAAATACTTACACTATAAATAGTACTTTTACCACGCCTGAAACCAAATTGGGACTCGCCAAGAAGACCATTATGCTCACCAAACCATCTAAACGGTTTTTAACAAGATGTTCCGTAATTTTCATTAAAACGGATGAAAGAGCTATTGGCCGATAGGCTGTATAATCTGACGGACTCTTATTGGGTTTCAAAACGGGGAGAACTTCTTGACGTTTCCAAGAGGTGGGGGATATTACCGGTTATCATGACAGAATTTATTCTTCTTCTTCTTTTCGTGTGGTTAGTAAACCAACCTGGTGTCAGAGTTTTAAAGCCGCCCACGGGCCTCTGACTTGGCTTCACATGCCGTCGAGAAATATCTCTCAGGCATGCCGGTTTCCTCACGATGTTTTCCTTCACCGTTTTTTGAGCAAGTGATAATTATATAATATCTACGCACATGAATCCGAAAATTCAGAGGTGCGTGCCTTGGGTTAGAACTCGAGACCTATGACTTGTCAGTCTGAATTTATGATTGATAAAAAATAAGATAAAGAATCATCACTAAGATGAGAAACAAAAGAATACGGAATTCCGTCCAAACCAGGAGCGGAATTCTTAACGTGTGATAGTACACCTCGGAGTTCTGTAAGAGAAAAGGAACAATTTAAATCTGAAGGATTTTCAAGATTGAAGTTAGAAAACAGTGGTGTATGAATTATTATATTCTCAGGGACACAAGGCGGGGCTAATTTATCTAAAAATTGACTTCCTAAAATAGGTGAGATAAAAGGTGGGTTTGATTCCTTAAAAGCTGACCTAAATCTTCTGATGTTTTGCCATACAAGCGATGGTTTCACATCAGGAGAAATAGATAAACAAAAGTTTTTCCAACCTTCATATTTCTTATTCTTTAACAAAACAGAAGTCTCTGACATAATTTTTAATAAATTATCAAAGTTTTCAGTGGAGGAATATTCACAATATGTAATTTCAGCTTCTTTTCTTTTTTTAACAGCTGCAGTACAATCTTTATCCCACCAAGGAGGAGAAGGAATAAAACCTAGCGAACTATTTTTAACTGGGAAAATATCATTAGCAACATCAATAAAGGCTCTGGCTAGTTCTTCTGCACATAGAGATTCAGAAACATTAGTGACATTAGGTAATGAGTGAATTTTGAGTTCTAAAAGATTCCTATATAAATCCCAATCTACATCATTGAGTTTAAACTTTAACCGAGGAGGCAAGATATGTTATGATTTGTTATTGTTACAGATAGGGAAAGAAATCAATATGGGAAAGTGGTCGCTACCAAAAGTAGAACTAAGAGGATTCCAAGTTAAAGAAGAAGCAAGGCTGGCTGTAGTGACTGATAAGTCAGGGGCACTGGGCCCAAGCGTATCTTTGTCTCATAGTCTGCCACGCGACCAAGGCCGTTCATCTCGAGCTGGTTACTGAGCTCACATCTGAAGCATTCATAGCGGCCTTAGATAGTTTTGTATTGCGGAGAGAACTTTGTCACTACATAGTCACAGATGGTGGTACTAACTTCGTGGGTGCCAGGCGTTACTTGTCTGAAGTTAGCGAAATGCTACACCACGAAAGCAATGGTATTTCCAGCCACCTCGCTTCTCGAGGAATCACGTGGAAGCTCAATCCTCCTTCGGGTCCTCACTTCGGAGGCATTTTCGAGAGCGGTATAAAATCGACAAAATACCATCTCAAACGTATTATCGGATCCCAAATTCTTACCTTTGAAGAATTTTATACTATCTTAACGAAAGTCGAAGCCATGTTAAACTCTAGACCCCTAGTAGAACTATCTTCCGATCCCGGCGAGGTTGACGCTCTTACAGCTGGTCACTTCCTCATCGGTCCACCTTTAGTATCTCTGCCTGAACCGAGGTATGCCGAAAACGAGACTTTACGTTCTCGTTGGCAACTATTACAGCGCCTATCACAGAGCTTTTGGCGCACTTGGCAAAGGGACTATTTGCATACCTTACAACAGCGAATGAAATGGTTTAAACACGGCCACCGTCAGCCAAAACTGAACGATCTTGTAATCATTTATGAACCCAACTGTTAGCGACGCGCTCATGATTTTTAGTTTCCTAGATAAATGTATAACTAATTAAGTACAGATGTATGGGCCGCTAGACCCCCACCCAACACGCCGGGCAGTTCAGTCGTGCGTCGTAGTGCAGCAGCCAAAGATATGGCATTCAAACCCCCCGCGGCATCGCCAAGCGTCAAAACCGAAAACACGTTGCCAAGGTCGAAAGGTCATTCCGACACATCATCGGTAAAAGCTCGTAAGGCGCAGTTGCTTTTGGATGCTGCAAAGCAAAAGGCACAGATACGACTGGAACTCATAGACATACAGCTAGAAGCGGACTTAGCTGAACTAAAGGATGAAGAAAAATACAGTCCACGCGAAGAATGTGCTCACGACGTGGAGCAATGACTGGAACGGAGTCAGCACGAATTAATGCAATCGGCCCCCAATCATGGCAACCCCTTGGGCAAGTTGCATCCGCCTGAGATAGAACCAGCCGCGCCTGTAAATGCCGTCCTCTTTACGGCACCAGCAGCACCACCAACTACGTCACCTAAAAAGCCGCCACCTTCAGTGCCACATCTGCCGATGGAGTCACACCCACACACTGTACCAGTATGCAAGCGACTATTCAGATGCTAGCTGGTGCGTTGAAAGACCTGGCTTCTACGAGTGCACCGAATACTAACCTTATAACTCGATTAAGCACGCCAAAGGATCTTCCAGAATTTTCAGGAGACCCACTGGAGTTTTTGCAGTTCAAACAAGCCTATAAAGAGTCAACTTTCGAGCTTTGTAAATTTTCTCCCTGTGGAGGTTAAGAAAGTGTCTCCGAGGAGCTGCCAAATATGCTGTCGCAGCCTTACTTATTTCTGCGAGTCCACCGTGCAAAATCATATCAACTTTGGAGTTACGTTTTGGCAATCCTGATCTAATAATAT